>QRDG01000089.1:68651-453238 GCA_012064385.1 Puccinellia tenuiflora
TTGTGTTTTTATAATATTCCAAAGTTTTGGGATGTTACAGAAGTTCTGGTTTCGGCTAATGCTCTAAGGCATATGGAGTTTGACCGAGTAAAGGTTTATCCTAATGCGACGAGTAAGTCGGCTGCACCCCCCCTAGATGAGGATGAGGCGACTGACAATGTCGATGGTCAGCTTCTATCTCATCTAGTCGGGGAGGTGTCGGAGGTGGGTTTAGAAGAGTCAGGGCTAGGGTCCATTTATGACCTGCAAGCTTATGGTCGAAAATCTAAGAACGCCTCCGCAAAAAAGAGCAAAAGGTCACGAAAGGTGGTGAATTCGTCCAAATCTCCAAGAGTTTCCCGATGAATGGCATGTTCATGAATAGAAGAGGTCTTGGTGACTTGGCTAAACATTTACATATTGCACAGTGCATTCAGGATAATAACTTGGACTTTGTGGCTATTTCGGAAACAGGTAGAAGAGATTTCCCAGTGAGTGTCCTTAACCGCATCTCAGGCAGATTGGATTTCCATTGGTACTCTCACCCACCTCGTGGAAGGTCTGGGGGCATTCTTCTCGGCGTTAAATCAAACTCTATGGATGTGTTGGCGGTTTCGGATGAGGACTTTCACATCAAGTTTCACATCCGAAACAAAGCTGATAATTTCATATGGAGTTTGGTGGCCGTGTATGGGGCAGCCCAGGAGGAATATAAGGCGGCTTTTCTGCGTGAATTGGTTAATCTAGCTAAAGATAACCCACACCCTATTCTTATAGGGGGACTTTAATATGATCAAATTCTGACACGAGAAAAGCAGAGGTCGATTCGATGGTCATTGGCCTTTTCTTTCCAATGCTATCATAGACAGTTTGGGTTTAAGAGAGGTCCACATGACAGGAAGGCAGTACACTTGGGGAAACAGCCTTCCAGAGCCAACATACGAAAAACTAGATCGGGTACTGATGGACACGGACTGGGAATCAAAATATCCTATGGTGTCTGTACGCGCTCTAGAACATATTGAGGCATTATCGGATCATGCCCCGATTCTTTTGACCGCAGGACCTCCGAAACCAAACGATAAACACCAATTTAAATTTGAATTGGGTTGGTTACATCGGGAGGGATTCGGGAAGATGGTTAAAGAAATCTGGGAAAGACCAGTTAGTGGCGCTACTCCTATACAAAAGTGGAATAACAAAATGCGGAACACACGCACATACCTTTGAGGATGGGCGCCACACACAACTGGGTTATTTAAAAAATAAAAAGCTCGACTATCGGCCATTATTGATGAACTCGAAGTGATCGCGGAAAGTCAACTGCTATCCACGCAATAGATTGAACTTAAATGTCAATCGAACACGGCTATAGCAAAACTTTTACGTGAGGAGGAAATCAAATGGTATCAACGATCAAAGGCTAAGTTCATTCTTGAAGGTGATTCAAATACAAGATACTTTCATAATGTCGCCAATGGTAGGCATAGAAAGAAACTTATTCATTCACTTCATCAAGAAGATGGCCTGATTGAAGGACATGAAGAGTTAAAAAGGTATATCACTAAGTACTACAAGGGTTTATTCGGGGCGCCGGAAGAAGGTAACTTCTCTCTGGACGAGTCTCGAATAGATGATATACCTCAGGTTTCTAATGAGGACGCTTTCCTTACTGCACCCTTCACCGAAGAAGAGGTACGAAAAGCGGTTATTCAGATGGAACATAACAAGGCTCCAGGCCCAGATGGATTCCCAGCTGAGTTTTATCAAAACTTTTGGGATATCATCAAACCTGGCCTGCTCGATATGTTTAATGATTTGCATGCGGGGCAGCTAGAGCTTTTTCGCCTAAACTTTGGGGAGATTATTTTGTTTCCTAAGATTAATGATGCGGACAGGATCCAACAGTATAGACCTATCTACCTCCTTAATATTAGTTTCAAAATTTTCACTAAAGTGGCAACCATTCGATTGAATTCGGTCACTGATCATGTCGTTAGACCTACACAAACGGCTTTCATGCAAGGGAGGAATATCCTCGATGGTGTAGTAATACTGCATGAAACAGTACATGAGATGCACCGCAAGAAATTGAATTCAGTGATTTTTAAAATAGACTTCGAAAAGGCATACGACAAGGTCAATTGGGAGTTTCTCCAACAGACTCTGCGTATGAAAGGCTTTTCGGAGGAATGGTGTGCCTGGATTCGGTACTTTGTTACTGGAGGTAGTGTGGCCATTAGAGTAAATGATGATACTGGTCATTGCTTCCAGACAAAGAAAGGACTAAGGCAAGGAGACCCACTATCACCGATACTATTTAACATAGTGGCTGATATGTTAGCGGTCATGATTGATCGGGCGAAATTGGATGAACAGATTGAGGGAGTCATCCCACACTTGGTTGATGGCGGCCTATCTATTCTCCAATATGCGGACGATGCAATTCTGTTTATGGAACATGACGTGGATAAAGCTATGAACATGAAACTGATTATGTCAGCGTTCGAGCAATTATCAAGGTTAAAAATAAAATTCCATAAAAGTGAATTGTTTTGTTTTGACGAAGCCCAGGAGTTTACGACTCAATATGCTGATCTATTTGGTTGTGAACAATGTCAGTTTCCGATTAGGTACCTTGGTATACCTATTCACTACAGGAGACTGACTAATGCCGAATGGAAACATGTTGAGGAGCGATTCGAAGCGAGATTGGCCAGTTGGAGAGGCAAATTGTTATCTTTAGGTGGGAGATTGGTACGCATAAATTCAGTCCTCAGTAATATGGTACTGTATATGATATCTTTTTTCCAGCTGCCCAAAGGAGTCTTTAAGAAATTAGATTGTTTTCGTTCAAGATTCTTTTGGCAAGGGGATAGCGAGAAAAGAAATATCGATTGGCACGTTAGGACGTTGTTTGCCGACCCAAAGATCAAGGTGGACTCGGTATCCATGATCTGCAGGTTAAGAATTCGGCCCTTCTAGGGAAATGGCTATTTAAGCTACTCTCGGAAGAGGGGACATGGAAAACACTCCTAAGGCGCAAATACGTCGGTTCAAAAGCGTTGTCACAAGTGGTATGGAAACCAGGTGACTCACACTTTTGGGCTGGACTCATGGCGACGAAGAAGTTTTTCTTTCGCTTTGGAAAATTCGCTATTAGAGATGGCTTGGAAATTAGGTTCTGGGAGGATAAATGGCTGGGAAATGCCCCTCTAAAAGACCAATATCCAGCTCTATACAATGTTGTTCGTCATAAGAGTGAGATGCTAGCTGAGGTTATCCGGACATCTCCTCCAGTTATGACGTTCAGGCGAGATTTAATCAGACCCAAACTCGAGGCATGGAATGCTCTTGTAGGGAGATTAGCCATGATTCAGCTCTCTACTGGGTCGGATGTATTTCGATGGACCCTTAATGAGAATGGTCGCTTCTCAGTGGATTCCATGTATAGAGCCCTCATCCAAAGCGACGTGCCAGTGGATAAATATGAGAAACTTTGGAAGATGAAAATACCTTTAAAAATTAAAATTTTCTCATGCTATGCTCGTTGAGTAGTTATTCTCACCAAAGATAACCTTGTTAAGCGTAATTGGAAAGGAAGTACGAAGTGTGTTTTCTGTCTAGACAACGAGACGATAAAACACATTTTCTTCGAATGTAAGGTTGCGCGTTCTATATGGTCAACCATCCAAATTGCTTCTAATTTGTATTCTCCAAAATCGGTTGCGAATATTTTCGGTAACTGGTTGCATGGAATTGATCACAAATATAGAACCATTATAAGGGTGGGAGCGATAGCCGTTATTTGCTCGCTTTGGCTTTGTAGAAATGACAAGGTTTTTAGCGACAAAAATGTTTCTCACTTACAGGTAATATACCGATGCACAAGTATGCTCCGTTCGTGATCCATATTACTATGCGTAGAGTTTCGTGACCTTTTTACGGAGGTGTCTGCGCGGCTGGAGACTACGGCGAGGGACATTTTTATCCCACATGGGTGGCAGCGTCATCTACGTATTGGTCCACCATCATAGGCGGAATGCAGGATCATATGATTTGTAACTAGGCCTATGTTATTCTTTTTTGATCGCTTTGGATTTGTCGGCTGTGTGCATCTTGTTATGCAGAGGCCCGATGTAATGATTAAACTTTTTAAGTAATAAAACCCTTTATAAAAAAAGACTGAAGAACACACGGAGACTCAATTAGGGACGTAATTGTTGTATTTTCCAGACTCAGTTTATTTTTAGAAAGTTTGGATGCAAAATCCACTTCATGTCTGTAACTCGTACAGGATTGCTGAGTCAACAACCATGGTCGCAGAGTGAGTATAGTAATAAACTATTAATTAAATGATCCACTTATAAAATACATGGTTTGGTATATATGTAATGAATCACTTATAAATAAGTTGCACATTATCAAGCGTACGATTATATAGAAATCAATATTTTCGAAAGATATGATCTACTACTACCTAGCTAGGGAAAGATTTTCGTGCTTCCTAGCCGAGATGACATATCAACCTCCAATAGCATGGAGGAGGGAGTTGGGTATGGTTGCACGCGCATCTCCTTCGTCTCCAAGTCAAGAACGATAGGCAGAGCAGTACATTTGGCCAGAGGCCACAAATGTAATTCCAGCAACACCGTGTTACTCCTCTCCCCAAAGTACTTCAACATGACAAGAATAGGCTCACCCAGACCATTGTCGGTGTCTAGTGACCGCAGCTGCTCTTCTATGTCGATCATCAGGGCCTCGGAGTCCCAATCTCCGCCTGAAAGTTGATGCCACACCGCAATGTTGCACATATCAACACCCAACAATCTTAGTAGCTTCAGCCCATCTTGTGAGTAGTACGACCCCAACTATAGGTGTCCTGAAAACAGGAATAGGATTCAACACAAATTGTATTGATCTCTCGAGGGGTTTAAATACCCTGGTTACAAGCGCAGTTGGGACGCTGGAACGTGTACAGACAACAGGCGATCATGGAGATCGTGTGAGGGAACGTGGGCTAGACTAGGTCGTGCTGGTTTGACTGAATATACACACGCACGCCTAGCTGCTATAGTTAACACCCCCCCGCAGTCGTGACGGCGTCAGGTGCGACGCAAAGACTGCAGCGAAACTCTTGGAAAACGTTCGTCGGCAGTCCCTTGGTCATCACATCAGCGAGCTGTTGTCGAGTAGGAACATGAAGAACCCGTATGTCGCCAAGTGCCACGCGCTCGCGGACGAAGTGAATGTCCAGCTCCACATGCTTGGTGCGGCGATGATGGACGGGATTGGCCGACATGTAGGCAGCAGAGACGTTGTCGCAGTAGACCAGCGTGGCGGAGTCGATGGGGCACAGGCTGACGAAGCTAGATGCACTCTGCAACGACATTGGCAACGCCGCGGTACTCCGCCTCAGCACTGGACCGGGACACGATGGCCTGGCGTTTGGACGACCAGGACACCAACGCGTCGCCGAGGTAGACGCAGAATCCCGAGGTGGAGCGGCGCGTGTCGGGGCAGCCTGCCCAATCCGCGTCAGTGTAGGCGCGGAGCGACAGTGTCGAGGAAGCTGAGAGCCACAGGCCAAGGTCGTTGGAGCCACGAACGTAGCGTAGGGCACGCTTGATCATGCGATCATGGCAGTCGCGCGGATCATGCATGTGCAGGCAGATTTGCTGCACAGCGTAGGCCATCTCCGGATGCGTGATCGTCAGGTACTGAAGCGCGCCGGCGATGCTGCGGTAGGCCGTTGGATCAGCAACTTTGGCGCCGTCCGCAGAAGGCAGCTTGCCCTTGGTGTCAACCGGCGTAGGCGCGGGCTTGCAGTTGTCCATGCCGGCGCGTTCGAGGATCTCCTCAGCGTACTGGCGCTGCGAGAGGAAGAAGCCGGCAGCAGTGTGGGTGACTCGAATGCCGAGGAAGTAGTGGAGGGCACCCAGATCCTTCATAGCGAACTCGCCGGTGAGCTGTGTGACGATGCGCTGAAGCAGACCGGCGCTGGAGGCCGTGAGCATGATGTCGTCGACGTAGAGCAGCAGGAACGCCGCGCCGGAGCCGCGCCTGAAGGTGAATAGGGAGCTGTCGGAGCGCGTGGCGATGAAGCCGATCTTGGCGAGGAAGCCAGCGAAGCGCAGAAACCAGGCACGTGGCGCCTGTTTGAGCCCATACAGCGACTTGGAGAGGCGGCAGACGTGCTCTGGCTTGGTGTCGTCGACGAAGCCGGCGGGCTGGAGACAGTAGACCTCCTCGGCAAGGGTGCCGTGGAGGAATGCGTTCTTCACGTCCAGTTGATGGACGGGCCACCCGCGCGAGGCGGCGAGGGTGAGCACGGTACGGATCGTCGCCGCCTTGGCGGCAGGGGAGAATGTCTCGCCATAGTCCACGCCAGGATGCTGATTGAAGCCGCGCACGACCCAACGCGCTTTGTAGCGCTCCAGGGAGCCATCGGCTCGTGTCTTGTGCCGGAAGATCCATTTGCCGGTGATGACGTTGGCGCGCGGAGGACGGGGGACAAGTTCCCACGTGCGGTTACCGACGAGCGCGGCGAACTCCTCCTGCATCGCAGCGAGCTAGTTCGGGTCCTTGACCGCTGTGCGGACGGAGCGCGGCAGGGGCGAGACGTCCGCAGAGACCGTTGTGGAGGCGACGTTGGCGTACCGCGGGTTCGGTTTGAAGATCCCAGCTTGAGCTCGTGTGACCATCCGTCGAACAGGTGGTGAGCAGGATGGGATCGGCGAGCCAGGCGATGAAGGCAGTGTAGTAGAGCCATTGGATGGCGATCCGCGGGTCCAGCTTGAACCGGGCGAGCGCGCGAAGTCACCCGAAGGCAAGTGCGGCGCCGGGCTGGGAGCTGGGCCGCGTGCAGGGGTGGCCTGGTGTTGCTTTGGCGCCAAGTGTTGCAGGCTGCGATCCACCTGTGGAACAGAAGGCAGAAAATGCAGAGTCTGATCGCCGTCAGGTGTTGGAGTCGGTGATGGTGAAGACGACGGCGAGCTCCACGCGAACGGGAACTCGTGCTCGACGAATGTGACATGCCGGGAGGTGAGGACACGTCGAGATGCTGGGTCGAAGCAGCGGTAGCCGCGGTGATCAGGTGGATAGCCAAGGAACACGCAGGCAATTGAGCGGGTGTCAAGCTTGTGCCGCGAGGTCGCCGTGGTGTTCGGGTAGCAGAGACAGCCAAAAACGCGTAGAAGAGTGTAATCGGGGGCAACGCCGAGGAGAAGTTCGTGGGGAGTGTGAGGCGTGGTGGAGCGACATGGCCGCCGGTTGAGAAGATAGGTGGCGGTGCAGAGTGCCTCAGCCCAGAACCGGGGCGGCATGGAGGCGTGAGCCAGAAGTGCACGTACACTGTCATTGAGTGTGCGCAGAACGCGCTCGGCTTTGCCATTTTGCTGGCTGGTGTATGGGCAAGAGAGACGCATGACCGCACCGTTAGTGGCGAGGAGAGAGCGCACCGTGGCATTGTCGAACTCACGGCCGTTGTCAGTTTGGAGGGCTAGAATGGGACGCTGAAATTGGGTGCGGACATAAGCGTGAAATTCAGTGAGAATCGAGGCAACTTCAGACTTATGTTTAAGAGGAAATGTCCAAGTATAATGTGTGAAATCATCGAGGATTACTAAGTAATATTCATAGCCTGAAATGCTGACAACAGGGGACGTCCATACATCAAGATGCAGTAATTGAAATGGGAAATAGCTACAGCTACATGATTGTTCAAAAGGAAGACGGATGTGTTTGCCAACCCTGCAGGCATGACAGGTGTGAGGGTTGGACTTAGTACAGGTAAAATTGAAATGCCTAGGTACACTATGCAGAGCAGCCTGGCTGGGATGGCCAAGTCGCTGGTGCCACAGGTCGACGGAGGCGACGCCGGCGAAGGGACGGCGAGGCGTGGTCGGAGAGCCTGGGAGCACGGGGTACAGGTCGCCATCAGAATCACTGCGCAGAATCACCGCTCCCGAACGAATGTCCTTGACAGAGAAACCAAGCGCGTCAAATTCAACGGAAACAGGGTTTTCGCGAGTTAGTTGACGAACTGAAAGAAGGTTTTTAATGAGAGAGGGGGAGAGAAGAACATTGCGAAGTTGCAGTGGAGAATGTGTGGTGATGATTTGGCCAGTGCCAGTGTGTGTGATGGGACGAAAAGCACCATTACCGACGACTATCTGGGAGTGAGAGGAAGAGGGACGGATGGAGTGCAAGTTACCGGAGTTGGAGAACATGTGCGCTGACGCCCCGGTGTCGAGGAACATCTCTGACGAGGTGTCTGACGGAGGCGGCGGCGTGGCGGAGGTTTGCATAGCCGTCTGGAGAGGAGTCATGTCCCATGGTTGTGGTGGAGCAGAGGACGAGCCGGCGCCGGCAGAGCCTGAGCCGGTGAAGAGGGGCCCGCCTTGGCCAGGATAGCCATACTGCGGCGCCGGCGCCATGTACTGCGGCGGCGCGGCCATGTGCTGGGGCGGTGCGGCCATGTACTGAGGCGCAGCCATGTAGGCCTGCTGCGGCGGAGTGCCAGGTCGTGGCCCGAGCACGCCAGCGCCGGGCGCGCGCCAGGCGACAGGCCAGGCCTAAACCAGACCGGTCCAGGAGTTGGCGCCAGGAGCAGGCGCGGGGTAGGCCGGTGGGCGAGCTTGCGGAGGGGCCGGTGGCGGAGCAGAGCCCGTGGCCGGCGCCTTGCCCTTGCCTTTCTTCTTGCCTCTGCCTCGGTTGCCACCGGAGCTGCTCAGCGCGCCGTAGTGGGGAGGCGCGGGGTTGTACGCGGGCGCAGGGGCGGACGCGGAAGCAAGGGCGGGTGCACGGCCGGCGTAGAGGGCGAGCGCAGCCTGCTGCCGAGCAGACTGTTCCGCACGGTGCTCCTCCAGCATCAGGAAAGAGCGCACCTGCAGGAAGGACGGCAGAGGTACGCGACCGGTGATATGAGGGATGGCGGAGTGGTACTGGCGCCCGAGGTCGCGCAGCTGGTCGGCGAAGCTCTTCAGGCGCGTGCAGTACTGCATGATGGTCATGTCGCCTTGGACGATGGCGTGGTACTCCGTGTCGATGTAGACGGCGCGGGAGAGCTGGTTGTCGCGGAAGAGGGCCGCGATGGCCGCCCAAACGGTGACCGCCGTGTCCTCGGGCTGCATGACCACGTCGAGGAGCTCTGGCGAGACGGTGATGTAGAGCCAGTGCACCACGGTGTGATCGATCATGACCCACTCCGGGTCGTTGTCGCGACGGGCGGCAGCGGGGTCGATGTGGTCGCCGAGGCCGAACTTGCCGATGACGGTGAGAAGGAAGCGACGCCACTGGGCATAGTTGCCGGCGGCGAGGTCGAGAGTGACAGGGACGTGAGATCGGATGGCAACCGTCTGAAGGACGGACGCCGGGAAGACGTGGGCTGGTGGCGCGGTGTTGAGGGCGCGGATGACTGCGGGCCGCGACGGTGAGCCGGGCGGCGAGCTGTCGGGGGAGGAAGCCGGCGTCTCCATGGGATTGGTTGTTGCGGAAGCGGAAGCGTGAGAGAGGGGCTGCGAGAAGGGGTTGAGCAGATCCTCCTCTGATACCATGAAAACAGGAATAGGATTCAACACAAATTGTATTGATCTCTGGAGGGGTTTAAATACCCTGGTTACAAGCGCAGTTGGGACGCTGGAACGTGTACAGACAACAGGCGATCATGGAGATCGTGTGAGGGAACGTGGGCTAGACTAGGTCGTGCTGGTTTGACTGAATATACACACGCACGCCTAGCTGCTATAGTTAACATGTCCTTTGAAGTTGGTGACATGGACAGGGACCTTTATGTCATTTGCTCCGTTGTGCAGACATTGTAGGACACGATCTCGTCATGGTCATGCACTGCCCAGTGAAGGACACCTCCCTGGAGGACGACAATGTTTTCATACATTGGTTTCCAGTGCTGCAATATGAAGACACTATTGTTGTAGCTCGTGACAGCGGGTGCCCAGGTGCCACACATTGTTGTCACACACATTGATGTGACGGTGTGTACTTCGATTGTGCTTGTAAATTTGTCGTCGAGATTGGCCAGAAACAGCAAGAAAGAGCGGTCGATGCCATCCGCAATGGTGAGCATGACACACATGTCAAAGCTTCAATTCGGGTTGACACGTGGCGGGTAAGATAGGAAGATGCGATGGCCGGTGATGAGGTCGTACACACACAAATCTGAGAGGTTGTTCCTGAAATAGTGGCCCTGGAGGAGGACAAGGCCGCCACGTGACGTGACGGAATTGTACTCGGCGAGGAGGTCATCCGCGAACTGAGACATGTAAGGGGACATATGGGCATCCAAAAAGTACGAGGCCACAGGCGTGGTCGGGTGGAAAAGAGAGAGTGGTGGTGACGGGTTAGGCTTCCCATTGTGGGTGTTGAGATGGGCGAGGATGCATGGCGGCACGATGCCTCCATCTTGGGTGATACGACGGATGAAGGATGGATTGAGGATGTCATGGCGAAAGAGCTTACTAGCAGCGGCAAAGCGGACTAGGACGCGGGCGTCGGAACGTGGGACGATCTGTTGTGGCGACCGTGAAGGTGTGCTTGCTGCTATATACGTCGCTCCTTGCAAAGTCCGGAGTATAATTCGACCGGGAAGCAGAAACCCTTACGTGTACGTACGTTAGTTCTTTTTTGGTGATGTACCTGTACACGTAAGCTAATCTACCTGAACGTGTTATTTCGTTAGCGGTTTCACATGTATGAATTTCGTTAGCAGTTCATCTGCATGGCCTCGAACTGGCAGGTGAATTTGACATCTGACATGATGTTCATATAAATGGGCATCCTATATATAATCAGATCCTGCCCAATTTGTTTGCGAAATAAGATGCATGGTTCCAGCTACAGTCACTACTGGAATCCGGCAGAGCACTCAACTCCAACTACGTACACCAGCACGCAGTACCTATCTGGGAATTAATGAACAAACGGAAAGGAAGATTTCTATGGATAAAGTGTACTACTACATAAATTCAGCAGTACTACATGCAATGTATGTTCAGCGTTAATAGTACAATATTATCTTCCCGTACCTCAACCAGCCGATGCCCGGACTTTCTTCAACAGCACTGCCCCTGCTCCCAGCGGCCAGCTTTCCGAGGGGCACTCCTCAGCTTTCCGAGAAGAGAAGAAGCCACTTCATGGTTTGCGAATAAGGGATCCAGCTTCAAATGCACATAATCTTCAGTAAGAGAATTTAGCAATACACTATATGAATAAGGCAGAACCAGCACAGGGAAACCTGAAGCTAAAGCAAATATGGCCCTTCCCACTCAAAGCTCGTTTCAGAATTCCTACCAGACCGAGGGCTTGGGTGGCATAGAAACATTAGGATGGTAATTTTCCATGTGATTTAAGTATAATTATTGCAACTCCTATCTTTTTCCTACTCCCGCCTTTTCATAATCCTACCAACAAAGGCAGAGCCTTCCTGGAGAGACGAGAAATACAAACAAGATACACGTTACTCTAGTTCCAGCATTTTCCTTACCTGGTTTACAAGTGCTGTTTTGTGCGCCAATGTACCGATACCCAGCGCACCCACATGATCAAAATTCTTCATGCATTTACTTCAAGAACCATTCAGAAACAGGGAAATGGTCAGTCTGACAGTGTATAAGTTCAAATGGAGTACAATTTACATCAGGAAGTAGAGTAACACCCAATGATCATGTGCTAACCTTTACAGCAAGAGGAATGCTCCCGCCTCCCACTGATTCCTTGAGGGTCTTTTACAATGTGCTGCAAAACATTGTTCAACCTTATATCTGAATTAATTGTCAGATTTAACCATCAATGGTTAATTTATCGCTAGATGTCTGAAGAGTAAGAGACAAACTTGGTTTTTCTGTAATATACTTATGATTAAATATAACTGCACATACATGTACGTCATTTCACTATACATCCTCGTTGAATGGAGAACTGAATTTAAATTACAATATTGCGTGTCGGACCCTGGTTAGTAACATCATAGGTTCTTGCTCAGTTTCTCCTTGTATTAATGCCACCCTGTTCCCACTTGTTCTTTCAGCTCTTGAGGGCAGAGTGGTGTGTGTAAGTCAGGAAAATGCCTGTAAGGCTATAACTAACTGTTGTTCTATGAGGCCCACATCTTCCCCTGTAACATTATCGAGTCCAGTTGCTGTAATGAATCTGGGCACATTCACTCGTGCAATCTGGGCGTTGTATATTCATATGAGATCTTTCTTCCAGAGTGATCAAGCCTCGAAAGGATCCATCCACTCGTCATCTTCCCTTACAGCTTTATCCCACCGTTGTTTGAATGTTTCCAGCTCAGCTGACGATTTTCTTCTAATCTATTGAAATCAGAAGGATGCAATTGACGTTACAAAATATATAGGGAAACATTGATTCATATTTAGCAAGAAAAGAACATAGGTTACACTCACTTGTGTCCGTAAATCCAAAGATCTTCGAGGTATCTGTAGCAAGAATGGAAAGTCAGTAATGGAGTATGCCGATGGATTTCATTGTCGATCAGGTGATAATACTAGTAGTTATCCTGCAGGCCTAGAGCAAACAAAGCTAACAGAGGCGCTTATTTTGGGAAGGCATAACGAAGGAAAGTAAAGTACTCTTCTTTCTTTGGCATATGAACGACCGTCTAGTTAGATATCTGAACTGTAAGATTCAATCTGTACGCATTTTTGAACTTCTCTGTTTTGTAACCTTAAGAGACATTCGGAAACAAAAGATGTGTTTCTCTCTGTAATTAGGTATCACCGTATCAGAATGTCAACAAACACATATACAACATAGCCACATCATTGTTTCACAAAATATGACGACAAACAGACCTTGCTAGTATGTGATGGTCCTCCTAATGATGGTATCCCTTGATGTACAACATACTCACTGTCAATTACACCAACCTTCTCAGCTCGATCACCCTGAAATCACATTGTACTACATGCATCAGTGTTTTGCTTACTTACTATTCCAGCGGACTATTGCTTAAAACATTCATCTTAATCGACAAAGATGATAGTTGAAACGTCAGAAATAATTAAGCTCAAAGTGACAGAAAAACAGCATCGCAATAGAAAACAAAGGAACAAAGCTAGACAGAAGCTATTGGTATTATCAGCTAGAATATTAAGTTCATCAATCGAATAATTATCGTCTGCCTTATGGAATGCAACAGTCCACAGGTGCCAAACATTGAGAACAAGTAATCTTTCCACAGCATACGAACGAATAGCCAGCTAATATAAGGAAACAAGCAACACGAGTTTGCAGGATGTCTGCTTGTAAGTTACTTTGGCAAGTCGGCGAATAACATATTTAGGCATGTAGCACGATGTACTCACACATGCAAAAAAAGGAAGTGAATTACATTGTGAAGCTTCATAGAGAAAACTGCCATGGTATTTGTACTAAGTTAAGTACCTGAGCACAATAACCGAGCTTCATGTCAAGGCCCCAACCATGAATCAGGTCATTCTGCAAGCTCAACACGTTGAAATTGGATGTTTTATTAAGAGTTCCGACCCTCTATTAACTCTTAGAAAAAAAATCAGATGATACAATGGATTATCGAGCAGGTTAGACATTTTGGAATCTGTACCTGTATTAGATGCCATACACATTTCCAGGCAGCACGAGAAAAAACTGGTGCCATACCCTCAACCCACCTATCCAAGAATATCAGTTACAATACTATAAATCAAGCAAGCCAGTTTATTGGAATGCGATTGGCATAAGTTTCACAAGAATCAATCAGTTGGATGATTTTTTTTTTTTTTTGATGCAAAAGCTTCAAACCTTACCCTGTGCATGGAGGTCCTTTACTATCATCAGAACAATTCATGCTTGAACGATTGTCGTATACTCTCCTAAAGGAACGTTTAAAAGGTTATTGACTGCATATGAAAGAATTGATTAGGGAAGTAATTCATATTCTGAGACACAAGCACCTATGCACTTTTGTCATCTTGTTGCGGATTGTAATCCGATGATGAATATCTGTTGATAGATCAGGGTCCAAAGCAGGCTGTGTGATTTCTAAGCCTTCAGAAACCATTATATCAAGATACCTATGATGGGCAACATGAAAAATGAAAAGGCATGTTTCAACAGAGCAAGATATATTCTCAGAAGCAACGACAACCAAAGCAGAGCACTAGCATTCTATTCCAAGCATATTGTCAAAGGAACATCATCCCATTAGGATTACAAGATGAATCCATACCCACAAACTATGCAGGCTAACAATTATTTCCCGCAAACAAGATTAAAAAATCAGAGCAAAAATCTAACCATTGTCAAATGGCTATTTCGTGATTACTCAAGTTATTAAAAAAAATTATGAGAAATCAACTAACATGCCTAGTCCACAGAATTCTTATTAAACAGATCCTGATATGTGGCACATGGATGATACTCAAAATGTGAAGTATTTCTAACTTCACAAAAAAGGACAAAGAATAATGGGGAAGGTTGGTTTCGCTGACAATTAGTTATTTTTAAAAGTATGAAGCTTACACCACCAAAGTTTGCTACGTTGACCACCTATTCAATATGTTCAAACCAACCGGATCAGTGTCAACATGATGAAAACATACCTCCTAGGATCAAATTTCTCCACACCAAGGTCTTCATCCCACAAGAAGATGAAATCGTAGATAGCCACGACACTAGGATGCAGGAAACGCTTGGCAAACCACCTGCAGCAGCAGGAACACACGGTCATTCCAAAAGTGGCGACACCTAATTCGGTAAAATAGATGGCAAGCTATCCGGGGGTTTACCATTTTGTCTGGTTGGGAGCAAGTATGTGTATGGCCTTATTGCTCCACTCGAGACCACGCCACCCGTCCACGTTCCCGTCATAGTGGAACAGCATGACCGTGTAGCTCTCGTTCAGAAACTAAACAGAGAGAAGGGCGAACGTCAGAACAGAGCATAACAAGATAAACCTTGGCTCACCAAACGACACGGGTAGTCAACACTGGATATTCAGAAGAGAAGTTGGGATGGACACGGACCTTACGGGCCATGGTGTCCACATTGTGCATCTGCTCGATCCCGACCGCCATCGCCAGCAGAGCCTTGTAGCTATCGTTCTTGTTCTGCAGGTATGAAGGAATTGCGTTATACATTAACAACAGAGTGGCCTAACGCTTGGGTCACAACCGGGACAACGGACGCTATAAACTAAGCTGGCATACAACTCCACAAGAAGGCAGCAGCAACAAACAGGGGTACCGAAGATTTGTTAAGGGTTGCAGGCAGCATGTGTAGTGGGAGCGTAAGAGTCCTGGATGAAGGAAAGAATCGAGCGGGTTGGTTGAATTGGTAAGAAGTGTAAATCACAGTATGAGCATGAGACCTAAGGATGGCAATGGGCAGGGTATGGGCAGGGTAGAGCAATACCATACCCATACCCATATAGTTTATGGGTATAAAATTGTACCCATACCCTTACCCGCGGGGATGAAAATGTACCCATACCCATACCCGGCGGGTATCTATACCCATTGGGTACCCGTTGGGTAGATCAAATAGTAGACAAATTTTTCCCAGTGTCACATTCATAAGTACCACATTTGATTAAAAAAAACAACTATCTCAACTCAATAATAGGTAGATGAATACATGACACTTATCTAACTTCGAAAATCACAAACTCATGATCATATCTAGCAAGTCAAAGGCGTAGGGGTCATATTCAGTATAAACGGGGACGATATGGGTATACCCGCGGGTATAGGGCTGTACCCATGCCCTACCCATGAGTTGGCGGGTAGGGTATGGGTACTACCCATGGGTATAAAAATGTACCCATACCCTCCCCATACGGGTACGGTACCCGCGGGTACCCGTACCCATGGGTAAAATTGCCATCCTTAATGAGACCCTGAGCTGGTTAAGTAAGCGTGGCCGGTTTGGTACACCAAACGCAGGCTCGAAAATTGGTATGAACACAGCCAGCCAGACCCATACAGACAGACCTTGATTCGGCACGGTTGGTTTCAGGTGGCTGGATCGCAGTGACTGACGGTATGGATGATATGAGGGTGAAATGGACGGAGTGACTAGTACAGACCTTGGCGTTGGTTTTGGTTGTGGTGGTGGCGGCGGAGTCCCAGAGCGGGCGGAGGTACATGTCGGAGCTGGTCTCGACGATCCCGCGCGGCAGGCCCTCTGCCCCGGTCTTCCGGCTCCAGCGCGCCGCCCCATCCCCACGCTGCTGCTGCTGCGTGGCGGTGGCGGTGGCGAAGTCGGCCCTCCCGAGATCGACCTGACGGGCAAACACCAACAGCTTTGAGTGTCAGTCAGTGAGAAGTAAATTACGAGGGGAGCTAAAAATGGGATGGAAAGGTGGTGGAGATGGATGAGAGGACCAGACCTTGAGGTGGTTGTACTGGATCTGGAGGGAGGCGACGAGGAGGAGCGCCAGGAGGAAGGCGGCCACGTACCCGCACCCGCAGCAGGCGGCGCGGCGCGGTGGGTACTTCATGGCGCCGCCGCTGCCGCCTCTGCCGTCCGTCGGCGCGAGGAGCCTCCTCGGCAGGGGTAGAAGGTTCTGGAGGGTTCTAGAAGAAGAAAGGTACTACTACTTACTCGTACGGTGCGCGCCTAATCCAATCCAAGGAGTAATGTAATGTGATGGAAGAAAAGGGTGCTCCGACAAACAAACCCAAATTCATTTCCGCATTGGGATTAATCTACAGTAATAATCTCCTCGTACGCTTTTTGGTCGTCTCGGGCCCACACGTGGGTGCACAGATTATTAATTAATTAAATTATTAAGGTACTAGCAGCGCAAAGACACCTGCGCGTGAGTGGCTTTGTCGTCACGAGCGGACCCCACCTGTCAGCCAATTAACGAGCCTCCTATAGGAGTATTATACATACTGGATGGATAGTAGTGCGCGACACCTGTCCCAGTCACTTACGTCCCGATCATGTCACGAGTACGTCCTGGTTAGAGGTGCACTGGTCCCACGTGTGTACTTTTTTTTTAACAAGGGGGACATTGATCGGTGGTCAAAGTTACCAAGAAGCCCTCAGGCATGAACCAAATTACAGATAAGGCCTCTAGTTTTACGGAAAACACTCCGACGCTTCGAACCCTTGGCCACTGTCGGCAACGAAGAGCTCTACTCCACGGTCATCAACACCCATGTCTGGGACGAAACCACTTGACGAAGACGAGACGTAGCATGCCATGGCTGAGCTCACAAAGATCCTCCATCTGGGGAGGAAGAAAGCACCTCCTGTGCTCCGGCTTGGAGTGACTCCACAGCGACGCCACACAGGCACCATTGATGATCTCCAGTTGATGCAGCAGGCCGGCCAACAGAACCTCCCCAACCTCCTCCAAATCGAGACGACTACGCGCTGCAACACATCTTCCCGTCGCCACATCGGCAGGGCGGAAGAAGCAACCTCACAGTAGCCATCCTGAAGAAGAGAAGGCCGACGACGTCGAGCTTATGCAAGCATACGCCCGCATATCCGCCGCTCCTCTGCGTTATCCACCATGGGTCATCACAGGAGCAGAGCTTCTCTACAGCATGGTCGTCGCTCTGAGCCAACCATACCAGACGCCAGGAGAGAGAGTCACGGCCATCACATCAACCAGCAGCTCCACCTCCCCTTTCCCAGCACCATGCCAGCAAAGGAGACGGAGAGAACTCACCAGGTCTGCAGCGTCGTACCAACCCCCCCCCCCCCCCCCCATCCATCGAGCTTATTCAAGCACGCACTTGTAGATCCACCACCAACCGGCTTAATCCACCTTAGATCTTCACCCTTCACCGCGCCGTAGCATTGCTCAAAAACGACTCCGACAAGCGTTGGGGGAGAGAAGACGGCATAACGCCATTCTCCATGAAGAAAAACAATAGGGAAACAACCCTAAAGCTACTATATACAAGGAGGGTCCGGCCGGCGAGGCCGGCGAAGGAGAGGAGGAGAGG
The DNA here is from genome assembly GCA_012064385.1 of Puccinellia tenuiflora. Lineage (NCBI taxonomy): Eukaryota > Viridiplantae > Streptophyta > Magnoliopsida > Poales > Poaceae > Puccinellia > Puccinellia tenuiflora. The sequence goes on from QRDG01000089.1 coordinate 86,594, forward strand.
GTCCGGTGGCTGCAAAGGAGCTCTCAAAAAAGGGGGATAAGACATATGGTGAGTCCTAACTTAAAATCTAAAGGTAATATGTAAAATAGCAAGATGATATCAATTACACTCAGTCTCTGCAACAACGTCAAAAAATGCATTTTAAGCAAATTTTTAAACGTCAAAAAATTTGGACAAAACTTTCTTGCGTACAACTCGACATTCTATATATCCAAGAAAGCTGTTACCCATTTTTTTCTGTCGTGTATAAAAATAAAAAAATTGGTGGGAAAAATGGGATTTCATGAGACTTTTTTCTGTCTTCTTACACAATATATAAAGACATTTTTCGCGAAACTTGCCGTGCGAACATCGAGATGTACATGTCAATTTCTTTTACGTCAAAAAAATTGACATGTACATCTCGATGTTCGCACGACAAGTTTCGGAAAAAATGTCAAAATCGGTTTTCGTTGGCAGGAGCATATGCTCCCATGTGCCAAAGTAAAATTTTCAAAATCAGCCAACCAATTCGCACCTGTTGGAGAAGAACTCTCCAGAACCTTCTATCGTATTGTACTTGCTCTCCACAATTCAGACTGCGGGGGTGTGTTGGAGAAGAACTCTCCAGAACCTTCTATCGAGGCTAACCTTGGAGTACACGACAAGGAAATCGTACTAGCCGAATCCTACCAAACTAATATAGAGTTGTAATCGTATTGTACTTGTTCTCCTGCATATATATACATGAGAGAGCTGAGGCGTGCGGTGCGCAGCCCGGTATCATTGTTTACATGGTATCAGACACCAACCGATCCTCCCCCGTCGCTAAACCCTAAATCTCTCCAATCTCCCAACCCTAGCCGCCCTTCACCTCCACCATGGGTTCGGCTGATAATCTCAAGAAACTCGAAGCCGAGCTGAAGGAACGCGAGTCTCTCCTCCAAGCTCGCCAGGAGGAACTCGATCGCCGCACTGCTGAATTAGGCAAAGCCCCAGAAACCACACCAGCAAACCCCACCCCTACTCCCTCATCCTACATAGCCTCCATCAAGTCTCACGTTCCAATTACCCTAGACCTTCAGGAATCCAACTATGCAAAGTGGCGGGAGTTGTTTCTCGTCGCTCTCGACCGCTACGGCCTCTCCAGTCATGTCCTCGGCGACGCCGACGCCACCCCCTCCAACACCTCGCCGACTTCTGATTGGGGTCACGACGACAACACCGTCTTCTCATGGATCTACGGCTCGATCTCAACCGAGCTCCTTGGTGTCATCCTAGCTCCTGGATCCACGGTACGGCAGATTTGGGACTCCATCGCCAACCTCTTCCATGACAAAAAGAAAAGTCGTGCCCTAGCTCTCGATGCTGAGTTCCGCAACAAACCTCAAGGCGATCTGTCCGTCCATGACTACTGCGCCAAGCTCAAGTCCCTTGTCGACGCTCTCGGCGACGTCGGCCAGCCCATCTCTGACGAGACGCTCGTCCTCACGTTCCTTCGCGGCCTCAGCGAGAAATTAAGCCATCCGCGCTCCTTCCTCCCGTACCAGGTGCCGTTTCCATCGTTCCAACAGATGCGCTCCGCTCTCATCCTCGAGGAGGCGCAGAAAAAGACCGACGCCAACAACGCCGCCGCAACAGCACTATCGGCAAGCGACAACATCATCATGCCTCAGGCCGGCGGGGAACGTGCTCCTCCTTCTGGTCGTGGCGCCGGCTCCAGCAGCGGTGACCCACGCCCTCCCGCCTCTCACATCCCCGGGCTCTACTTCAACTCTGCCAGTGGCAGTGGAAACGGTGGCCGCCGTGACCGTGGTGGCGGCCGCAGACGGGGCCGTGACAATCCATGGATGTTCAATCCATGGACCGGCCTCCCAACTTGCGCTCAACAGCAGCAAGCTCCTACCACACCGTGGCAGCCTCGCGGACATGCGCCCAACACCGGCGTTTTGGGCTCTCGCCTCGGCTTTCAACCCTTCCAAGCATACACGTCTTACGGCCATCCGCAGAACAACAATGGCACCATAGTGCCATCACCATCAGCCGGCTATCAAGGTGGGCAACGCCAGCAACTCGACCCAGCTCTTCTCATGGCTCTTCAGAACATGCAGCTCCCTGGCAATCAAGAGTGGTTCATGGACACTGGTGCATCATCTCACATGGCATCCGATTATGGTACACTCTCCTCCATTACACCCTCTTCATCTCATAAAATTATTATCGGCAACGATGCCTCTCTTCCTATCACACATGTTGGTTCTTCCACTTTGCCATCTCCTTCTAAAACTTTTCTCCTTCGCAATATTCTAGTTGTCCCACACATTATTAAAAATCTTATATTCGTTCATCAATTCACAATCGATAATCTTTGCTCCATTAAATTTGATCCCTTTGGTTTCTCTGTGAAGGATCTTCTCACCAAGACCGTGATTCTTCGATGCAATAGCTCCAGTCCACTCTACCCAACATGCAGCTCCACCCAAGCTCAAGCTCTTCTCGCAGCCACCATCACCAACATTTGGCATCGCCGCCTTGGACACCCTAGCCATCACACCATGTCACGGCTTCATCTTCAACATATTCCGTCCAATAAACCATCATCTACTTTATGCAATGCTTGTCAACTAGGTCGTCATGTTAGGTTACCCTTTTATCCGTCATTATCGTCAAGTGTTAAACCCTTTCAATTATTGCATTGTGATTTGTGGACCTCGCCAGTTCCCAGCCCCTCAGGGTTTTGTTATTATCTCATTATCGTGGATGATTTTACTCACTATTTTTGGAGTTTTCCTTTACGCAAAAAATCCGATGTCTATGCCACTTTCGTCGCGTTCCAGGCTTATTCCCAAACACAATTCACTTCATCTACCCTTGCTATTCAATGTGACAATGGATGCGTGTCGCAACAGTGGAACACGGGGTTCCCCTGATGCGGTCAAAGTCGGTCCGCCACTAGTGGGCCCACCAAGAAGGCGAACAAGGCAAGGGTTCAACACCGGCAGATGGGGTGGGCCCCCCATCTGCCCCACGACAACCGCACAAGGACGGCATCGACAACCACGACTAAGGACAGGGTGACCTTCCGGGGTCACCCTCAACCCGGCAGACGATGCGCAGGTCCTGGGGACCCGGACGCCCGGCAGGAGGCCAGGCTCACCCCCGGGCTCCAACCTCCACACAGCCGAAGAGGATAAGCTTGCCAGTTCCTGCTGGAAGCCCCTAGAAGACTTGGGTGCCAAGAAGATGGAGGCGCCGCGGGGGGACACGGTCGGTAAAGGTGTCAGCCTTTGTCCGCCCGCCCTGCAAAAGGTGGGCGACCGCACCTAACCCCCCTCAGAAGGATACTTGGACGAGAAGAGGCCACGTCGCCCCATAAGAAGAACCCGGAGGGGTTTTCCCGCCTAAAACCCCTCCTCCCCCAAAGGTTCCCTTGTGGGATCCCCTTAGCCTATAAAAGGAGGACCAAGGCACCGAGGGAGGGGACGGAATTGGAGAGAGTCGGAGGCTAGGCTAGGTAGCGCACCAGACGAGAGTAGCATAGGCGAGAGGTGATCTCCTCCGGGACAAGATCTGCTCGTCTTCAACCTCTAGCCAACACCTCCCGGGTTCTCACCCGCAACCACCTCTATAGGCCACACCATGATGAACCACTCAATCCAGACATGTAGGAGTAGGGCTTTTAGCCTCCGGGCGGCCTGAACCTGGGTAAACTCCTTGTGTCTCTGTGTTGCTTGCTAGTACATAGATCGGAGGTCTCGACGAGGTTCTCCCAGAAGTTGGCGTCTCCCAGCCTCCTTCGCGCCCCGTGCCGAACCTAAAAAGTGGGTATCCTTTACTCCCGGTGTCCGTGATCCAAGACACGACATCTGGCGCGCCAGGTAGGGGGCGCAAGCATTGGATTCGTCTTCATCGACTTCGTGATCTTCGCCGATATCTACCTCAAGTTGTTTGCTGACCATGCCGTCGAAGAAGAAGCCCGACGTCGCGGCGTCCAAGCCGGCCTCCCCCACGCGCACTCAGGCTTCTGGTGAGCGCCGCACCGCTGCGGCAAACCAAAACGCTCCTCCTCCACCGACTCCGGAGAAGGTGGTGCCGGATGGAGCGGGCGGCAACATCCGGAGCAGCGAGGACGCGGCTGCACAAGGGAACTTCACTAGGCCTCACCCCTCACACTCAGGAGGGGAGAAGAGCGTCGACGGAAACACCGGTAGGGATCCCACTGCCGGGGAGAAGAGCGACGGTGTCCGCACCGATAAGGGTCAGCAAGGCGCCAGAAGCAAGTCCTGCACGCTCCTCTCCGCAGACGCGCAAGCTCGTCACGACGCCCTCGTCACTGCCAAGGCCCTGATGCATTTTCCTCCGAGCACCGACAACCCCAAGGTATACCAGGAGTGACGGATCCATGTGGAGGGGCTCCTCCACTTCGCCGACGGTGGTCCCAGGTGCGAACCCGCTCACGGTCCCACCGTCGACAGTCCCGGAGCAGAGAGGGTTGAGATGCGTGAACCCCAGAATCATCCCCGGGGCGAGTGCCCAGGCGAGACGGTACCTCCGTGGGCAAATCCTCATGCGGCTGGTCGGGCGAACCACGACTGTGACCCGGTCATCTCCGTCAGATCGTCTTCCACACGCAACTGAGATCTGCGCAACGACCTCAACAACCGCCAGCACGAGGAAATGCGCACCCGCATCGAGCGCTGCCGAGAACGCCATTGTCGGGAGGATCGGGACAACGACATCGCCGAGGGCTGCCTCGCCCTCTCTCTCGAGTTTCGCCAGACCACCTGGCCCAAGAAGTTCAAGATCGACGTCCTCCGCTACGATGGCACCACCAACCCCCGGGACTTCCTGCAGCTCTATTCGCTCGCAGCTGTGGTCGCCGGGGCCGATGAGATCATGATGGCCAACTTGGTCCCGTTGGCCCTGAAGGGAGACGCCCAGTCGTGGCTTCTCAACCTCCCCAAGTGCTCCATCCGGTCCTAGCGGGCACTGAAGGAGCAGTTTCTGGGGGTTTTCCAGGGCGGGTACCAGCGCCCGGGAGTTCCCAGTGACCTCCACGACTTCAAGCAGCTTCCGGGTGAGATCCTCCGCAAGTTCATCCAACGTTTCACCCAGAAGATGAATACCATCCCCTACATCAAAGAGGAGCTGGTGATCCGGTCCTTCCACGCCAATGTTCGGTACACCCGGACGCGCGAGAAGTTGAGCACACATCGCATCGAGACCTCACGTGAGCTCTGGGAGCTTGCGGACCACTGCGCCCGCGCAGAGGAAGGGGTTAGGGTTCCCGAGGAGGACGAACCCGAGGACAAGGTCACCCCCGCCAAGAACAAGAAACAGGACCCTGGATCCGACAAGCGCGTCTTCGTCACCGAGCCTCTCCCCAAGAAGGCCAAGGCGGCCTCAACCTACGAGGGGGAGGAAGATCCATGGTGCCACGTCCACCCTGACGGCAACCACCTGCTCAAGGAGTGCTGCCAAGTGAAGGGCCTCGCCGTGCGCGCACAACGTCAGGCTGACGGGGTCGGCCCAGGCGCCTGCTACAGATGCGGACTCACCGGGCACTACTCTCAAGACTGCTCCACGGGTCATCAAGGCGGTGGCGACCGGGGATGGGGACGTGGGGGAGGCCGCGGAGGAGGGCGCAGAGGCCAAGGCGGACGCAACCCAGAGTTCGCCCACGACAACAACGGGGATGCTCCGGCTCCTCAGGGTGGCAGCAACAGGCAATTCCAAGAGATCAACGAAGTTGTCAGGTGCATCCACGGGGGAGCCTCCCTGCCTCCTTCCAATAGGGCGAGCAAGAGACTTGTCCGGGAGCTGAACGCGGTCTCCTCGGCACCGCCAAAGCCTCTGGAATGGTCCAATCAGGTCATCACCTTCGACCCGAAAGATCACCCCGACAACGTCGCCGGGGGTAGGGACCCTGCCCCTAAACGTGTCGCCCATCATCCACAACTACAAGGTTACCAAGATGCTGGTCGACGAAGGCTCTAGCCTCAACCTGCTGACGGCAAAGATCTTGGCCACCCTGCAAATCCCCTTTTCCCGCTTGCAAGACACTGGCGTGTTCCAAGGTGTAAACGGGAACGTCACGCGGCCTCTAGGGAAGATCACTCTTCCGCTCACTTTCGGTGACCCTGAGAACTTCCACACCGAGGAGATCGTCTTCGACATCGCCGACACGCCGCTCCCGTACAACGGCATCCTCGGCCGACCTGCGCTGGACAAGTTCATGGTCGTCTCCCACTTCGCCTACAACATGATGAAAATCCCGGCGGCATGGGGCGTGATCAAGGTTAAGGCCGACATCGACGACGCCATCTACTGCGTCCAGAAGCTGAACCAGACGGTGGCGATGACGGCGGACACCCGTCAAGATGTGCAGGAGGTTGGTGTTGGTGCATTCTCCGAGGACGGAGGGTACCCCGGGGGCTCGACATCCACTTCCTCCAAGAAGGTGACATTCCACGGCGACCCGCGGATGACCAAGAAGGTGGCACTAACAAGCGACGGTTCCCGCACCATCACCATCGGTGCCCACCTCACTGACAAATAGGAAAGCGCGCTCGTTGCCTTCCTTCGAGAGAACTCTGACGTCTTTGCGTGGGAGGCGTCGGGTTTACCCGGCGTACCAAGAGAGGTGATCGAGCACAAATTGGCGGTGAACATGGATGCCCGCCCCGTGAAGCAAGTTCTGCGGAAGCAGAGCAAGGAGAAGTTGGAGTTCATCGTCGCCGAAACCGGCAAGCTACTGGAAGCCGGCGTCATCATGGTGGTTCCTCACCCCACTTGGGTGGCCAACCCAGTGGTGGTGCCAAAACCGACACTAGTAGGAAAAGGGCTATAGCCGCCGGGCCCAGTGGTACGCCAGTGGTAAATACCACTGGCGAATAAGAAAATACGTTCGGCAGTGGTACTTTCAGTACCATTGGCGAACTAGCTGCCCCATTCGCCAGCGGTAAGGCACTAGTAGGAAACAGGCTATAGCCACCGGCCTACCACTGGTGTCGTGGTGGGTTGCACGGCATATCCATCAGAGGTGGAAAGAAGTATGGGGCAGGCGACGATGGATGCTCGCGCGGGATTGGGTAACCAGCACGCGTACACACACAAGTTACCCAGGTTCAGGGCCCTCTTATGGAGGTAACACCCCTACGTCCTGCTCTTCTTATTCTTATTGCTTGATCACAGAATTGGGCTACAAATGCTCCTTGAGCTGTGTTCGGGTGGCAGCCGGCTGGAAATCCTAGCCGGCTGGAGGTTGAAGATGATGCTACTTGGGTGTTCTGGTCGCTCGTTGCTTCTTCCTTTCCTTGGTGCTCGCTTCTCGCCCCACGCAGGAGGCTCTAGCCCGCCTTATATAGGCAGCGGGCTAGGGTTTTAGGCTACAAGGATTTTACAGGTTTACCCCTATGACATCACTACGGTTTCAAGCCGGCTTGGGCCAACTCATCATTACACTGCTGCTGTAACGTCCGACAGGGCGTACTGTCCATCAGGTGGCAGTTGCGTGATCCTGGCCCACCAGTACGGACTGGTCGGTGAGTGGAAGCCGGCTGCTCCAAGCCGGACGGAGATGTTCAAGCCGGACGATTGGATTCGCCTTGAGATGACCGGCTTGAATCTGTGAACGATTTTGACCTCCTTCTGGGTATCTGGGGTTCATATCCCCAACACTAGCCCCCGAGATCGTGGAGTCTTGCTAGCTTGCTAGGAAGACTTCGCGAGCTTCTCTGGTTCCGATTGCGTCGCTGTAGTTGAGATCGTCCGGCATGAAGTTTGCCGGGTAGAGCGGTGATAGCCGAAGGCGGCTCGTCCGGCTTGGAATAGCCGGTCGCCGGTAATCTCGGCGTCTTGGGAGTCATGGGTCGTGGCCTGCGTCAGCCACGTCCCGCTGCTTAGGGGAGCCGTTGGCGTTCTGCCCGAGGCCTGTGGCACGTCGCCTCGGCTTCGCCGGGCTGGATTCTCCGTGGCAACTGCCTGCTCGTGGGATCGTCTGCGGAAAGCGTGGCACGCTCGCACTCCGCGCGGCATGATGGGCGGAACGGTTCCGCCTGCCTCGCTTTTAAAGGGGGAAGAGGGGGAACGGCCGGGGTTACCGTTCCCCACTCCTGCTTCGTCTTCCTTGCTAGTTCTTGCGCTCCCCGGTTCTTGCCCATTCTCTCTCACGTTCTCGCCGTCCTTGCATTTGCCTCTCCCTCGACGGGAAACAGATTCTCCATGGCGAGTTCGGGTGCGTGGATGGGTTCCGCCGTGGATGATGCGTTCCTCTGGAAGCTCCGCCGGAACCGGTTTTTGGGGATGACGGGCGACGTGGGAGCCCGCGCTCCCCCTGAAGGAGAGATTTCGCCGAAGCCCAAGAAGGGCGAGTTCGTCGTGTTCTCCGCGCACTTGGAGCGGGGATTGGGGCTTCCGGCGAGCTCCTTTTTCTCGGAATTCCTGCGCTTCTATGGGTTGCAGCCCCACCATTTGGGGGCAAATTGCATCACGTAGTTGTCATGCTTCGTCACGCTGTGCGAAGCGTATTTGGGCATCTGGCCCAGCATGGAGATATTTGGCATGTTCTTCTTTCTGCGGGCTCAAACGACCGCCGGGCAGCAGCGCGATTGCGGTAGTGTCTCCATTTACACGAAGAGCACGCCGCTGCCCAAGATTCACCTGCCCGATTCCATCAAGAAGTGGCAGAGCATCTACTTCTACGTCCGGAATCTCACTGATGTCGACCAAATCGGCCTCCCGGCCTTCTCCAATTCGCTGCCAGCGCACAAGTCCTAGAGTCGGAAACCGCCGGTGGATGGGGATCTTGAGGGTGTTTTGTTTGGCCGGCTGAAGGTGTTGGTGGAGGCCGGCTTAACGTCCAGGGACCTGACCCTGGCGTGGCTGTCAAGGCGGATATACCCGCTGCAGGCGCATTCGCACAAGATGTGCTTCTACTCTGGTCTCCGGGATCCCACCCGGGTCAGCTTGGAGGTGCCGAAGCCGGAGAACCTATGCGCATGGGCTTCCCGCCTCGTCACCAACAGGATCGAGGTGGACTGGGAGTTTGGGCTCGATCCATTCACCCGCTCGGAACGTGCTCCTGAGGTTAGCCATTGCTTCCTAATCCGTTTTCAATTCCTTCGTCCAGCTGCCGCTTGACCCAGTCGGCCTGTTGTATAGCTTTGCGAGCTCCAGAGGGTTGAAGACTTTGAAGTCGTCTTCGAGCCTGACGTCTGTGGTCCCTTTTCTGAGGCGCTGACGGCCATGCTGGAGGCGGATTCCTCCGACGAGCAGGCGGGAGAAGAAGCAGATGCCACCGCTGAGGATGAATCGGGCGGCGGTGCCCGTGTCGTCCCGGAGAAGCGCGGTGACACCACCGAATCGTCCGGTGGGGGTGCAGATGTTGGTGAAGGTGGCGGAGGCGATGACGATGCTGCCCGTACTGCGACGAGCCCTGTCCCCTCTTCCGGCTCTGACCCCGATTCGGTAGCCTACAGGGACGAGGACCTCGAGAGTGATGCCCCACCTCCGGTTTCGTCGTCCCGCGGTAAGTCTTCTGAGCCCGACGCCGCCGGGCAAACTGACGGTGTCGTGCGCGTGGTAGTAGATCTCTCCAGTGGTTCCGAGCCGAACTCAGAAGGTTCCTCTTCCATGCCAGCCTCCAAGCCGGCGCCGTCCTCCCGTAGGACCAAGGAGTTGGAGGCGGCGGCGCGGAAGAAGAAAGCAGTTCTCCCCCGGCGGGTCTTGAAGGAGAGGCGGTCGAAGGCGGCCGCCGATGTCGATGCAGGCGCCGTGCCCCACAAGCGGAAGGGCACATTCGAGAAGCGGACCGTGCTGCCCGCCAAAAAGTTGACTTCTACGTCATCCCGGCCTACTACGGCTGGCTTGATGCCCGCCGGGAAACTCATGGTGGAGGCCCAGGCGAATGCGATTGTGGCCGATATCAGGGCCGAGGTCGACGCCAGGATGGCGGAGAAGACGGATGTCCCAACTGGTGGGGCCAACGATGAGGTGATTGGTCATGCTCCCGGTGGTGATTTTATTTATGATTTGAATCCGGGTGATTTGGAGAGGGAGTTTTATGCTCAGATGACGCAGGCGGATTTGGCCTTGGAAGCGTCTGATGCTGGTCTGACTGTGGAGCAGTTGATGACCTTGAAGGAGGACGAGGAGAAGACGAAGGCGGAGGCGGCCGCCGCGGAAGCCGCGAAGGCTAAATCCGAGCAAGTGGCGGTGCCGGCCACCCTGGCGCAGCCGTCCGGTAGTCCCACTGCTTCCGTTGGGGTAGCGAATACGCCCACTGGTGGCGTGAAGCGATCATCAAGCGGCGCGTCCGCCCCCTCGTCGAAACGCCTGCGACGGAAACCAGTGATTCTGGGCACACGCGACGGGTGAGCGCTGGTAGTTGTGTTATTTTGTCCTTGATGATCGATATTCCTCATCGCGATTCCTTTGTTGTTGTGCAGGGTGCCAATCGCCATCGGCAGTGAGAAGTCGGCTGCCGGCGTCAGCTCCGGCTCGGAGCGGGAGCGGGAGACTTCCCAAGCGAAAGCGGCCGATCCGCCTTCGGAGCCTGCGAAGGCGGCGGTCGAGGTGGAGAAGGACGCGGTGACGCCGTCAGTGGCTCCTCCCCTTGTCGTTGATCTGAAATCTCAGGATGCCAATGTCGGCGACGTCGCGATGGCGGATGCCTTCGAGGTGGTTCCCCGAACCGGGGCCGGAGGCGAAGACGGCTCCTTTCCCCTTCCTTCTTCAGCTACGGTGGAGACAGCAAAGGACAGCGCCATGACGGTGGCGATAAGCTCGCTTCCTGGCCCTCGCCAGGCTACTTTGGTGGACACTCCCCCTACTCTGGCCCTACACTTGACGGGTTGGACGCATCAGGGCACTTTCCCCTGGCGGTGCTGGTGGAGAAGAGGGTGAAGGAACAACTGGCCGACGTTGCCCTGCTTCGCTCGTCGGTGGAGTACGCCCTCGGCAACGCCGCTAAAGAAATTGCCACGCTTAAGCGGGAGCTGGACGCTGCCAAAGGTACCGTATGGTTCCCCTGCCAACTTGGGCCTTGACGTTTGCGTTCTCTTCTTCGTCTCGCTGATTTGCCACTGACTTTGTCTTGTTAGGTGACCCCACTTCCCTCGCCGGCTTGAAGAAACAACTATCTGTCTCTGTCCCTCTGACTGTACTTGAGGAGAAACTGAAGGCGAAGGATGCAGCCCACGCGCTCTTCGTGGCTGACCTCCAGTCGGCGGCAGACGCCTCCGAGGAGCGCCGCCTTGAAAACGCTCGCTTGGCTAAGGAAAATAAGCGGCTGCGAGAGGCTGAGAAACAGAGGCAGAGCGAGGTCGAGACCCTTCGGATGAATGGGGAGGACCTGAAGCTCAAGTTGAAGGAGGCCGTGGATGCGCACGATGAGACAGTCAAGGCGGCCAAGGCGCACGAGCTTGAACGCGAGCAGCTTGTGAGCAGCCTTGTCTCTGAGGCGGAGCGCGTCAATGCAATCATCCTGGGTAAGAACGTTTCCTTTCTTTTCTTCATTTAATCTGCAGCCCTTCCTGTTCTGATCTTGCTAGCTTGGTTTGCAGGCTTCTACCCCGAGGCGGACGAGCAAATCCAGCGAGCCATGGCCTCTGCTCATACGCGGCCAGAATCCTCCAGTACTACCGCCAGGGCGTTGCCGTCTGCCGTCTCCCGTCTTCAACACTTCTCTCGAGAGTTCGCCATGCTAAGGGATGCAGCCGGCGGCGTCCTGGAGAACCTGTGGCCTGACACCCCTCTCCCGGCAACTCTGGGTGAACTGTCGAGTCGCCTTGACGGTGCTCCCACCGGAATCGATGAACAGGTGGAGATGGCGGCTCGAGGCGGTAGTGACATGGCGCTGGCCCTGGTGAAGTCCTGGTATCCTCAGGTGCAAGTAGACATGCTGGCTGACGGCTTCCGCACGGGTACGTCACTTGAAGGTGTTCGCCCAGAGATTTGCGTGGCCTCGGAGCGGATATCCAAGGCTGTGGACCTTACGCAGCTGGTGCCTGCTGAGCCATCTTCGGCGCCACGGCCGGCTGAAGATGCTGGAGCCGGCGACGCTGCTGCTGCCACCGATGGCGCTGCTCCTTGACTAAATTTACCTCCCTGGAATGCCGGGCGTAACTGTAGAACTTGCTATCTCTGGATTGATGATTATCTTCCGTTGTACTGCTTGCTGTCTTCAGATGCTGTTGTCTTTGTGATTGTTGGGCCATTGTGCTTGTTTTGGTGACGATGTTCACCATGTCTAGCCCCCGAATTTTGGGCCGGCTTGGGTACCAAGCCTGGTCGAAATTTCATGTCTTGTTCGTACTATACCTCTTTTTGCCATTTTGACGACTTGGGTGAAGTAATTGCTCGTCCGGGTCTGCGGAGCCGGCTTGCCGACTACGCAGCCCCCGGGAATGTTTTTTTTTTGCCGGCTGACGGCGTGGCAGCCCCCGAGTCCGTGACTTGGGGTGATTTTTCTCGTCCGGGTGCGCGGAGCCAGCTTGCCGACTGCGCAGCCGCCGGGAATGTTTTTTCTTCTGCCGGCTGACGGCGTGGCAGCCCCCGAGTCCATGACTCGGGGTGTTGTAGATATGCATCCGAGTCTGCGGAGCCGGCTTGCCGGCTGCGCAGCCCCCGGGAATTTTCTGCCGGCTGACGGCGTGGCAGCCCCCGAGTCCGTGACTCGGGGTGTTGTAGATATGCATCCGGGTCTGCGGAGCCGGCCTGCCGGCTGCGCAGCCCCCGGGAATGTTTTTTCTTTTGCCGGCTGACGGCGTGTCAGCCCCCGAGTCCGTGACTTGGGGTGTTGTAGATATGCATCCGGGTCTGCGGAGCCGGCTTACCGACTGCGCAGCCCCCGAGAATGATTTTTCCTGCCGGCTGACGGCGTGGCAGCCCCCGAGTCCGTTGACTTGGGGTGATTTTTCTCGTCCGGGTGCGCGGAGCCGGCTTGCCGACTGCGCAGCCCCCGGGTATCGCTTCGCCTCCTTGGTCCATTTGCAGGCCACGTGTTGCCTTTGCATGAATCCTGCGCTTCGCCTTTTGCCCCCTCGGCTTCGCCGTCTCCTGCGCTGGTGACACGCGTCGCTTGGAGACGGGCTGCTGACGGTTGCACTGCTTCCCTGCCTCCTTATAAGTAACAACGCCGGCGTGTTTTCTCCTTCATCTTCATCTTATCACTCTCGCATCTCCAGCTCTCCCTGCTTAGATATGGCCCCAAAGAAGGAGATCGAGATGACTCCTCCCGTAGCGGCGAAGCGCGGCAGGGGTCGTCCCCGGAAGATCGACGTTGGAGAATCCTCCAATGCGGGTGCCAAGCGCGGCCGGGGCCGGCCGCCAAAGCTTAGCCGCGGCGGTGATGGAGGTGCCGCCGTTGCGGCGACCGGAAGCAAGCGGAGCCCCTCTCCTGCCCGCTCGGATTCCCCGATCTACGGTGGCTGGGACAACTTCTCGATCTCCGAGTTTATCCTGGTGTTGTACGAGCCCGTGCAGCGTGTCCAGTTGCTACCTTTCGCCGTCGCCGATGCGCTTGAGGGGGATGGCCCCTTCAGGTTCCTCCTCCATCGGGTTGGTGCTCGTCAAGGGCCCTGGGAGGTGCTGGCTCGCGTCACCGCCGGCCACGAAGGCGGGGAGGTCCGCCGCCGCGTTGAGTTCTTCTCCGGGTGGAAAGCTTTCGCCAAGTTCTTCCGCCTAGATTCTGCCTTCGTCATCCGCTTCCAGCTGAAGCGTCAGACGGGGTTCTTCTACGTCAAGGTCTTCGACGGCACCTTGTGCCTCAAGGAGTGGGAGGAGAGCGATGACGATATGACTCCGCCTCTCGCTTAGCTTTTAGATTGTCCTATAGCCGGCTCAGACCGTGTGCAAGGTTGTCCGCCTGTGGACTTCCTTCTTTTGCTTATGTAACCTGCTCCCGGCTGTAAGCCTTTATCAATGATATCGAACGCTTTTCGGCTTTGCTCTTGCCTTTGTGTGATGGTGGCCGGCTTTATCCTCCACGCGTTGGCCGGGTTGAAATCTCCAGGGCCGGGAGGCGGCGTTTTTGTGTGGGAAACGAAATGACAAAGTGGTTAGCTTGCTCTTTCGTTTATGGGGAGTACTTTTGTGTTAATTAGCTTGTTTTTCCACTCGCCTGTAGCCTTTCCCGCTGTGGTTTGCGTGCACTTCACCGTCTAGCGGGATCATGCACGCTACTTTCACGTTAGGATCCGGTTTGTTGGGCTAGAGTTTTCTCAGCCGGCAACGATTTCTGTTTCGTACGTCTTTCGCATACAGTCGGCCTCCAACTTATTCTCTCGCCGGCCTTAACCGGATCCGAAGAGTTAGCCGTTTAGCGTTGTGTAGTTAATCGTCCGTAATAGGAGAAGTAGTTGCCGACTGCCGGCTTGGCCGAGTTTATAGAACAGCATTTTTCCAGCCGGCAGTACTTTCCTTTATGCGTTTTTCACGTTGTTGGCCCCCTCCAGCTTGTTCTCTTGTCGGCCTTAACCGGATTCAAAGAGTTAGCCGTTTAGGGGTTAGTCACGCTACACGGCCGCTAAAGGCAAGCTTGCCGGCTGCCGGAGGAACCGGAAAGGAATTGCAGAAAAGAGTTGCGAAAAACTGCTCATGTGTTCATCATTCTCATTTCTTTATTGATAGCATGGGTGATATATACATGGTTCTTTCTCAAGTGTAGAATCGACGCAAGAGCGATGCGTTCCATGGCCTTTCCGTTTCGTCACCTTCCTTGTCCATCGTGTCCTTCTTGTGCTCGCGGGCGTCGATCAAGTAGTATGCATCGTTGACGAGCGCTTTGCTTACGATGAATGGTCCTTCCCAGGGTGATGAAAGCTTGTGCATGTTCTTTGTGTCTTGAATTAGTCGTAGCACGAAGTCGCCTTCACGAAAGCGGACAGGCCTGACCTGCCGGCTGTGGTAGTTGAGTAGTTTTTGCTGATACATCGCCGACCTTGACTCGGCAAGCTGGCGCGCTTCCTCGAGTAGGTCCATTCCGTCTTCATAGGCTTGTTTAGCTTCTGCTTCTGTGTACAGCACGACTCGGGGCGCATCATGCTCGATGTCATTTGGCATGACGGCTTCAGCCCCGTGGACGAGGAAGAAGGGGGTGAAGCCGGTTGAGCGATTCGGGGTTGTCCTTAGGCTCCAGAGGACGGAAGGTAGCTCTTCTTCCCATGCGCCGGCTGCCCGCTCGAGTGGTTCGAGCAACCGAGGCTTGATGCCGGATAGGATGAGGCCGTTTGCCCGCTCGACCTGCCCATTTGAATGCGGGTGTGCGACGGAAGCCACGTCGAGCCGGATGCCGGTTCTGCCGCAGAACTTGGCGAATTCTCCCTTGACGAAGTTCGACCCATTGCTCGTGATGATGCTGTTGGGGTAGCCGAAGCGGTAGATGATGCTTTTGAAGAACTTGACTGCTGTTGGTCCGTCCAGCTTCTTGATCGGCTTGGCTTCAATCCATTTCGTGAACTTGTCGATGGCTACCAGCAGGTGTGTCATGCCTCCACTGGATCTCTTCAGCGGACCAACCATGTGGAGCCCCCATACGGCAAACGGCCAGGTGATAGGAATTATCTTGAGTGCTGAAGCCGGCGTGTGCTTTTGCGTTGCGAATCGTTGGCAGCCGTTGCAGAGCCGGACTAGCTGGTTCGCGTCCGCCAGCGCAGTCGGCCAGTAGAACCTTTGCCTGAACGCCTTAGCCACAATTGCTCTCGAGGATGCGTGATGACCGCATTCGCCTTGATGGATTTCTTTGAGGATCTTGATTCCTTCTTCCTGGCTCACACAGCGCTGGAATATTCCAGAGACACTGCGTTTGTACAGCTCGTTGTTGATGATGGTGTAAGCACTTGCTCGGCGTTTGATTTGCTTGGCGATGAGCTCGTCCGCCGGGAGCTCGTCGTTTGCGAGGTAGGCGAGGAAGGGTTGGGTCCATGGCGGAGCCTCTTCAATGACGAGGACTTCGACGGTTTCCGGCTCGCCTGGAGCCGGCCCAGCCGACTCCGCGCCCGGCGGCATCCGGATGGAGTCGGAGCCGGGACTCGGCGTGATGGATGGCTTGTACATCTTCTCAAGGGCGACGCCGGGTGGGATTTCCTCGCGAAGGGAACCAATGTTTGCCAAAGTGTCAGCTGCCTCGTTGTTGGAGCGGTGGATGTGGTGGAATTCGCATCCGTCGAAGCATCCCGCGAGTTGCTGGACGAAGAAGCGGTAGGCGGCCATGTTGGGGTCCTTGGCGTCCCAATGACCGGTGGTCTGCTGGACCACCAAGTCGGAGTCGCCGTAGCAGAGGATCCACCTGATGTTCATGGCCTTGGCGAGCTTGAGGCCGTGCGCGAGAGCTTCATATTCAGCTACATTGTTGGACGCCGTGAAGTGGATTTGTAACACGTATTCGAGTCGGCCCCCCTTGGGTGAGGTGAGGACGACTCCGGCGCCGAGTCCCCAGTATCTTTTGGAACCATCGAAGTGCATGAGCCAATGTTCGCCGGAGTCGGGTGGCGGCGGTACGTGGTCCGTCTCCGTCCAGTCGGCTAGAAAATCCGCCAGCTCCTGTGACTTGATCGCTGTTCTCTTGTCATACTCGACTCCGTGCGCCGTCAGGTTGATCGCCCATTTCGCGACTCTGCCGGTTGCGTCCTTGTTGCCTATGATCTCGGCAAGCGGAGCACCGCTTATCACCTTGATCGGATGCTCCTGAAAGTAGTACTTCAGCTTCTTGGTTGCCATGGCTTCACCTTGATCTCGGCAAGCGGAGCGCCGTATACAAGCTTCTGGTAGTGTGGGTAATTTTGCTTTGACTGCGAGAGCACCTCGCTGAGGTAGTAGACTGGCCGCTGAATCGGCCGCTGCTTGCCGGCTTCATCTCGTTCCACCACCAGGACGACGCTGACGACTCGGTTGGAGGCGGCGATGTACATGAGCATGGGCTCCTTTGGAGCTGGAGGTGCTAAAACCGGGGTGGTTGCCATTGCTCGCTTGAGTTCCTTGAAGGCGGCATCTGCCGCGTCACTCCAGACGAATTTGTCCGTCTTCTTCAACAAGTGGTACAACGGTAGGGCCTTCTCTCCAAGGCGGCTGATGAAACGGCTGAGAGATGCCAAGCAGCCGGTGAATTTTTGGATGTCCTTGATGTTCCTTGGCTGTCGCATGTTGTCGATGGCGGCGATTTTCTCCAGGTTGGCCTTGATCCCTCGTGCTGACACAAGGTAGCCGAGTAGCTGTCCGCCTGGAACACCAAACACACATTTCTCCGGGTTGAGCTTCATTTGGAAGCGGCGCAGGTTGTCGAAGGTTTCCTTGAGGTCGGCGAGCAGAGAGTGTTTTTCCTTGGTCTTGATGACGACATCGTCGACATAGGCATGCGTGTTACGACCGATCTGGTCGTGCAAGCATTTCTGCATGCAGCGCTGGTATGTTGCTCCCGCGTTCTTCAAGCCGAACGGCATGGTGGTGTAGCAGTACGGGCCGTAGGGGGTGATGAAGGCGGTCTTGAGCTGATCGTCCAGGTTCAGCGGAATTTGGTGGTAGCCGGAGTAGGCGTCGAGGAGGGAGAGGAGGTCGCAACCGGCCGTGGAGTCGATCACTTGGTCGATGCGCGGCAATGCGAAGGGGTTCTTGGGGCAGGCCTTGTTGAGGTGGGTGTAATCGATACACATCCGCCACCGCTTGTTCTTCTTTTCCACCATCACCGGATTGGCTAGCCACTCCGTGTGTTGCACTTCCTTGATGAATCCGGCCGCAAGTAGCCGGGCTATCTCTTCTCCTATCAACTGTCTTCTTCCTTCCGCGAAGCGTCGTAGCGACTGCTTCACCGGCTTGGCATCTGGCCGGACATGTAGAGAGTGCTCGGCGAGTTCCCTCGGTACACCAGGCATGTCCTTGGGGACCACGCGAAGATGTCCCGGTTCTCACGGAGGAACTCGACGAGCGCGCTTTCCTATTTGGGGTCCAGGCTCGCCCTCACGGTGACGAACTTGGACTTGTCGCCGTCGTCGAAGTAGATCTTCTTTGTGTCTCGCGCCGCCTGGAAACTCGACTCGCCAGCCGGCTTGGCCGACTCCGGAATCTCTAGCTTCTCCTCGCTGGCCTTGTGCTTGAATTGTCGCATCTCCTCGTTGCAGACCATGGTCTCGGCCACCTTCGCGCTGTCGGTGGCGCAAGCGATGAAGCGCTTGTAGTCTCCGGCGACGATGATGATTCCGCGTGGGCCTGGTAGCTTCATCTTGAGGTAGGCGTAGTGAGGTACCGCCATGAACTTGGCGAGCGCCGGCCGCCCGAGTATGGCGTGGTAGGCGCTGGAGTGGTCGACCACCTCGAAGGAGATGGTCTCGCGGCGATGATTGCTCTTGGTGCCGAATAGGACGTCTAGCCGGATGAGGCCCATGGATGAGCCGGCTCGCACCGGCACGATGCCGTGGAAGACCGTCCGGCTCGGCGTCAAGCTGGACTCAGAGACGCCTAGTTTCTCTAGCGTATCGCGGTAGAGGATGTTGATGCTGCTGCCCCCGTCGATGAGGACGCGTGAGAAGGTGCAGGCGCGCTTGGTGGAGATGATCATGGGCTCCAGGTCTAGAGCATAGCCGCCTGGGTTGGGCATCAGCTCCGGGTGGTCGCGGCGGTCCCATGTGATGGGTTCTTGCGACCAGTTGAGGTACTGGGGGACAGGTGGAACCACCGCATTCACCTCCTTGAATCGCTCGCGCCGGCTTCGCTTGTCATCGCGCTCGCTGATGAACACGATGTAGGCGGCGTCCGGATTCTGGTAGCCGTCTGGGCCCCTTGGTGGCGGAGATGGAAGGCGTTCCCTCCTTTGCTCTTCGCGTTGGCGATCATCGCGATTCCTGTCTTCGCGCCGTCTGTCATCGCGTCTCCGATCGTCCCGTCCGGCTTCATCCAGAGGCGGAGGCGGGTTTCGCCGTTCGTACGGTGGCGACCTTGGGCGGCCAAGGTTGCATTGCCTGATGATGTGATTCGCTGGCCGGTCGCCATGGTTCCGGCACGGTTGATCGAGAATAACTCGTAGCTGTTCCTCGCCCTTGTCCGGCGCATGTCGCTGCTCGTCCTCATGCGGCGGTTGTCGAAGCCTCCTACCGGCCTTCCCTCGGTGGTGGCAACGACCTTGGACTCGACGCGGTCATCTGCGGATTTGCGCTTGCCGGTCGCGTCAGAGTCGCGCCGGGCTGATCTTCCTCCCTCCTGGTTCTCCGTCCGGCTGTGGCGTGCAGTCGGCTCCGTCGTGATGATTCTTCCGGCTTCGTCGAGTCGGATCGGGTTGGTCATGCCCGCGTCGGCGGTGGCGTACTCGTCGGCGATTGCCATGAGCTCCGCCATGGTCTTCGGGCTTTTCCTCAGGAGCCGGTGCCTGAGCAGCGTCTGATCTCGGCAGCCTTGAATGAAGTACTGAACGGCTTGGAGCTCGAGAACTTCCTTGCAGGAGTTGCGTAGGCTAGTCCATCGGGTGAGGTAGGCTCGGTCCGACTCGCCGTCCTTCTGTTTGCACAGCACGAGCAGCTGTGCGTTGCCGGGGTGCAAGTAGGTGCCGGTGAAATTGCGGTTGAGCACCTCCTCGAAGTCCAACCAGCTGTTGACGCTTTCAGCCGGCAGGCTGTTCAGCCAGGTCCCAGCCGACCCCTGGAGCATGAGTGGCATGTAGCGTACGGCCACCCGCTTGTTGCCGCCTGCGATGTTGACCGCCGTGACGTAGTCGGCGAGCCAGTCTTCCGGCTTCGCGGTGCCGTTGTACTTGCGTGTATCCCTTGGGAGGGTGAATCCCCGCGGGAATTGCTCGGTCCGGATGCGAGGTCCGAAGCAGCGATGTGCGGCAATGTCTTCCTCCTCGATGATGCTTGACGCCTTGAGCGCGTCGATGCGGAGGCGAGCGTCGTGGCTTGTTTTGGGCCCAACGGTCCCAGGCGCTCCTCGATGGTGACCTTCTGTCCGATTCGCTCCTTGACGCTGCGGCCCGTTCCAGTTGCCGTCTTCGCGTCGTCCAGCCGGATCGCGGCCGTGATCACGAGGGTGCGAGCTCGCGCTCCCCTCGCGATGTGCTCATGGTTGCTTGTCCTTCGCCCTGCCGCGGCTCGTGGATGACGCCTCGGCGCCTTGCTTGGACTTGCCGGCTGCGTCATAGCCTGGAGGCGGCTCATGATGTTCTCGGCTCGCCGTCGCCTCGGTTTCGCGTTGCTGTCGGTTAGCCGCGGCGATGAGCTCCTGGACTCGGCGTGCTTGTTGGCGTAGCTCCTCGCCTTGGAGATGGGGTAGTTCTGCTGCGGCCGCCTCTGCAGCCTTCATGTTTTGCACCGGGTTGCTGTACTCGGGCAAGACGATGTCCGAATGCTCGTGCAGCTGGCCGGCACGGTTCAGGGCACCGCCGAGATCCCCTCCTTTGCGCCTGACCTCGTTCAGCTTCTCCGTGTTGCCTCTTGCCGGCTCGAAGCCGTGGACGGTGTTGTACTCGCGCATTGTGGCGTTGAGTCGGCGCTGTGTTGATGCGAGGTGAAGAGCATTGTCGTATATCTGTTGACGCATCCTCTCGAGTTCAGCCGCCGCCTTGGCTGGGTCCGCACCCGGCGCGATGGGGGTGCTTAGCAGCTCGAAGTCGGCTTCAAAGTTGCGCTGGAAGCGAGAGGGTTCTCCAGCTTCATGAACAGTTGTGGCGACGCCGCCTCCTGCCGCCACGTGCTCGACCATGTGCACCTTGGCGTAGACGTTGAGCTTGACGTCGTCGCGGTCGGCGTCGCCGGAGTTGAGGTAGCCGAAGGCGGAGTCGTCGTCGCAGGTGCTGGCGTCGAAGATCGAAGGAGCCAAGCTCGAGTAGACCACCTCCGGGTACTCCTTGGCGGCGATAGCGACGTAGACGTGGAAGCCGCCGAGGGTGACGACGGTGCCTCCGCTGGTGACGTCCACGTCGGCGAAGCTCCTGGTGTTGTCGAGGACGCACCCGATGACGCCGATGGAGAGCACGAGGCCGGAGACGACCCGCCGATCATCTACGGTCCGGGATCCCGCGCAGAACGTGACTCCGCTCGTCGCGTGCCCCACGGTGGGCGCCAAATGTCGTGGTGGGTTGCACGGCATATCCATCAGAGATGGAAAGAAGTATGGGGCAGGCGACGATGGATGCTCGCGCGGGATTGGGTAACCAGCACGCGTACACACACGAGTTACCCAGGTTCAGGGCCCTCTTGTGGAGGTAACACCCCTACGTCCTGCTCTTCTTATTCTTATTGCTTGATCACAGAATTGGACTACAAATGCTCCTTGAGCTGTGTTCGGGTGGCAGCCGGCTGGAAATCCTAGCCGGCTGGAGGTTGAAGATGATGCTACTTGGGTGTTCTGGTCGCTCGTTGCTTCTTCCTTTCCTTGGTGCTCGCTTCTCGCCCCACGCAGGAGGCTCTAGCCTGCCTTATATAGGCAGCGGGCTAGGGTTTTAGGCTACAAGGATTTTACAGATTTACCCCTATGACATCACTACGGTTTCAAGCCGGCTTGGGCCAACTCATCATTACACTGCTGCTGTAACGTCCGACAGGGCATACTGTCCATCAGGTGGCAGTTGCGTGATCCTGGCCCACCAGTACGGACTGGTCGGTGAGTGGAAGCCGGCTGCTCCAAGCCGGACGGAGATGTTCAAGCCGGACGATTGGATTCGCCTTGAGATAACCGGCTTGAGTCTTTGAACGATTTTGACCTCCTTCTGGGTATCTGGGGTTCATATCCCAATAACTGGCGAACAAAAATAAACGCCCACCAACACTGTTACAGCTGGCGAACGTTATATTCTTATTCGCCAGCAGTAGGAATATACCGCTGGTGTACAAAATGTCGTGCTCGCCAGAGATAAATGCGGTCCAGCGGTGTTAACTTACCGATGGCGAACAACAATCCTGTTTGGCAGCGATACACATAATACCGCTGCCGCATAGTAAACCGTATTCGCCGGTGGTAAGTTGCGTGCGCCGTGCGCGCCGTCTCTCTCCGGCATGCACCGTGTGGGCCCCGCCCACCCCAGGCTTCGTCCGAACCCACCCCGTCCCGTGTCCCCGACACAACGAACTCGCGTCCTTCCCCTCCTCCTCTCTCGATCCCCTTTGCCTCCGCCTCTGCCGCCGGTCGAATCCGACCGGTTCCCTCGGGTCGTCGCGCCGCCGATGATCGCCTCGGCACCACCTCCTCCCCATCTTTCGACCCCATGGCGTTGAGCCATCGGTCTGCAGCCCACCACAAACCCTAGCCAAGGCTCCGGCTTTAAACAAGGAGTAGAGGTAGAAGCTAGATCTCTCGCATCCATGGCGGCGTCGGGATGCGCGGCAGCGGGTGGTGGTGACGCAGCACGTCGACCGCGTGCGGCCTGGACCTTCGGCAAGCTCATCCAGGCGCCACATATGGCTCCAGATCCGTTCGGCGAGGAGGGGCCGGCCAGCAGGACGCGATGCACGGAGGGTTGCGCATACCGTCATCTACCACGTGTTGCTCGTGGTCTCCGGCGTGGCTGCGGCCCATCGCCCGTGCGGCTCCTCGGTTGACCGACCTCCACCTCAACGTGGCCTTCGTCGCTGGCCCTGCGTGGCCTCCTCCTCTTCCTGTTGATGTTGGCCGCCGCTCGCAGGATTCTACAGTCACAGGTGAGACCTAATCCCTCGACGTGCTGCAGGGATTTGTACCCGGATCGATCCTCTGTCTCTCCACGTTTGGTTGCAGTAACTCGTAATATCCAAATCGGTTGTATCTGAACCACTAGTGGCTGCCTGCCTGATATGTGGCCGTTGTGTTTGTGAGCTTGATACTTTATCTGTCTAGTGCAATCTCATGCAGGTTTAATGACATTTCTCATCCAAGTATGAAACAAAAAACTGTAAGAAAACACACCATTCGATAAAACATGGCCGACCATTTTGTTGATTGATGTTTTTTTGTATTTCACTTGGTATAGGATATAAGCATCCTAGTTGTCTACTGCATCTTATTTGTATGCACGTATCATTTGGTTTCAGTTCTTGTTTTCCCTACACACACAAATTGGATATGCTTTGCAGGTCAATGATGCGCCCGCCGGCGATGGCTACAGTGGTGTTGTTGCTGGAGGCTGGAGATCCTTCTGGAACCACGCCAAAGGTCCATCTTTTCCTTCTTTCGTTCCATTGCTATCCACCTAACTCCTGGCTTCTGTGCACTTACCGAAATCATATCTGATTTGCTAGGCAACATCAGCTACGGCATGGATTGAGGTATACTTGCTGTCCAACCCAGCTGCTTTGTCATCTACGTATGGTTGCTCTGCTGTGTGCACTGCCTGTTCTTGCCCAATGCCAGGAATAGGATATTGATATGTTGCTAGGAATATCTTGTGTTGCCAAGCAAGTTTAGATGCATGTAGTATACCATCCACCACACACACTTGTCCAGAATTTTATTTGCCAACACCACTAGTTGTATATATGGCCTTTGTGAGCTGTGAACTCGATACTTTATCCGTACCATGCGATGGCCTCCCTTTTTATCATGTTAACACAGCCGGTGACCTGCAGTCGATGACATCGACTTGGGGTTGTGGTGGCGGCGACGACGACATCGTGAAGGGGGTGGTCCTGCGACAGCGAGGTGAGGTACAAAACTTTTTCACCTTTTCTCCCGTGTCATCTGCTCATTACTTCCTCTAGTAATCACCTAGTGCATCAATCGAAAATTCAGACCACACACTTCAGTCTCGCGGATCCATTAAGCTCATAGGCGTCTCAACAATCAACATTATAGGATGAGTATTAAGATGCTTCCCATGCGTAGTAAACAAACTGATTACACATAAGTATGGATCGATGTAGCTTGCCTTGTTTTGAGCTAGCTCGTGCTAGGCTGGTCGACTGCTTCTAATGATTGCTGAGCATTTTTAGTTTTCTCTCAATGATATTTTGGGAGCTCATTGTCTTATGTGCTGCTATTACAATCTGCAACATAGCGAAATGCTTAACAAAGTTCTGCTATTTCATGCGTAGTGTGGACCAAAGTATTATAGTTTGTTTATTCAAAAAGACATCACTAGATTCTAATGGTTGACATGTATTAGCTTGGGTTCATCGTAAGCCTTACAGGGCACATGTGTTAGGACCTTTTCTTCTTCCCTTTAAATTTCAAGAGACCTGATAACTTTGAATTGCTTTGTATCAAAATTGTGCACTAAAAGGACGTGTAGCATTAATTTTTTGATCGTCCATGGTTTATATGGGCATGAAGATTCTACAAGTTTGTGCCTTGACATCTTCTACCATTTCTCATCTAATCAGTAATCAGCTTTCTATGTGTTTAATTTCTAGTCAACTTAAAATATTTGGGACAGAGTATTTGTCAAAATCGCTATAGTCGTATATTTGTCCACAATCAGTTTGAGTACTGCATGGGTTAATTATAACCCAGAAGGGTGCGTAATTATTTACAGTTAAGTACATGTTTGGTTGATGACGAAATGCTTCCTCTCTAATACTTTGCTGGTTGTACATCACCATTCAGCAACGACGATGACAACATCGACACAGGCTGATGTGGCGACATCAACACAGGGCTGCAATCATGGTTTTTAAGGCGGTGAGGCGTCCTAAGGCGGAGGGGGGGCGCCTCACCGCCTAGGCGGTCAAGGCGTAAGGCGAGGCGACGCCTTAAGCAGCACAGGGGTCGGAGGAGGAGGAGGAGGCAGGGGTCGGAGGAGGAGGGGGGGGGGGGGGGGGGAGGTCGGAGAAGGAGGGAAGGAGGCAGGGGTGGGTCGGAGGAGGGGAGGAGGCAGCAGCTCACAAAGCAATGGAGGAGGCGGCGACTCGTCTGGGAAGAAGACAGCACGCATCTTCTTGTCCTCTGCATCGTGAAGGTAAGTAGGTAACCGGCCCAACAGGCCCATTATGGAAACCCTAGCTTCCATTTTAAATCCTGAACGTCCATTCTCTAATCTGGACCATGCCTCTTCGTGCCTCTTCTTCCTGCCTCTTCTCCCTGCCTGGCGGCTGGCGGCTTGCGGCGCACCTGCAGCTACCCAGCCACCTCTCCTCCCCGCCTCCTCAGTCCACCTCTCCTCCCCGTCTCTCCTCAGCATGTCCATGGTGTCCACTTCTTCTCCCTGCCTGGCGGCGCACTCTGCAGCTACCAGCTGCATCTCCTCCCCGCCTTCTCAGTCCACCTCTCCTCCCTATCTCTCCTCAGCATGTCCATGGCGTCCAAAACAGGGCAGAGTGACGCCTTGCCCGCCTAAGCGACGCTCTAGACGCCTCACAGACCAAAAGCGGATGCTTTAGGCATGCATCTAAGGCGAGGACGACGCTTCAAGGTCTGAGGGCGCTCCGACGCCTAAGCGTCGCCTAGGCGACGCCTTAAAAACCATGGCTGCAATAGCGACGACGGCATCGACATGAGGCTGCGGTGAAGACGGCCATCATTTTGTAAAATTCCATAGACATATATTGATTGATGTAATGGTGTATTTCAACTATCGAATAATGAATTGTATGAATGTATTAGATAAATAGATTAATTTATAAGTTTTTTATTTTTTTAATTCCTAACAAATTACTAGTGGCGTGTAATGCAAACGACATGCCACTAGTATTTTTTTTTAAACTCTGAAATTCTTACTACTGGCGCACTAGGAGCCGTTCGCCAGTGGTACCGCAGCTTACCGCTGGTGATCACTACTTTGGTGCGCCAGCAGTAAGTTTTTTATCGCTGGCGAACAACATGATTTGCCAACAATAGGTATTTTCCTACTAGTGCGATGACCTCCAAGCTGCGGCTCAGCATCAACTTCACAGACCTGAACAAGGCCTGCCCCAAGGACCCATTCCCTCTGCCGCGTGACCAGATTGTGGATTTCACGGCCGGCTACGAGTCGCTGTGCTTCCTGGATGCCTTCTCCGGGTATCACAAGATCATGATGGCGGTCGAGGACCAGGAGAAGATGGCCTTCATCACCCCCAAGGGCTGCTACTGCTACACCCGGATGCCTTTTGGCCTCCGGAACGCCGGATGCCTTTTGGCCTCCATAACCAGCGCGCGATGCAGGCATGCCTCGAGCCTCAGCTGAGCCGCAACGTTGAAGCGTACATCGACGACATCGTGGTCAAGACCCGGTACAAGGACTCCCTCGTCCAGGACCTACACGAGACCTTCAGCAACCTCCGTCGGGTCAACTTCAAGCTCAACCCCGACAAGTACGTGTTCGGGGTCCCGTCAGGCAAGTTGTTGGGTTTCCTAATCTCCTACCAGGGGATTGAGGCGAACCCCGACAATATCATGTCCATCGAGAGAATGGAGGCGCCCCAGCGGGTCAAGGACGTACAGCGCCTCAACGGGTGCATCACCGCACTTGGGCGCTTCATCTCAAGGCTTGGAGAGTGGGCCTTATCGTTCTTCAAGTTACTCAAGAAATCGGGTCTCGTGGAGTGGACATCCGAGGCCGAGTAAGCTCTCCAATCCCTCAAGCGCTACCTCGCCTCACCACCAGTCCTCGTGGCCCCAGCAGAGAAGGAGTCTTTGCTGCTGTACATCGCAGCCACCAATCAGGTGGTTAGTGCCGTGCTGGTAGCAGAGCGCGACGCACCTCCGAAGAAGTCGAGCAAGGGCAAGCGTCCCGGGGTTCCGTTCCCGGGGCAATCAAGCAAGAAGAGGCGGCCGGGCGACCAGGGGTTCGAAGATCCCAGCACCCCGACCCCTCTCATCAGCATCGAACCCGACATCGCGGGAGACGAAGGGATCCACTCCGAGGCAGCCCTGCCGGGGGCTACTTCAACAACACCCCGGGGCGCCGAGGACGTGGAGGACGCCGAGCCCGCCAAAGACTCAGCGACCCGCAAGGTGCAGCATCCGATCTACTTCATCAGCTCGGTGCTGCGCGACACCCGGGAGCGTTATCCCATGATGCAGAAGCTTTTGCTAGCAATCCTCATTGCTTCCCGCAAGATGAGGCCGTACTTCGAGGGGCACTCGATCACGGTGGTGTCCAAGTACAATCTGAGAAGCCCCCTGGAGAACCCGCTGGCCACTGGGCGCATCTTGGCATGGGCCATGGAACTTCAAGGCATCGGTCTCAAATTCGAGCATACGGACAACATCAAGAGCAAAACACTGGCTGACTTCACAGCTGAGTGGACCGAGACGGCATTCGACGACCCGGAAGAGGAAACAAGCCTCCCCGGGGAGGAGGATCCCAACGCCTGGACCATGCACTTCGACGGCTCCTACACCAAGGGGCAGGGAGGCGCTGGAGTTGTCCTAACCTCACCAACCGGCGACCGCCTGAAGTACGTCGTCCAGATGCACTACCAAGGAAACATCTCAAACAACACGACGGAGTACGAAAGCCTGCTCGCGGGACTTCGTGCTGCCATTGGTCTCGGCATCGACAAGCTCGTCGTCAAGTGTGACTCTCAGCTAGTCATCAATAAGCAAGTCAACAAGGAGTACGCTTGCCCTCAGATGGCGCCATACGTCAAGGAAGTGTGGAAACTCCAACAGCGCTTCAGCAGCTTCAGAGCTGTTTATGTCCCGCGGGAGGAGAACACGTTCGCGGATGAGCTGTCGCAGTTGGCGTCCAAGCGGGAGCCAGTGCCTCCCGGGATATACATCGAGGTGCTCCGACAGCCTTCAATCTCTCCCGAGAGGCTCAAGTCAAGGTCTGCATCGACGCCGGGGGCTGGCAACCCTTCTACACCGACAACACGGGTGGCCAGCCCAGAAGCTCAAGACCCGGCAGTGCCCGCGGCAGAAGAAGCTTTGCTTCCTCCTGCCCAAGCGGTACTGCTAGTGGAACGAACCCACCCACCCTGGGGCCAAGGCATCGTCAAGTACATGGTGGAGCACGTCCTCCTGGAAGACGACCATGAGGTCGAGTGGGTGGCTCGCCAGGCTAAGCTCTACATCTTAATTGACGGCGAGATCTACCGGCGACGCGACAACGGAGTCAAGCTACGATGCATACCACAAGAACAAGGCCAAAAACTGCTGAAGGATATACACGAGGGCACGTGCTCGAGTCACGTGGCGTCAAGATCACTGGCGGGGAAGGTCTTCTGCCAAGGGTTCTACTGGCCAATAGTATTTCACGACGCGGAGCAGCTGGTAAGGACCTGCGAAGCCTACCAGTACTACGCGAAGAACACACACCAGCTGGCTCAAGCGCTGCAGCCAATTCCAATCTCCTGGCCGTTCGCGGTCTGGGGGCTGGACATCGTCGGCAAGGTGCCAAAGTCTGCCGGGGGACATGAGTACCTGTTCGTGGCCATCGACAAGTTCACAAAATGGGTAGAAGTGATGTCAGTACCGCGCCAGACGGCTCAGGCCGCCATCAAGTTCATCGAAGGGATTGTCAACCGCTTCGGAGTTCCAAACAGAATCATCACCGACAACGGCACTCAGTTCACCAGTCGAGCATTCCTCAACTTCTGCGAAGAAATGGGCATCAAGGTGTGTTTCGCCTCGGTATCCTATCCAAGAAGCAACGGACAAGTAGAGCGAGCCAATGCAGAAATACTCAAGGGGTTGAAGACCAAAGCCTTTAACAAGTTGGAGAACAAAGGGAAAAAGTGGATTGATCACCTGCCAAGCGTACTATGGTCCGTCAGAACAACACCAAGCAGAGCCACGGGAGAAACACCTTTCTTCCTCGTCCACGGAGCTGAAGCTGTATTGCCAACGGAGCTAAAGCATGGATCCCCCCGGGTGCTCGCCTATGATGAAAACATGCAAGAAGAGCGAAGGATCGATGACATAAACCTGCTGGAAGAGAGTAGGTGCCGAGCTTCATTACGGTCAGCTCGGTACCAGCAAGGACTCCGTTGATACCACAGTCATCATGTTCGCTTGCGGGAGCTGCAACTCGGAGACCTGGTACTCCGCAAGAAGCAAAAAATGGAAGGCATGAACAAGATATATTGTCATCCAAATGGGAAGGACCCTACCGGGTCACTCATACCCTGAAACCCAGAGCGGTATACCTGGAGGACGAGAAAGGCAGGCCGGAGGGCAACGCCTAGAACATCGAGAATCTTCGCAAATGCTACCCCTAATTACGAACATGAATCGCCCAACGTCGAATCCGTTAAAGCATGCCCTGGGGGCTAGTGTTCTGTGATAGGGTGTAAGAATCGTCGCCAAGGGAATAAAAGATAAGTGATTTCAATTCCGTGAGCCTCAATTCTTGCATGCAAGCGTGTTATCCTTAGCAACCCGTAAGCAGGGGGCTGATATGTGCCGGTGGCTGACGGGTTGAAGCGCCGCGAGTGGCCTCGCGGATAGGCACTGCCGCCCGATCATGCCGTACTGCCGCGGAAAGGAGGAATCGGGCAGTGCTGTGATGAGATGAACTTCATCACAAAAATGCACTATCAACTGTGCTTGCGGTTTGCTTCGGATAACACGCTAACATGGTTGAAGAGAGGGTCCATTCTTTTCCTACTGAAATTTTGCTGTGTGCAGCTCCTTCCCGGGACAGGATCTGGCGGCGAACCACGGCTAAGGAGTTGGATACCCGGGAAGGACAGGGTGGATCGAGGACGCGGCAAAAAATCAGCTAAGTCCTTGCATCTGCATCCTGCACTTAGACATAATATCTCGCTCGGAGTCAATATACTATCGACCTGCGCATGCTTGACAGTTGATGAGAGCCTTTGTGGGGGTATGCGTCCACCCCGGCGAACGGTTCGTTTCCCTCTGGCCTAGTACCCGAGGACAGTGGAGAAGGACTCTCGGAAGGTATAGTCTTCCTTAGGGGTACGTCTACCGCATTAGCATCTTAGCAACACATTTGGGATGCGCGCAGGTAGAGTGCTTGGCTACCTAAGAGGCCTCCTCTGAAAACTCGACGGCGCGTTAGTGCAAAGGAAGATTTGGGAAATGACCACGGGAGTTGAGTCTAGGGTTGCATTCATCAGAATTTACATTCTGAATTACATTCGGTTCTCCAACTACTTAAGCCTATGCTGCTAAGGCCAGCTCGGAGCTAGATCTCCTAGCCGCGCGTCCTTGTTTTCTTCATGCCTAACGGGAGAACACTCAATTCCCGGGGACGCCTGGGGAAAGGGAGGGAACCCGGAAGGACTTTCAGGCGCCTCATGGCAACCCTGCGCGCCAAGTAGTGGAACAGGGAAAGCATCTCGACCGCCACCTCGCTCATGGCATCGTCGTCCGCCTGCGACAAGGAACGAACTTGATCAAGATCTAGACCAGTCCCCAAGAATGCAAGAGGTCAAAGGAGCCGCGACGCTTACCTGCTCGATGGCTTCGAGCTTGGTCCAGAGCGCGAACACCCTCGGGATCCCCGCAGTCTTCTCCCTCAAGGCCGCCAGAAGCTGAGCCCTCCAAAGGGCGCGCACCTGGGCCACCACCTGAGCCGCGGGACCAGAGATGGCCGCCAGGAGCGAAATGCCCTTGGTGAGGGCGGAGCGCAATGCCACCTCTTCTTCCTCTCCAGCGGCACGGGCCCCAGGTTCCTTGGGTGCCTCCGCCGCGACCAGACACACGGACGCCGCCGTCGACGTCCCGAAAAAGGACATCTTTGCCTCCCCAGACATTGCTTTGCGATCTATGGAGGGGCGGAGAGAGCGAGAAGCAAGAAGGTGAAAGGAGTCGGGAGGTGCTGAGGAGCTTGGGGGCTGGAGAGCCTTTTATAGTGTAACAGCCCTAACTTGGTAACGAAAAATACGAAGAATTTTTCCACTTTTTGTTTCCTTGGTTGCATCATAGCATCCATATGCATTTGCCATTTCGAACTTTCACTTGGAAACAAATTGAAATGGGGAGGCAAACTTCCCAACATCCAACCAATGCAAATGCTCAACTCGTCAAAACAAATCATGCTTGGACTCCCAAATGGTATAGGAAGTTCCAAGTTTACTTTTCGAAAAGCATTTCTCAAATTCCTAATTTTGGTTAAATAAGAAATGCGTTAAAAATTCAAATTGGCTGAATTCAATTCCTCCTTTTGGGACCAAGTTAAACATTCCAAAAATTCAAACTAAATTCATGGGGAGCTTCATTAACATGTTGGGATCCTCCATGATTAAATTCACTATTTTTGGAAAAGGTTAATTGCTCCAATTAAATGCTTTTTGCAATTTATCAAAAATGACCAAATCTAAACCCTATGAACAAATGTTGCCCAAAACATTTTATTTTGGACCACCAATTTTTGTGGAAGTTCTAAAGGTTAAATCTAGCTTATATGAATTTTTGCACATTTTATAAAAATGTCCTGGTGCTTTATTTAAATGGTTAAAACCTGCGGCTGGACTCGTTGCAATTTATTTAAAAGTTCCAGGGAGTTCTTCGCGAAATTTTTCTCTTCCCCCTCTCTCTCCACAGTGTCGGCGCACTGGCGCCATGCCTCCAAGCTGGCCGGCGCCATGCCGCATGCTGCCGTGGCATGGAGGACTAAGGAGGCTCCCCACCGTCGTGCACCTGCTCCCTCCCCCTCCTATCTCCCCGTACCTCCCAAAATTTCCGGATCGGGGCAATTCCTTTCCTCTCCCGAGCTCCTCCCCTTGCCGCCGTCGGAGCCGAGCTGCCGCCGTCGTTTGGCTCCGCCCCGCGCAAATCGAAGGGTGAGGCGAGCTCCGCCGCGTCTTCGGCTTCCTCTCCTGCAGCGGAATCAAGCCGGGGCCGTCGGAAATCGACGGCCGCGTCCTCGACCTCACCGCCTCGGTCGCGCCGCTCGCCTGGCCGATTCCGGCAATCCCCGCCTCTCCGCGCCGTCGTCTTCTACGCGTGCGACCTCAGGGTGAGCGCCGCTCTCCTTTAGCCTCTTCCCGCGTTCCCAGTTCCCTCTCCCGCCGCCGTTTCTTGGTCGCCGTCGCCGCCGGCGTCCCCGAACGCGCGCCCGGCCTAGCCCCCGGCCTGACCGGCCACGAGGCCGGCCTGTTCGGGCCAGTGCCCGGCCTTCACCCCGGCCTGGGCCGACCTCGAGGCCAGCAGCCTCTGGCGCTGCCCTGGCCTGGCCCCGGTCTGGGCCGGCTCTAAGGCCGGCCTCCTCTGCCACCGACCCGGCCTGCAAACCGGCCTGGGCCGACCTATGGGCCGGCCCGTACAGTAAAAACAGAAAATGTTTTAAATTGAAATAATTCATAACTATTTGAATTTTAGTCCAAACTTAACAAATAAAATACCAATTTGATCAGAAAAACAAACTCCACATGTTAGAGTAATTGAAATGTTCTTTTGAAGCTATATTCTTGCTGTTATTTTATGAATTTCTAAAATGGTAAAAATGAGACCTAAATTGGGAAAAATCATATTTCGATAAATATTGATCCAAAAATTATGAATAAACTATCAATGTGATCAACTTGTCAAATGCTACTCAACCATACTGATATCATGTGATGATCACAAATTCCTATTTGATATTGTTCATAATTTGATTAAATGAATTAAATTCTTTTATTTATTTAATTTGCCATTTATTCATCGGTGCTCCGAAAATTACAAATAAGATACCAAAATGATCGGAATGATAAACCCTATCCATTCATGTCATGTTCATGCATATTGAGCCAATTCTCTAATAATGTGATGTTTTATAAGTATGTGGTCACTAAGATAAATATGGAGTTGTGTCCAAATAATTGCACTAATTATTTGGAACTCTATTTAATTTGTTAAATAAATTAAATGATATTATCTTTGCATCAATTGGACATGTCATCATGTGATTGCGCATTGCACCTTGTGTTCGTGTGATTTATGTGTTCTTCGTATTTCTTTTGGGTATCGATAGATTCCGGAGTCGAGGTTAACGATAACTACCCCGACGAGCAGTACTACGCGCCCCGGCAGCAAGGCAAGAGATAACCTAACCTTCTTGGCATCTAGCATCCTATGTTTTTATCAACTTATTTTATCCACCATAATATTGCATGCGATTCAAATGTCTCTTTTGATCAAAATATAGAGAATCCTATGATTGCATGTTTTTCCCCGAGCCAATCACATGTATCCCTACCTATGAACCCTAGTGGTGAAGTGTTGGCCGGATACAAAATATAATTGTTGGTTATATGCTTAGCCATGCTTAGAAATGCTTAGTTGAAATACTAGTTATGTCCGTTATTGAATTCCATAGTTATTGAGGTTGATGGAATGATTCGGGCATGGTGGATAATTGTGATGCTTAATTAAAATGCTAAGACGGCTTGGGTGAGTTGCCATCGGGATGGTGTTTTGCCTCACTCTAGCCCCTAGGTGCGAGTTCTTGTCTCTAGACTCAAGATCGAGCGTGCTGCCATTGGTGGGTGTATGGGCGCCTTACTGACCGAATAATTTGTGAGGGGCTTGTCAAGGGTCCTCTAGTTTGCTATTTCCATTTGCGCGTGTGTGGTGTGGGTGGAAAAAGAAACGAGGATGGTGGTGTAGGATGTGGCCGCGGGACAGGGCGCTGGGAGCGCTGAACCTATCCTTCCGCACACTGATGGTCCTTGAGTAAGCCTCATTCTTTGTAAAGGTCTAACTGCGCCCGCTCGCCGGCCTTCCCCAGAAGAGGGCCAATTAGGTGAGCCGACGGTACCAATGGGTAAATTAGTACACCCCTGCAGGGTTTAATCTTTTCGAAAAGCCGTGTCCGCGGTTATGGACGACTTGGGAACGGATATACGAGACCATAGAGATTATTAACCTAATTGATATGGCAGCTAGAGGTTGCATAATCAACTTGTGATAAAGGTTCATTTCCTCGAGGGTGAGTCGAGGGAGTGCCTTTGTGTGAGATGAGAGGTGTTATGGCGACTAGTAGGTTCGCCGAGAACCGAAGATGAAATGTTACTCTCTTATCCCTTTTATGAAAAATATTCTGACTAGACGATGCCATGTGTCTTTTTAAGGAAATCTAGCTTTATGCAAAATAACTACATGTACAGCTTTAGAGCCTCCGTTAGTCATTGGGCCTATATCGCCCTACTAAACTTGCGAGTACATCGTACTCAGTCTCTCTTTGCTGCCTTTACATTTGTTTTTCAGAGGAGGACGACACCGAGCAGTTAGGTGGGTTCTTCGTGGACGTCGACTACTAGTCCGGGGTTCCCAGGTGGCAGCTTGGGACCGTGGAACAAGCTGGCTTGGGTGATGTTTATATGTAGGCCTCTTAGGCCTTAATTTGCTTCTTGTTGTATTAGACAACGCTACTTCGCTTCCGCTTGTTGAATTGATGGTCTATGACCTTTTGATGTGTAATATTTGTATTCTTCTCGTTATATGAGTTGCTATATGATTTTGTGTCGTAGAGTCGTGCAATGCCAGTTGTTCCACAAGTCTTGGTCTCTTTACTATACATGGAAGCGATGTCTGAGCTTATGGCATGATCGAGGTGTTGTGTGCCGATGATCCATTCTGAGCACACCTGCCAAAGAGTTTTGGCCTGGGATTGGTAAACCCAGTAACCCTCGATTGTGTAGCATGACCGGTTACACAACGTTCCACTCTATAGTTCCGGGGTCGGGGCGCTACATATAGGCCTTTCACTCCCCACCTACCCCTCGGCGGTACGACTGGTGCCGCACTCGGGGCGCGTTTTGCAAAAAACCCATTCTCTTTCACACCAATTCAACCCGAAGGCCAAGCAACATCAAGGATACAAGTTCTTCATCATCTCAAGAGCTACAAAGGAACCTACTTTTTACTGAAAAGGTTGGCTCCTACGCGAGCAGGGAGCGCCGACGCATAACGGAAGGCGCTACTTCTAGAAGTACGTCGATGAGGCCGCCAAGAAGGAGGTCAAGGACATCTTCGGGGCTGCTGCCCCGAAGCTGCCCCACGTGTCCCCAGGAAGGCGAGCTCCCCTCGACCTTGACGCGGACGGTGTTTTCTTCATCTTCATCCTTGTCCTCGTCGCCGAAGCCGCTGCTACAGCTGCTGCTGTCGCTCCCCACGCAGCAGTCCACGCATCCCCCCGCGGCGCGGAAGATCTTCACGGAGAGCGTCGCGTCTCCGTCATACTCGAACGCCAAGTGCTGCCCCTGGGTTAGGTGACAGGAGCGCGCGAACGCCTTCCATCCCGGCCCGGGAGCATGAAGTCATCGACGGTGTACTCCACTTCGACCCAGGAGGGGCCGTTGGGGCAGCCGTCCACCTGCAGCCAGAAGCCGGTGGGTCGGCCGTCGTCCGAGTCCACCGCCGCCGTGAAGGAGTCCGGTAGATGGAGCCGGCTGCGTAGCCTGCTGTCTAGATCTACGACGAACTCGAACGGAGGGAAGCCGGAATGGGTCGTACTTTGAGGATGAGGGTCTAGAAAGCCTCCGCGACCACGGCTTCCACGACCATGACTGCGGCCGCCGCCACGACTGCGCCCCGCTCGACCTCACGGAGCAGCCCTCCCACGGCTGCTGGCGGCCACCTCCGCCATTGCTGAGGAAGAACGGATGCGTCCAGCTCCTCTACTGGCTCTCGCCATCGACGCGCTCGACTCTGCTGCGTGTGGAGCTGGAAGACGAAGGAAGACGATTGAAGATTCAGGAAGGTCACCCCCGGCTTTAAGAAGGCTCGACTGCGCCTTCAACGACAGTCACCTTGCCTTTTCCGTTTCCAAGAATCGAGGAGGCAGGCGCAGTTACTCCCACAAAGCAGATAACTCCAAGCACCCACTCCCTGACGGATGGGACAGGACAGTCAAGAGAGGACGCCGGGGACCCACTTTGACTTTTTTGGTCATTGGCCCGGTAGAGAAGGACGTGCCCGCCGGGACTATGCCCGGGGGCTACTGTCGCAACAGTGTAACACGGGGTTCCCCTGATGCGGTCAAAGTGGGTCCGCCACTAGTGGGCCCACCAAGAAGGCGAACAAGGCAAGGGTTCAACACCGGTAGATGGGCCCCCCATCGGCCCCACGGCAACCGGACAAGGATGGAATCGACAACCACGACTAAGGACCGGGTGACCTTCCGGGGTCACCCTCAACCCGACAGACGACGCGGAGGTCCCGGGGAACCTCCTACCGGGCTCACCCCAGGGCTCCAACCTCCGCACGGGCGAAGAGGATAAGCTTGCCAGCTCCTGCTGGAAGCCCCTAGAAGACTTGGGCACCACCTAATGCAACCATTGTTAGTGGTAAGTGGATATTCCACCACAAATTCAACGCTGATGGATCTCTCTCTCGCCACCGTTGGGTTGTACGTACGTGGTTTCTCCCAACAACACGGTATTGATTTCGACGAGACTTTCAGCCCTGTCGTCAAACCTGCCACAACCTGTATAGTCTTGTCCCTCGCCCTCTCTCATAATTGGCCTATTCATCAATTAGATGTTAAAAACGCTTTCCTTCACGGCTATCTTGATGATGTTGTTTATAGCCAACAAACCTCCGGATTCATTGATCCTCAACATCCAAATCATGTTTGTCGTCTTCTCAAATCCCTCTATGGTCTAAAACAGGCCCCACGCGCATGGTTTCAACGTTTCTCCTCTTATGTTCGCACTCTCGGTTTTATTGAATCCAAATCCGATGCATCATTATTTATTCTTTGTCGTGCACATGACACAACCTATCTTCTTCTTTATGTTGACGACATCATCTTAACTGCATCCACTCCAACTTTTCTCACTACTATTACTACCTCTCTTAGTCGCGAATTCGCTATGAATGTTTTTGGCCCCCTTCACCACTTTCTCGGCATCTCCGTCACTCGTACATCTAATCGCATCCATCTTTCTCAACGCCAATATCTTCGGGGACGTTCTTAATCGTGCCGGCATGCGTGACTGCAATTCTGCGGCCACTCCGATTGATACTAAGTCTAAACTCTCTTCCCAAGATGGCTCTCCCGTATCCGATCCATCTCTTTATTCTACGACCACTCTCACACGTCCTGAGATCGCTTATGCGGTTCAACAAGTTTGTCTCCATATGCACGATCCTCATGACTCTCACTTTCTCTTCTCAAACGTATTCTTCGTTATCTCAAGGGCACCTTAGATCATGGTCTTGTTCTTCACCGTTCCTCCACACACTCTCTAGTGGTCTATTCGGATGCTGATTGGGCTGGTTGCCCAGACACCAGACTCTCTACGTCAGGATTCTGCATGTACCTTGGAGATAACTTGATTAGCTGGTCGTCTCGCCGTAAGACAACTGTCTCTTGTTCCAGTGCCGAGGCTGAGTATCGTGCGGTTGCTACCGCCGTTGCAGAGTCATGTTGGGTTCGAAAGCTGCTGCAGGAGTTACATTGCCCCCATTACGATAGCGACCATTGTATATTGTGACAACATCAGTGCGGTATATCTCTCGTCTAACCCTATTCATCATCGACGGACCAAACATATAGAGCTTGATATTCATTTTATCAGGGAGAAAGTTGCTCTTGGTGCCGTCCGTGTACTCCACGTCCCTTGATCATCACAATTTGCAGATATTTTCACTAAGGGATTGCCTACTGCCTCGTTTCGGGAATTTCAGTCCAGTCTTCACGTCGATGCTCTCCATAGTTTAGACTGCGGGGGCGTGTTGTCGGGGGGCAGCCCCCGAGTAGGGTCAATATGGTGAATTAAGTGTGGACTCGGAGTTGACCGAGTCAATGATAAACCGACATATCACACAGGCTTATCCGGAGTCAACCGGGTCAAGGCCAACCGACATACCCCTATGTCGGATCATACTTATTGTATGTCGGATCATACGTAATATATGTCGGGATCCTCTTTGTTGTTCTTATATGCAGGAAAGGGCAAACCGAGTTGTGAGCATGGGGCATGCCTATGCCGGGTGAAGGTTATCTCGGACGGTAGACCAAGCTCCTTGAGACACGGAGCGAAACAAGGGCGGCGGTGTGCCGCAAGTGGACGGTGTGCCATGCCTCGGCCATGCCTCTGACGCGGGCGGCGCGGTACAGTGGCGCTAGGCGTAGGCGTGGATGTCCTGTCTGACACAGAGGGGACCGTGGCGACCGGCGCTGACACGGTCTGGGCATGGCGCAGCGGCGCCCGGGTCGGGCGGCGACCAAGGGGTATGGCCACAGTAGCTCTGTTTTACACTGTAATCCTGGGTTTCCCTATATAAGGGGTACCAAGGGCTCCTCTTACAGTGACGATCCTTTGCTTCACGCGTAGACGCTTTAGACATTTCCTCCAGAGCCCTCTGAGAGCCAAGGAGCCATTCTGAGACTCGGTAGGAGCTTTGAGTGGGTAGTTTCTTCTACTCAGCTCAAGGAGCAGACTTGTAATCAGTTGAAATCCACATATATAGATCAGACAGGCAGGAGTAGGGGTGTTATCTCCTCACGAGAGCCCCGAACCTGGGTAAAACTGTGTGTGTGTGAGTGTTCGTGTGTGTGCGTCTTCACGTGCAAAGCCCTCCCCGGTACACCTCCAGCGTCCATCGGCCCCAAGTTAAGCCTATCTATGGCATCTGTCCGTGCACCACCACGACAGTTGGCGCCCACCGTGGGTCCAGCAGTGGCGCTGGCTGGTGTGTTCATCCGGACGGGTTCCTTCATCGCGTCGGGTGAGTGTGTTCTCTGTGGCCTTGTCCACAGGTTCGGCTCGCTCAACGTCGTCAGCGACAACGCCGGCTGTTTCGGCAGCAGGACGCTACCTCGGAACGGGTGCCTCATCGAGTTCGGCTCCCTCACCGTCTACGTCGCCATCGAGGTCCCGTGCCGGTTTCCCGAAAGGGTGCAGGTTGCTGCGGATCCCCCCGCTGTTTGCGCAGCTCGCGGCCGGCGTATCGCTCGCCCCGCTAGCTGTGCAGAGGTCATGATGACCGCCCCGGTTGCTGATGCCGGGGTGACCGAGGTCAGCACCAGGTCTGCCAGGACGGCGCGCCCGCTGCTGGAGAGGCCGGAAAACCGTCAGGAGCAGGCCGATACATCTGCTGTGCCGGTAGCGCCTTGTCCTCTTCAGGGCGTGATTGAGAAGCTGACAACCCCAGTGGCTCCGAGCGCAGATGCTGCTCTAACTCAGGCGGAGTTGGAACAGCAGCGTAAGGAGATACTCGAGGAGGCTAAGGAGGTGGCCCGATTCAGACAGGAGTTCGACATCTCTCTCCGTGAGTACAACATCGCTCATGGTTTTACGCCGGTAGTCAACCCGGTTAGTCGCATAAATGAGGTACGTGACAGAGGTAGAGACCTCAATGCCGAGATAGCTAGAGATGGTAGAGCCAGATCTAGTAGAACAGCTAGTCATGTGTCGGCGGGCCGACCGAAATACAGTACCCCGGGCAAGAACCTTAGTGCTACTGAGGCTGCCATAGCAGAGTTACCTAATTTATCCGGTGAAGCTCGTAGTAGACAGCAGGACCGGGTGAATGAGTTGGTAGCTGTAGCCAACCGTCAGAATGAGGCATTCCGGAATGCAAACCCGGGTGTAGGAGGATCCGGGTACCTCTACTCCAATGGTGGTGCCGGAGGAGTGTCCAAGGGACAGGCCTCTTCGCCGTATGTCGGCGGGAGCCGTGGCCAGAGTGTGAACTCTGGTAAGAACAAACAGATGCAGACGTATGATCCGGTATATGCCGGAAAGCAGATAGCGGGACAGGGAAATGTCGGTCAGGGAGCCCCAGGACCCGTTCAGGGCAGACAGGGAACCAACCGGGTTA
This sequence comes from Puccinellia tenuiflora, assembly GCA_012064385.1. Taxonomy (NCBI): domain Eukaryota; kingdom Viridiplantae; phylum Streptophyta; class Magnoliopsida; order Poales; family Poaceae; genus Puccinellia; species Puccinellia tenuiflora. The sequence continues at coordinate 126,110 of QRDG01000089.1, forward strand.
ACCCGACAAATCCGGGTCAGCCACCTTGGTATCCGGTACCCAATCCACCTCGTCAACGACCGGGTGCCGGATATGCCGAGCCGGCCGCTGACCGATATGATGATGGTTACTCGGCCATGGAGCGTGCCGGGTACACAAGATTCAGAGATCTGGCGACCGAGGGTGCACTCGGTGCTAGGCTGGGAACTCGCCAGCTACTGGCTCATGACGTCCGCAACAAGCTTGACAGAATCTATCTGTCTGAACTGTTGGAGGAGCAAGGCTCACCGGGTCCTGCATGTTTTGGACCCCGGATCATGAAACAGCCACCGGTGCCGAACTTTCAGCTCCCCCGGGGTGCCAAGACCTATGACGGCAGCACCAAGCCGGAGGACTGGCTGACAGATTATGTCACAGCGGTGCACATCGCTGGTGGCAGTCGCAGATGGGCTGTGCGGTATGTACCGCAAATGCTAGAGGGGCCAGCCCGAATCTGGCTGAACAACCTGGAGGAGAACAGCATTGATTGCTGGCTCGACTTCTCCGACGCCTTCGTCAGCAACTTCTCCAGCACGTACAAGAGGCCGAATCGTACAAGATGCAAAAATGTTTAAATTCATATATTTTAATTGGTAGCTCCTTTTGCAAAGTGTAAAATATGTTTTTGGATCAGAAAAATGTGTAGAATTTGAATATGCCATCCATGTCCATGTTTGCATCATGTAACTTGAGGTTTAGTGGGGTTTTGCATAAGCACCTAAATAAATGAATATGGAATGTGTGGGTAATTAATTGTAATAGTGCCCTATTCCATTTAATTTTGCATAGATCACCCATGTCTTGCTTTAACATGCTAACAACATTTAATTTTGATGGTTAGAAAAATAACTTGAACCATATATTTAAATGTCGGAACCTCGGTTCCATTTAAATTTGCTAAAATTGCATCCTCTCATAAACGCCATGTCATGCATGCATTGCATCTACATGCTGGATCTTTTGCCATAGTAGTAAGGTGCATCTTTTATTCCAGTGTTCATTGCTTCTTCGCGGGAATAGGACGTTGAGTTGATGTGAGCTATGACAGGTTCTGCTACCTCTACCGGATTGCAGGCAAGGACTACTCACTTGCTATCTTTGCTTGTTTTCTGCCTCTTACTCCTCCTATCTTTTGTTCCTTGCTAGCCATATGTATCGATGCTTGTGTCTCGATCCTATTTGCATGTTTCCCTTGCAGACACAATATAGCCACACCCCCACCTACTTTTAACCTGTTGATGGTTAGCCTTGCGAGTCGTAGTGCATGCTTAGGAGTTGCTTGTGGAGTTCTATTACACTGCTGTTTCTAGATGGTATAGTTTAATTAATGAAGACCTGTTATGTGGGAAAACTTATATAATAAAGATAAGGCACCGGCGGAAGGGCAGCTATGGTGTTTTGTTCTGCTAGTGTCGTCTAGGAAAAACCGTTCTTTTCCGCTTATCCAAGAATGAGCACCCTACCCACACGTGGGAAGACTTATGGAACCCCCCGCAACTCAGTACCAGATCTGCTATATTGGTTAGGGAGCCACAAATTAGTTCGGGTGTTTAACATTTGGAGCATACGCACGATGCATGTTGAAGATGAGAGGTTACAACTATGGGGGGCGCATATAGGTTTGCGGAATGGGCGTTAATCGCATGTGGAAGGAGGAGCAATCGTATGAGTGTTATCCTCCCGAAGCCGTTCACGCAACGTTTGGGCCCGCAAAGGAGTTTCGGCCGGGCTCCCCACGTGGCTCAGTCTCAGATAGGTGGCTCTCTATCCAATGTAGTAGTGAAGGGGAAGGTCGTGTTGAGATACCTTTTGCCTTTGTGGCGTGTGGTTGATCGAACGTGTATGGTTACATTTGGGCACCCCTGCAGGGTTAAATCTTTTCGAAAAGCCGAGTCCGCAGTTGTGGACGACTTGGGTAATGTGCTGGCTAAAAATATCATAGACATCACCGTATATCATAAATAGCTAAATTGACTAGTAAATAGCCATATTCCAATAATAACCTGCTAAAACTTGATCAACGTGTGAGTGCCCGGACTTCTTCCTCGTGGGTTTCTGATACGATGGAGTTGTCTTAGGGCGGGTTTTGTTTGGTGAGTAGAATAGTTTAGTCGAGTTTGCGCTCTCTTTCCTTATTCTAAATAGACGGAAGTTGTAGCAAGTCTCTATAAGTTGTTAGCCCTCTTAGGACTAATGTCGGGGGGCAGCCCCCGAGTAGGGTCAATATGGTGAAGTAAGTGTGGACTCGGAGTTGACCGAGTCAATGATAAACCGACATATCACACAGGCTTATCCGGAGTCAACCGGGTCAAGGCCAACTGACATACCCCTATGTCGGATCATACTTATTGTATGTCGGATCACACTTATTGTATGTCGGATCATACGTAATATATGTTGGGATCCTCTTTGTTGTTCTTATATGCAGGAAAGGGCAAACCGAGTTGTGAGCATGGGGCATGCCTATGCCGGGTGAAGGTTATCTCGGACGGTAGACCAAGCTCCTTGAGACACGGAGCGAAACAAGGGCGGCGGTGTGCCGCAAGTGGACGGTGTGCCATGCCTCGGCCATGCCTCTGACGCGGGCGGTGCGGTACAGCGGCGCTAGGCGTAGGCGTGGATGTCCTGTCTGACACAGAGGGGACCGTGGCGACCGGCGCTGACATGGTCTAGGCATGGCGCAGCGGCGCCCGGGTCGGCGGCGACCAAGGGGTATGGCCACGGTAGCTCTGTTTTACACTGTAATCCTGGGTTTCCCTATATAAGGGGTACCAAGGGCTCCTCTTACAGGGACGATCCTTTGCTTCACGCGTAGACGCTTTAGACATTTCCTCCAGAGCCCTCTGAGAGCCAAGGAGCCATTCTGAGACTCGGTAGGAGCTTTGAGTGGGTAGTTTCTTCTACTCAGCTCAAGGAGCAGACTTGTAATCAGTTGAAATCCACATATATAGATCAGACAGGCAGGAGTAGGGGTGTTATCTCCTCACGAGAGCCCCGAACCTGGGTAAAACCGTGTGTGTGTGAGTGTTCGTGTGTGTGCGTCTTCACGTGCAAAGCCCTCCCCGGTACACCTCCAGCGTCCATCGGCCCCAAGTTAAGTCTATCTATGGCATCTGTCCGTGCACCACCACGACACGTGTTGGAGAAGAACTCTCCAGAACCTTCTATCGAGGCTAACCTTGGAGTACATGACAAGGAAATCGTATCAGCCGAATCCTACCAAACTTGTATAGAGTTGTAATCGTATTGTACTTGTTCTCCTGCATATATATACATGAGAGAGCCGAGGTGAAAGAGAGCATGGTTGCCCCCATATGGTGTTTTGGTAATTAATGACAATCTCTATGGACTAATGTGTGCTTTGAGTTATATTTGCAGTGTTGGTCCGTAAGGAATGCTTGAACTCCATATGTTGGAGTCGAGGCTAAAAGAAGAAGATTATATGTTGATCAAGGCTAAGTGCAAGTTGATCAACATACTAGATAAGGGCAAGTGAAGATATGCGAAAGAGTGTCTCTCCCATATTGGTGTATGGGGGAGCAATATGCGAGGCTTCACCGAGCGGAGCGTAATCAACAAAGGTGATCCACTTGAGAGGAGATCAAGATCGTCATCATCTAGCTCAAGTGGAATGCGCAAGGCAAAGGTATGATCTTGATAGGTTTTCTATTTTACCGGTCTCGCGGTGTAGTTGGGAGACCGGGTTTTAGGATAGGTAACCGTACTATCAAGAGGGGCTCTCAAGTGAGCTTTAGCGTATTGGTCATAGAGAGCTCAAACCTTTGCATCATTGGAATCATCTTTACTGGTTCTTATTTGTCTCTTAGCGTGGTGTGGTCCTGGTGCTTGTTGTGCTTGTCATGACAAGGCCAAGCTCATCGAAAACGGTTTTCATATGCGTCTTCCATTGCGTTTTCAATATTAGAAATATTGTCGGTTTGTCCTTGAGAAATTATCCACACACACATGTGTTGAGAATTTATCTCTTAATTGTTTTCAAATATTTCCAAGGGTAGCTACTATCATCCTCTTTCCAACAAAATTGGTTTCACCTCTTTCGGACTTCATTTGCAAAAGATATGTTGGTTCCGGTATGCAAGAGAGAGGTTTAAACTTTCCTCATTTGTTATTATAATATATTTTTGGATTATGATGTTTCTCTGCATAATCTTGCAGTGCTCGTTGTGGTGATTCCAACGAGTCCAAGATTATCGAAAACGGAGTCTGGATACAAAAGTTATTGCATTTTCGGTATCGGACGTTTTCTAGGCAGAAAAAGAAAAGAAGAAGAAAACGAAAAAAAAGAGGGGCAGCAGCCGGCCAGGCCGGCCTCATGGCCGGGCCGTGGCCGGGGCCTCTCGGGAGCACGGCCGGCCATCATGGCCGGGCCCATGGCCGGCCGGGCTGCTCTTTTTTTTCCTGCTGCTGCTGCTTTTGGGCTGCCCCGGTCATGAGGCCGGCATGGCCGGACCGATGGCCGGCCTCGCGCAGTTTTGCCCCCAACAGACAGATTTTTGGGCAACTATTTAAGGGGTTTCTTCCCCAAATGAACGAGAACCTTTTGCCAACTTCTTGAGCTATTTTCCTCCTCCATTGTTGACACTCTTGAACTTGGCTATCTCTCAATCCCTTCAATAGTTCTTGCTAGTTTTTGAGGGAAAAGAGAGAGGAGGTCTAGATCCGCGTTTCCACCGATCGATTTCTCCTCTAAGTGAGGGGAATCCTTTGGATCTAGATCTTTGGAGTTTCTTAGTGTTTCTCCTTTGTTCTTCCTCTCAAATCCCTCCCAAGCATTAGTTGCTTTGGTTGGATTCAGGATTGAAGGACTTGACCACTTAGTGTGTTTTTGCCATTGCATCGTTGCATCGGTTTGAGTTCTCCACGGTGATTCGTGTAAGTTAAAGTTGAGAAGTTTGTTACTCTTGGGTGCTTGGGTGCCCTAGAGCTCCTCTAGGGCATGTTGGTACCCTAGACTGTTGTTGATATCTCGGGGTTTTGGTGGCTCACGGGATTTGTTGGGATCCTCCAATTAGGTTGTGGAGTGTGCCTCAACCTTGTTCATCTCGGAGTTTGGTGGCTCACGGGATTTGTTGGGAAACTCCAATTAAGTAGTGGAGATTGTCCCAACCTTGTACGGGTTCGGTGACCACTCTCAAGTGTCCCATAGTGGCTCGTGGTACTCCACATTGGTGGAGGCACGAAGGAGTTACGGTGTGTCATTTGATGGCTATTCGGTGCTTCACTTTGGTGAACACCGCACCGCTCCAAATGGAGATTAGCTTCCATTGGGAAGTGAACTTCGGGATAAATTATCGTCTCCGCGTGCCTCGGTTATTTCTATACCCGAGCTCTTTACTTATGCAATTATATTTGTGATAGCCTTCAAGCTTGAATTTATATATATATTGCTATCACATAGTTGCTTATCCTTCTTAGTATAAGTTGTTGGTGCACTGATAAATTAAACATTAGTTTTATTACGCATTTATTCAATCTTAAACTGTAATAATTTTAAACCGTTTCACGAGGTGTGCGGTGCGCAGCCCGGTATCATTGTTTACAACGCCCTCCCTTTACGAACTATGGAATCAATTATTTTACAGTAGCAGTGATTGTGGCATAGGATCAACTCGATGCATAGATTATTAGATTTGTTCTTTGTTTAGCACCGACCGGACAACATAGAGCACCAATGCCAAATTCCCAAAATTGGATATGACTGAAAGTAGGGGCAGATCCAGGGGAGGGCGAGCACTGGCCACTTGGCCAGGTTCCCTCTATGTGCCCCCACCCCAAGTAATTCGAGCAGGGTTACTATCAATGTTTTACACTCCCTCGGTAACAAAATATAAGACGTTCTAGGAATTTTCTGACCAGGTGAAAAACACGAATATTTACATCGCTACCTTCTCCGTCCAGTCATGAAATTTGATTCCCCTCGTCGCCCCGTCGTGAAATCCGCCCAGATCCTCTCCGCCCCCACGCCCCTACAGATCATCTTCTCCGCTGCAGATCCTCTCCGCCCCCTCGCCCCTGTAGATCATCTCCTCACCAGCAGGCCATCTCCTCCGATACAGATCCTCTCCGCCCACTCTGTTGGAATAGGCTTGTGTTCTAGGGTGGCTTCGAGGAGTCGAGTCCTTCTCGAGTCCAAGGAGTCGAAGCTTTGGCGGGTCCAAGGGACCCGAGCCAGTGTACCGACTCGGGGAGTGTCCCGAGTCAAGTCGTCGAGTCGGAGTCTGTTCTGACTCGACAGTAGTGTTGTAACCAGGACTCGAAGTTCTCCTCGGGTCCGGTGGTTATCCCGACTCGGGGAGTGTCCCGAGTCGAGTGGTTCTCCAAGTCGGAGGTTGTTCTGACTGGAGTAGTATCCGGGTACGTGGAGTCGAACACTCGACTCCTACCCGAGGACACGTCAGCACGGGTGTTGGCGGTCTAGATCCTGGTAGAAGGGTTTAGAAACACGGGTGTCACTGGACACCTGTGTAGGCCCGCGCAGTAGTGGAACACCTGTCCTTTGTGGATAGGGTTGACCCATGGCTGGAAAATATCTAGCCAGATATTTTGTAGGGTTGTGTAATCCTCTACATATACCTCTTCAATGGCAAAGAGAAAATTGAGGCAAACCAGTTTCTTCTAACAGATTCTCGGCACACACTCCCTTTCTTCCTACCACACGTATCTAGGGCTAACAATTGGTTTCAGAGTCTTCAGGTTGGTTTGAGAGCTCGCCGGAGATGGGTGACAAGATTGCTACTCTTCCCCCGGCGGAGCAGAAGGAAGCGGCTGGCACGCTGGTGGTCTAGCGGGTCATCCGAGAGTCCGGTGCTTCGTGGCCAATGCTTACGCACACGAACTACGCGGACTGGGCGCTCCTCATGCAAGTCATGTTGGAGGCGTGCCAGGTCTGGGTCGCCGTCAGCGACGGGACGCCGGAGCGCGAGATGGACCGCGCAGCAATGGGGTATCTACTGCGCTCCGTCCCGCCGGAGATGATCTCCACCCTCGCCGCCAAGAAGACGGCGAAGGAAGCTTGGGACACAGTGAAGACCATGCGACTCGGGGTAACCCGGGTGCGTGACGCGAAGGCAACGGCGCTGAAGAAGCAGCTCTAGAGCATCAAGTTCGCGGACGGCGAGGACATCGACGACTTCGGCATGCGCCTATCGTCCCTCATGTCACAGCTCGGCGTACTCGGAGTCACCGTCGGCGAGCTGGAGGTCGTTCGTAAGTTCCTCTCCGTGGTACCCAAGAAATTCTCACAGATGGCATGCTCCATCAAGACCCTGCTCGACCTCGACACGCTCTCCATCGAAGAGCTCATCGGCCGGCTCAAGGTGGCCGAGGAGCGCTACGAGCTAGAGGAGCCAGTGGTCGAGCAAGACGGCAAGCTACTTCTCTCTGAAGAGGAGTGGTTTGCGCGGATGAAGCTGCAAGATGGAGGCTCATCGTCCAGCCAAGCCGGACGCGGCGGCGGCAAGCCGCGCGGACGCGGCAAGGGCAACCCGGGTGCGAGAGGCATCGGGAACCGCGACACGAAGGACTCGTGTCAGTACTGTGGAGTCGTCTGCCACTGGGCGCGAGACTGCCGCAAGAAGAAGCGCGAGCAGGGCGAGACCCACCTCGTGCGCGGCGGAGACGACAACGACGACGCGCTGCTCATGATGTAGGCGTGCACCGTGGCGTCTGCCCCGCAACTCCCAGTGTCGACTCCGGCAGAGTCGGGCGCATCGGAGGCGGTACCCTCGTCTCGACCGGTGGCAGAGTCACGGACTCGACCGGTGGCGGAGTCGGAGGGAGCGTCGACTCCACCGAAGGAGAACTCGCGGATCCGTTGGGTCGTGGAGTGGGACATGCCGGCTCAGGAGGAGCCGAAGAAGGCGACTCGGGAGGAGTCGGCCCTTTCGACTCGCAAGGAGTCGACCCTCTTCCTGCTGTAGGAGAAGGCGCAGGCCAACCTGGTGCAAGGAGGGGATGCCAAGGAGGGCGTCTGGTACCTCGACTCGGGCGCCACCAATCACATGACTGGTGACCGCGTCGCGTTCGCAGAACTCGACACCACCATCGTCGGAACCGTCAAGTTCGGCGATGGCTCGCGAGTCGACATCTGCGGGCAAGGTACGGTGCTGTTCATCTGCAAGTCAGGCAAGCACTGGGCCATCACCGGGGTGTACCTCATACCCCGGTTGAACACGCAGATCATCAGCCTGGGCCAATTCGACGAGAATGGCTGCCAGGTGCTGATCGAGGACGGGCTCCTCCGAGTGCGTGATAGGGAGCGGAAGCTCCTGGTGAAGGTCAGGCGGGAGCCGAACCGGATGTACAAGCTAACAGCGCGAGTCGCCCAGCCTGTGTACTTGGCTGTGCATGCAGGTGCCGACTCGGCCTGGACTTGGCATGCGAGGTTCGGGCACCTCAACTTCGACAGCCTGCGCCGACTCGCGAAAGGCGGCATGGTGCGTGGCCTCCCTCTGGTGGAGCACGTGAACCAGCTCTGCGACGCCTGCCTAGCAGGGAAGCAGCGGCGAACCTCCTTCGCCGAGCAGGCGAAGTTCCAGGCGAAGGAGTGACTCGAGCTGGTCCATGGTGACCTCTGCGGGCCGATCACCCCGGCGACTCCAAGCTGCAAGAGGTACTTCCTCTTGCTTGTCGACGACCTGACGCGGTACATGTGGCTCGCCCTTCTTGCGACGAAGGACGAGGCCACAGCCGCCATCATCCGACTCCAGGCGGGAGCCGACACTAGTAGGAAACTAGCTATAGGTGGAAACTGATTTTGTGGCGCACCAAATAGCCATACGGCACAGAAATATTTTCTGTGGCGCACCAAATAGCCATGCGCCACAGAAAATTTGGAATTCTGTGGCGCATGGGTCCAGATGCGCCACAGAAATGTGGCTTTCTGTGGCGCATGGGCCTAGATGCGCCACAGAAAGCCACATTTCTGTGGCGCATCTAGACCCATGCGCCACAGAAATATGGTGGGCCCCGGCACCAATGATTGGGGGGAGCCATTTCTGTGGCGCATGGGGCCACATGCGCCACAGAAATGTGGCTTTCTATGGCGCATTCTTCTACATGCGCCACAGAAAGTGACATTTCTGTGGCGCATGTGGCCCCATGCGCCACATAATTTTTGAAAACAGATCCCACCCCCCTGTGGATCGCCTTTTCAGTTTTGCACCAAGTGAAAGAAAATGATTAAAAATTCAAAAAATAAATTCCTTTTAGATATAGGGAAGGTTTAGGGTCTAGTTGTTAGGAAAAATAAAAAATACACATTTTGACTTTTTTCGCAAAGTAGGTGAGAAAATAGTAAAACAACCATAACTTTTACATACGACGTCGAAAAAATGCGTTTAATACCTCAAAAAAAACTAGAGAAAAATTCGGAGCCGCCCTCACCCGGGTTTACCCGGTTGGACTTTTTTCAGATTCTCAAAATTCCAAACGAAAAAAAAGTTATGGCCATCAGAAGAATTTTTCTAGCAAAATCAAAAAAATAAGAAAAAAATAAAAAGGACAATTCTGTGGCGCATATGTAGCCCATGCGCCACAGAATTATTGGGCGGGATTCGAATTTTGAATCCCGCCGGCGGCCCCCTTCTCCCTCTCTTTTCTCCTTCTCTCCTCTACTTCTCCCTCCACTTCTCCTCTCCTCTCCCCTTCTCCACTCCTCCACTTCTCCTCTCTCCTTCTCCTCCAATTCTCCTCTCCCTTTCTCCTCCCTCCTCCTTCTCCTCCACCTCTCCTCTACCCTTCTCCTCCCTCCTCCTTCTCCTCCGCATCTTCTCTCCTCCTCCTCCACCTCCGGCGACCTCCTCCACAACCCCGGCGACCTTCACCTCCGGCGACCTCCTCCACAACCCCGGCAACCTCCTCCTCCACCCCGGTGACCTCCACCTCCGGCAACCTCCTCCACCACCCCGGCGACCTCCTCCACCAACCCGGCGACCTCCACCTCCACCTTCGGCAACCTCCTCCTCCACCCCGGCGACCTCCTCCGGCGACCTCCTTCTCCTCCTCCACCATCTCCGGCGACCCCCATCCTCCACCCACCCACCTCCGGCGACCCCCACCTCCACCCACGGCAACATGGCCTCCGACGAGCTCCGACGAAATTCCAGCGAAATTCCGGCGGCTAGATCTAGATCTAGCCGCCCTTTTTTTTTGAAATTCAAAAAAAAATCTGTGGCGCATGGTGGTGGGTGCGCCACTGAAATATTTCTGTGGCGCACGGTTATGGGTGCGCCACAGAATCTGGGTATTTCTGTGGCGCACCATCGGCGTGCGCCACAGAAATATATTTTAGTGGCGAGATGTTTGTGGCGCATCCCACTTTTTCCAGGATGCGCCACAGAATTGCAAAAAGGTGCGCCACAGATAAGCCTTTTCCTAGTAGTGCGAGTCGGAGTCCAGCTGCAAGCTGCGCACGCTGAGGATGGATCGCGGAGGCGAGTTCACCTCCGGTTCCTTCATGGCATACTGCACGGAGCTCGGAGTGGAGCGTCACCTGACGGCTCCCTACTCCCCGCAGCAGAACGACGTCGTGGAGCGACGCAACCAGACGATTGTGGGCATGGCCCGCAGTCTGCTGAAAGCCAAAAGAGGCCCCGGCGAGTTCTGGGGTGAGGCGGTGTCGACGGCCGTGTTCATCTTGAACAGGTCACCCACCAAGAGCGTGGACAGCATGACGCCGTTCGAGGCCTGGCATGGCCGCAAGCCGGATGTGCACTACATGCGCACGTTCGGGTGCATGGCGCATGTCAGAGACACGCGACTCGGGCTGAAGAAGTTCGACGATCACAGCAGGCCAATGATCTTTGTGGGGTATGAACCCTGCACGAAGGGTTATCGGGCCTACGACCTGGCTACAGGCCGAGTCGTCATCACCCGCGACGTGGTGTTCGACGAGAACGCGTGGTGGGACTGGAGTTCGCCGGACTCTCCGGCGAACACGTTTGGAGCGGACTCCTTCACGGTCGAGCACATGGTGTTCGAGCCGCAGACGACTCCAGGGGACGGGAGTGCGGGTCCTGGACCCGGCTCGCCACCCTCTCCAGGTCCGTCTTCCCCGACTCCAGGACCCGGGAGTGAGTCGCCCCCAGCCGCTTCTCCAACAACACCGGGGTACCCGACAGCCGAGTCTTCGACTCCGGCTGTCAGGCGTCGAGTTCGTCATGCCACCATCAAGGTATGCAAGTATGCTTGATGCAGAAGACAACACCGAGCTCGAGCACCGGTTCCGCACTCTGCAGAACGTGCTCGACGCAGGTCCGGCTCAGGAGCCGGACGGGGAGCTACACTTCCTCGCCTCCGAAGAGCCCGGCTCGTTCGACGAGGCCAAATTGGACGCCAGCTAGAGGTGTGCGATGCAGGACGAGCTCGAGGCCATCGAGCCCAACTCGACTTGGCGGCTCGCCACCTTACCACCAGGTCACCGCGCGATCGGCCTGAAGTGGGTCTACAAGGTGAAGAAGGACGCGCATGGCGAGGTCCTTAAGCACAAAGCTCGCCTGGTGGCGAAGGGCTATGTGCAGCGGCACGGGGTCGACTATGACGAGGTCTTCGCTCCCGTGGCTCGACTCGAGTCAATTCAACTCCTGCTGGCGGTGGCCGCGGTCTTGGGTTGGGACGTCCACCACATGGACGTCAAGTCAGCCTTCCTCAACGGCGAGTTGGAGGAAGAGGTGTACGTGCAGCAGCCAGCCGGCTTCGCTGCAAAGGGGAAGGAGCACCTGGTGCTCCAAGTCGACAAGGCGCTCTACAACCTTAAGCAGGCGCCAAGGGCATGGAACACCAAGCTCGACGCATGCCTCGTCAAGCTCGACTTCACCAGGTGCGAGTCGGAGCATGGCATGTACGCGCGGGGCGCGACGCCGACTCGACTCCTCGTTAGAGTCTACGTCGACGACTTGGTGATCACGGGCTCCGACTCCAGCGATATCGTCAAGTTCAAGCTGGAGATGCAGAGCCTGTTCCAGATGTCCGACCTCGGGCTGCTGAGCTACTACCTCGGCATTGACGTTCGACAAGGGCCGAGCGGGATCGACATCTCGCAGGCGGCCTATGCCCGGAAGCTGCTGGAGAAGGCAGGGATGGCCGGGTCCAACCCCTGCCAGGTGCCCATGGAGCTGCGCTTCAAGCTGTCCAAGAACAGCACGGCTCCACCGACGGATGCGACAGAGTACCGGAGCATCGTCGGGAGCCTCCGGTACTTGGTGCATACATGACCGGATCTGACTTTCGCAGTCGGGTTCGTATCTGGCTTCATGGTGGCGCCAACTCAAGAGCATTTGGCGGCTATGAAGCACATCCTACGCTACATCGCCGGGTCGACTCGACTCGGATGTAGGTATAGCAGAGGTGCAGGTGCACCACGCCTCGTCGGCTACAGCAACAGCGACTTGGGTGGGGACGTTGACTCGCGCAAGAGTACGTCTAGCACGCTGTTCTTTCTGTGGAGTATCCCAGTGACCTGGCAGTCTCAGAAGCAGTCGGTCATCGCTCTCTCGAGCTGCGAGTCCGAGTACGTGGCTGCTGCCACGACTGCTTGCCAGGTAATCTGGCTCTCTCGGCTGCTGGCCGATTTCAGTAGCGGCGAAGCTGAGCAGGTGGTGCTCAAGGTCGACAACAAGTCGGCAATCGCGCTCGCCAAGAATCCCGTCTTCCACGAGCGCTCAAAACACATCGAGCTGAAGTACCACTTCATTCGAGACTGCGTGGAGGCGAAGAAGATCGAGTTGGAGTTCATGCCCACCGAACATCAACTCGCGGATATGCTGACCAAGCCACTTGGATGAGTCCGCCTGGCGGAGCTGTGCTCAAGGATCGGCATGGTGGAGGTGTCGCCGGAATTCAAGCCTAGGGAGTGATTGTTGGAATAGGCTTGTGTTCTAGGGTGGCTCCGAGGAGTCGAGTCCTTCTCGAGTCTGAGGAGTCGAAGCTTTGGCGGGTCCAAGGGACCCGAGCCAGTGTACCGACTCGGGGAGTGTCCCGAGTCAAGTCGTCGAGTCGGAGTCTGTTCTGACTCGACAGTAGTGTTGTAACCGGGACTCGAAGTTCTCCTCGGGTCCGATGGTTATCCCGACTCGGGGAGTGTCCCGAGTCGAGTGGTTCTCCCAGTCGGAGGTTGTTCTGACTGGAGTAGTATCCGGGTACGTGGAGTCGAACACTCGACTCCTACCCGAGGACACGTCAGCGCGGGTGTTGGCGGTCTAGATCCTGGTAGAAGGGTTTAGAAACACGGGTGTCACTGGACACCTGTGTAGGCCCGCGCAGTAGTGGAACACCTGTCCTTTGTGGATAGGGTTGCCCCATGGCTGGAAAATATCTAGCCAGATATTTTGTAGGGTTGTGTAATCCTCTACATATACTGTAACATCCCAAATTTATAATAAGAATTAACAAGACCCAAAATTCAGAACCAACAAAAACTTTTTGAAATACTTCATTATTGATTGTGTTTTTCTGTATATTGTTCTGTTTGACCTTGTGTGACTTGATGTAAATGCTTGTTTGACTGGTAAATATCAACCCAAGAATCCAACCAAGATAAAAACATATTAAGCTTTGGTGATCAGGTTATGACAAGAGTAAATTCCATATATCTTTTCCAACCTTATTTTGGCCAAAGTTTATTTCAATGATGTTTGATTTCAGCAACAAATAAAATACCCTTTAGTTGAGAAAGTAAAAGTATTTCCAAAATTATGTGTTCCCAAAAATATGGAGATCTATATGTTATCTCCTATCTAAAGCTAACCATGATATTTTGCATGTATATGCAACTCCCATTTTATAAACCTTGATTTCCACTCCATTTGAAAACAACTCTAGTGGGAAATATATTACCCCACATGTTTCCTTTCTCAAACCTTTTTTGAAAACAATTGAATTATGAGTTGAGATATTTCTTAAACATCATCTTGTCATAATTAGGTGTGATCATTTTATAAAATAATATTATTAATCATGGAAATGGTGGTGTGATTAATTCATGTGGTTTGAATTGTGTGGTCTTGATTGTGATGATTGGTATTGCTTGTGTTTTATTCATGGTTGTTTGTTTTGACATGTGTGTTGCTTAGTAAAAGTATGGAGAAAAGAAAAGAAACAAAAGCAACTCAACGACACATAAAATCATGGGACAAGTGCCACCCAAATTTCTCTAAGCGAGAAATTAATATTTTCTTTTAAACCAAAAATCAGTGGGGTGACATAGTAATCACTCCCACTTTGCTCTAATATCTTTTCCCTCTTCAAAATATATTTTCAAAAATTTAAATTTGCATTTCTATTTCTTTCTTTAATCATCTCAAACCACAAAATGTGCTATGATGCACTTATCAAAAAAATACCATCATAGCACCACAAATCACTATTAATATGTATGGAACCAGTGGTGGAAACCATTTTCAAAAATTCGAATTTAAATTTTGTTCAAGCATTTGGTCGAACAGGTGGCATGCACCACCCTGTTCTTCCCCAAACCGAAGAACTCCGAATCAAATCGATGGATTCGGGTTGTTGTTCTTCGATTCCTAGCACCACTCTACCCCTCATCATCTCACGGACCTGCCTAGCATGCCATTGTGGCAAGGGAGCCACCCTGGTCGTCGCTGTGGTCGCCGTTCATCACCGTGGCCAGGGAGCACGCGCTCCTGTGGCCATGCCGCCATGCCGCCCCTGTGGAGGAGACCGTCCCGCAGCCCTAGCTACCCCGACGCCGCTCCCTACCACCTCTCCTGCCCCCTCTCACGCCTTCACCACGCCCAGCAGGGGCACAAGCCCGCCGGGAACGCGCTGCCACCCACCGCCCAAACGCTCTCGAGGCCGTCCCCCACCTCGAGCACCCGTAGCTCGCCTCCACGCCACCCGCCGTGCTCCACTGCACCCCGACCAATCGAGCGGCACAGCACGCACCCCTCGCACGCCCTCGACACCCTGGACATGCCCAGGCCGCCCGAGACTCGCCCTTGCCGTCGCTACGCTGCCTCCACCCCGCGCCAGCCCACGGCTATAAATGGCCGCCGCACCATTGCACTCCACCATCGCCACCATTCACCCCGCTCCACCTCCAGCACCCTCACCACTCCATAACACGTCCTCAGCTCGAAGGAATCGCCGCCCCACCGTTCCTGCAGCCCGTGGCTTCCCGCGCCGCGCCGCTGCACCCGCAGAGGTCGGCGACCGAATTCGCGGCCGTGCCGCCCCGTTTCCCTTCTCTTCTTCCCTCTCTCTACTTTCCCTTGCCCCTCCGCCACCGCACACTCACCCTGGCCCCGATTCTTCCACAGGAACGCCGCCGGAGCCTCGCCGTCACCGTTCGGGAACCGCGGAAGGACCCGAGCACGCCGCCGAGGAACCACGCTGCCCCAGCACCCATAACTCCGCCCCCGGCCAGCCCAAGCGCTCCGCCGCCGATTCCGACCCTCGCCACCGACCGGAACCTGCCCGAGGTGAGCGAATCGACCACCACCGTGCCGCCGGCGCGGTGGCGCCACCGATCTGTGGTCATCGCCGCTGAATTGAACGTGGGCCGTTGGATTTAGATCCAACGGCAGCGTACCGATTCGGTCGGTTTCTAAAAACTGCCAAGTCCTGGACAGTTCTTGCTCTGATGCCATGTTTGCATGCATCATCTGCTCGTTTCTTTGATCCAAAATTTGTGAAATAAATTGTGTTAGAATCTATAGACTGTCTAGAATACAGGGAAACTTGTTTTGCTCAAATTAGAATAGATTTGATATATTTAAGATCTAAGCAAAGATGCTAAGTTATATCTGTTTCCAGGATTTTCTGAAATCTGATATTTAGTTCTGTCTTTAGCTGTTAATATTAATTCACCTGATTTTATTTAGGAGTTATCCTTGGTATGTCATGTTAGTATAGATAGCATACTATCATGAGCCAGTGATTTGAACCTTGAATTAAAATCTGTGTAAAAGATTTAAAATAGAAAAGATAGCTAACCAGTTTAGCTTAGCACATGGAATAATAAAGATAGCCCTTTTCCCATGCAAATTCCTATTCAACCAAAGGCCTAAAAATAGCAAACTAAAATGTTGTAGCTATTATAACATGTAATCTTCACATAGATGCAGGCCATGATCCTTGTTGGACATATTTCCCATTAGAAACAAAAATGACAAATGTGTTAGTTTTAACTGAAAAACACAGAAAAGTTATTTTGGTACCATCTTTGGGAGATGATTCCTAGAACTTGGCTTAACCAAAAATACCAAACTAAAATTGTTTCAAAAGTACTTCAACTAATCTACCCAATGCCACTGGTTTGAGCCCATTCGGTATTATGGTTAGGTCAGTAGTAAATTATCAATTCAGTTAGCTGTTAACCCTAAAAAGGGGAATTTCTCTGTCAGAAAATTGATCAAGACTTTGAAAATCAATATCTTGAGATCTAGGAATCTAAAAATAGCAAATGAAAATGTTCTGGAAAGCTTATGAAATTGTCTAACTAACTAAAGTGGTTTCACCCCATTTAGGTTAATAAATAAATAATGATAATCAAAATGCCACAGAAGGTATAAAACCTAAACTTGTTTGTTTCTGATACTCTACTAATCCAAATGAGGTCAAACCAATTTTGTTAGATCACATATAAGAAATACTAGTTACCTCTAGAAGGATTTAATTTTTGAATATAATTAACTTGAGTTGTAGCAAAAACAAGAAAACCAACATTTTGGATTAAAACATTTATATAGGGAGTTTAATAACCTTAATTGAATTAAATCCAATTGGGTTGTCTTCTAAACATCAGTAGCTATCCATAGAATTTTAGTTCATATTTTTGTGCCCAACAGAACACAAGTTATGCAATTAAACATGAAACCCTAGTTTCTGCCATAATTGTGACACAATTAAATAATGGTTAATTCAATTAAATCGAAATCAAATTGTGTTGCTTTGTGAGTGCAATAGCTATGTGTGATGCTTTAGAGTTGTTGTGATGCTTGATTGAGTAGTTTAGTAATGGTATATATTGCTTGTTTATGTTCATAATTAGGTTATCTTTATGTGGTTAATATACTAGCCTTGCTTGTTAAACTTGCTTATATTCAAGTTGAGTGCTAGCTTGAGTATCATGTTAAGTTCTCTACCTTAGCTTGGTAGAATGTTGTGAATTAAATAAAAGAGTTGGTGGTAGCTTAACTTTTGTCTGAAGTATTTCCTGTTTAAATAAAGATGCTTAATCACAACTTTAAACATAACTTTTAAATATGAGTAGGGTTGGTGATTGCCCAAACTTGTTTGGTAGATAATAATCTTCTCTCATGATTGTTGTTTGTTAGTGTTGCTTGATGTTTGTTGTTGGAGTGTCCTACTGTGTGTTGATTGTGTTCTTTCCCTTTTTGCGACGCTAGATATAAACGCTACCGGAGTGATCCTTGGGAAGGATTTATTGGAGAAGAATCAGAAATTATTTCTTTGATCAGTAAGGAGAAGTCCAACGACATTATGCTGAAAACAGGCAAGCTACTTCACTGAGCTTGCATTTATATTCATCTATTTTGATCACCTGAGATATTCAAAAGTAGCGATGATTTTAAAAACCTTTTTTACAAAAATATGAAAAACTATTTTGCCAAGAGTAGATATGTAAAACTATAGGATGGGAAAAATATGAGTTATTCCAAAACTCCTTTTCAAAGTACTTGGAAGAATGTGGAATGCCGAAATGTCGGTATTGACGTGGAGAAATGGTGAATGGTGATGTTTATGAAAAATTGCACATTGTGTCCTAGTACCATGACGACCAGCCAATAACCTGTGCGACCACATCTACCCAAATATGGGAACGGGCGTAGTCATATAGTTTGCTCATATTAGTATGGGATACCTCATCGACGGAGATGACTCCGTTATGCGTGAGGGGATGGTTTGGTGACCTAACCCCTGACCTGGGTCCCGGCAATATGTTGGCTTGCGCGGGATTGAAGGGCTTCGTGTTCGCCGGGCAAAACTACGAGTCCTCACACTTAGGGTATCCGACGGGTTACTGGACTAAGTGTCGGTGGAATGGTGAAATCGTAAGGGCAGGGTCCTATACTAGCATGAGCAAAGGAAAGGCTATGGCCGGTGGTTCAACTTCGCATACACCTTGTATGGCGGGACGTGGCAGACACGATGAGCTACCGGATGGGTGTGGGAAAAGCGTGCTACCTCTGCAGAGGGTAAAAACTATTCGAATAGCCGAGTCCTCGGATATGGACAGTTGGGAGGCTGTACTAGACCTATGTGCAAAGTTTTGCAAAGATGTGCAAGTTTTGGAAAAAGGTTTGAGATTTAAAAGAGAAAATGATGTGAAGGATGTTTTATGCAACTATGCCAATGTGCTGGTATGAGTTGTTGGAAATAATTGGACCATGATGAGACATGGTCGGGAAAAAGGAGGAGTTTTGGATAAATAAGCAAAATGGTGATTTTCCGGGTAAAACGTTTTTAAAAAGGGACTTCTTATTTTAAACAAACAGCTATTTTTCGGGAAAAATGTTTTAAAAGAAAACTCTTTACAAAGACAGTTTTATGGAAAAAAAAAAAGAATCTAAAGCCTTCTTTTCGTTTTGTTTAACAAAGGCTATAGATGTTTTGAAAAATATACAAGGATTATGAAAAGTCATAAAATTTCTCTTATTTTACTTCAACCAAAGTTATAGAGTTTTCAGACAAAGTTTTATTGAACAAAAGTCTATCATTCTCTTTTCAATAAAGATTAGAGTTTTCAAAGCAAACAAAGTTTTACTCAAACTATAAACAAAAAAAAAAGAAAAGGGTAGTGCATGCTCTTTCGGGGGTAGTTTGCGAGTACAATTCCCATTGTACTCATAATGGTTTCGTCCCTGGCTATTGTCTTAGCCAGATTTTAAAGAAGAGCAGCTTGAAGAAGGAGACGGAACTGACGTCAATGCGAACTAGGGCGCTTCCCAGTCAGTTGCCTGTAGGGTTAAGGCGAATGACTTGGGCTCCACGTTGTTTGGTGATTTTCCGCTGCAAGTACCTATTGAAGATTATGACTTCAATCGAGTAAGTATATTCCTTCGGTATTTATGGATGTTCTTTGATTACCAGTTTGATTGTGCTCAGCGACACACTGATCATGGGATCGCTGATGTAGGCACAAGGGTATTTCGGACAGCTAGTCCGGGGTCCCCACAGACTTGGTATCAGAGCAATCCTGACTGTAGGAGACCTTAGTTAGCATGGACGTTAGTTAGGAAAGCAAATACTTTTGTTAAAAAAAAAATATTTCTACCAAAATATATTTTATCTAGAGGAGCCCTAAAATGGCTTCGCTCTTCTCATCTCCTCAAATATTTCAAAGTCTTACCCCTCTATTTTAAAATTTTCAAAGGCATTCTTCTATTATCTTACCTTCATTCAAAACCTACATATATACTCGACGATGAACCCAAGTGAGACCTAACTGGCTACTAGTCAGAAGGAGAAGAAGGTTCCATCCCAAATCCTCGACATTCAACATCAAGGTGATTGATTTGCAAATGCCAAGATCGTCAGTGTCAACAAAGCAACAAACCTCCGAAGACCTCAGCTCAACATCAACAATTCTACTCAAGTTGCAACCTCGACGACCTCAATTTCTCCAGCAGAAGACTAAGGCGATAAAATGAAGACTCCACTAGCCATGTTTAACAACGACCCATAGGAAAGCTCTTGATCGATAGGAACCTTGGTTACCCCGACTACCACGAGTATTAGGCGTCCGTTGGTACTAGACGTATCTTTTGTGCACCTTGCTTGTGTGAACTCTGCTTGTGTGTTGTTTGTGAGATGGAAAAAGGAGTTTTATAAAAAGAGAAATTTAGTTTCCTTTTACCACCTACCAAAAAAAAAATGTGTTTTAAGCTATCTCTACAAAAATTTGTTTAACTCAATTGCGGCAACCATAGTTCCCCAGACGGAAATGTCGTGGGCGCACCCCTACCTCGGTTCCGGTTCTGAAGCAACTCAAGGTCCTCCTATCGAAGCCGCTCCAGGAACCCACTTGACAACCTTTGAAAGAGAGGAGTCCCATGCGTCTAAGATCTGCCCAAGAAAATCAGAGAGGATGCCATCAGAAGTCGAAGGAACGGACCCCAACGCCATAGAACGACGTCGGTGCTACACTTGCAAAGAACGCAGACATATACCTAGGAAATGCCCCCTTAGGTACATCATAAAGAGGAAACCACCCAAAGGAAAGGCTTGTAGTAAGTGCGGAAGGGGTGGACACCAAGCAAGTCAATGCCCCGGCAGTTGCCCAAACTGTTTTGATTTTCATCCACATGGCAAGTGCCCAACCGCTAGCACCACTTGCTACCTATGTGAAGGGAATGATCATGTTCCGTCAAAGTGTCCTCTGGAGTTCCTGGTAGATGCAGTCAACGAAGCTCATGAGAAGATTGCTCAAGACGCCATCCACGCTCCGACAAGGAAGCGCCAGAAGGATAAGCACCCAAGGAGCCAACACCACCCTTAGAAACATATCACCAGTTGTGCCTACGCTCTGGAAGAACCCTTCGCAGGAAGAAGCCCTGCACTATCCAGCAAGCCCCCAAGCTTGCCTATCAATCCCCGCAAGCCCCATGCCCCACCTTTCCTAACCGCCCAAACAACTCCAACCGCGTCAATATTGTCTGCTTTGAATGCGGCACCAAGGGTCATTACTCCTACGAATGCCCCAATCTCCAGGAAACGAGTCCGCGCCCCTTGAAGAAATGCAGTGTTTCCTTGACAAAGGAAAGTTAGCACCAAGGTATATTAGGCCTTTGAAGATCATTAGCCGTCAAGAAGAAGTATGAGTCCTATTTAGTTAGCAGTATTTGGGTTCAATGTAAAGTCCGTCTCTTTTAATGAAATCCCCTTTTGTTAACATGTCTAGACATAGGCCGCACCTTGCAAATTTTACTGGTGAAACTACAAGTATACCATCACTAACTTAAACTACCGAATTCTAGATTAACATCAAATCCCAGTTTGTGATGGTACTAACTGGCCTTATCTGACCACAAGTTTTGACAAAAAGAGAGGTGATATAAAAAGAATCCTATATAGTTGGTAGTAAGAAGATCGCCATCATCAAGGCCGAAGTCGATCAACACTGAAGACCATCTATGCAGAATTGAACCAGGAAACAAGCACCGTCAACGTTACCTATGTAGCAATCATCCTTTTCAACTTGGCTCGACCAATCACACCGAAGGAGGATTCAAGAAAGCACGAGCAACGACTGTTGACATGAAGCCCTTTCTCTAACTTTTTAAGGTTAACCGAGAATGCGACCCTCGTACCCTTGCTAAACAGCAGACCAAACCACTTACCTTTAGGGTCCTTGTACTGACTTTTAGATTCCTCTGGAAGCTCGATACCCTCGACTGTACTTCCTTAGATTCTTACCAACGCTTCATGAAGCTGAAGAACCAAGGAAGTCAGCAATGAAGTTCCTCCTTTACTCACTGAAGAAGGACAATGATGAAGACAAACAACCAATGGAATACTCAGAAGAATCAAATGACGTAAGCACCTGCTGTGGACAACCTCAACCACCAAGCAAGTCCAGATGAATTTAGACGTTTATAGCATCCTTTTTCTAACTAGAAACCGGAGAGAGTTGAGTACGCAGACTCGACGCATCCTGAAAACCACGCGTCCCCATCTGCGACCCTCGTAAGGAGAAAATAGTATGAAGTGATATCTGCACCAACCCCAAGCCCCAAGGAGTGGCAAACGAGACGAAGATCGTCAAGAAGTACAATGCCTCCAAGTCAACTCCAACTGCAAACTTCAGCAAGACCGATTAAAAACCCCTTTTAAGGGGGGAAGACCTGCAATGGGTATACAAGAACGTGGTAATAATTAGTTCCTTGCGCCTCAGCCTCGTAGAAACTGGAAACAGCTAACCAAGACTATCCATCAGCATCGATCGTCAAGTCAACCCTATCATCCAGGATCTGAACCCATCAGAGAAAATTATCTACAAGGAACGACCTTGCAACATCAGTTTGTCAATATCTCATCTGGTGATCTCACTCAAGAAGCAAAGACCTCGGAAGAATAGTCAGCCCAAAACCCGTGCCCTCGTACTCCCCCATACCCCGGGCAAAATCTCGGGACGAGATTTATTTTAAGGGGGGAAGGATTTGTAACATCCCAAATTTATAATAAGAATTAACAAGACCCAAAATTCAGAACCAACAAAAACTTTTTGAAATACTTCATTATTGATTGTGTTTTTCTGTATATTGTTCTGTTTGACCTTGTGTGACTTGATGTAAATGCTTGTTTGACTGGTAAATATCAACCCAAGAATCCAACCAAGATAAAAACATATTAAGCTTTGGTGATCAGGTTATGACAAGAGTAAATTCCATATATCTTTTCCAACCTTATTTTGGCCAAAGTTTATTTCAATGATGTTTGATTTCAGCAACAAATAAAATACCCTTTAGTTGAGAAAGTAAAAGTATTTCCAAAATTATGTGTTCCCAAAAATATGGAGATCTATATGTTATCTCCTATCTAAAGCTAACCATGATATTTTGCATGTATATGCAACTCCCATTTTATAAACCTTGATTTCCACTCCATTTGAAAACAACTCTAGTGGGAAATATATTACCCCACATGTTTCCTTTCTCAAACCTTTTTTGAAAACAATTGCATTATGAGTTGAGATATTTCTTAAACATCATCTTGTCATAATTAGGTGTGATCATTTTATAAAATAATATTATTAATCATGGAAATGGTGGTGTGATTAATTCATGTGGTTTGAATTGTGTGGTCTTGATTGTGATGATTGGTATTGCTTGTGTTTTATTCATGGTTGTTTGTTTTGACATGTGTGTTGCTTAGTAAAAGTATGGAGAAAAGAAAAGAAACAAAAGCAACTCAACGACACATAAAATCATGGGACAAGTGCCACCCAAATTTCTCTAAGCGAGAAATTAATATTTTCTTTTAAACCAAAAATCAGTGGGGTGACATAGTAATCACTCCCACTTTGCTCTAATATCTTTTCCCTCTTCAAAATATATTTTCAAAAATTTAAATTTGCATTTCTATTTCTTTCTTTAATCATCTCAAACCACAAAATGTGCTATGATGCACTTATCAAAAAAATACCATCATAGCACCACAAATCACTATTAATATGTATGGAACCAGTGGTGGAAACCATTTTCAAAAATTCGAATTTAAATTTTGTTCAAGCATTTGGTCGAACAGGTGGCATGCACCACCCTGTTCTTCCCCAAACCGAAGAACTCCGAATCAAATCGATGGATTCGGGTTGTTGTTCTTCGATTCCTAGCACCACTCTACCCCTCATCATCTCACGGACCTGCCTAGCATGCCATTGTGGCAAGGGAGCCACCCTGGTCGTCGCTGTGGTCGCCGTTCATCACCGTGGCCAGGGAGCACGCGCTCCTGTGGCCATGCCGCCATGCCGCCCCTGTGGAGGAGACCGTCCCGCAGCCCTAGCTACCCCGACGCCGCTCCCTACCACCTCTCCTGCCCCCTCTCACGCCTTCACCACGCCCAGCAGGGGCACAAGCCCGCCGGGAACGCGCTGCCACCCACCGCCCAAACGCTCTCGAGGCCGTCCCCCACCTCGAGCACCCGTAGCTCGCCTCCACGCCACCCGCCGTGCTCCACTGCACCCCGACCAATCGAGCGGCACAGCACGCACCCCTCGCACGCCCTCGACACCCTGGACATGCCCAGGCCGCCCGAGACTCGCCCTTGCCGTCGCTACGCTGCCTCCACCCCGCGCCAGCCCACGGCTATAAATGGCCGCCGCACCATTGCACTCCACCATCGCCACCATTCACCCCGCTCCACCTCCAGCACCCTCACCACTCCATAACACGTCCTCAGCTCGAAGGAATCGCCGCCCCACCGTTCCTGCAGCCCGTGGCTTCCCGCGCCGCGCCGCTGCACCCGCAGAGGTCGGCGACCGAATTCGCGGCCGTGCCGCCCCGTTTCCCTTCTCTTCTTCCCTCTCTCTACTTTCCCTTGCCCCTCCGCCACCGCACACTCACCCTGGCCCCGATTCTTCCACAGGAACGCCGCCGGAGCCTCGCCGTCACCGTTCGGGAACCGCGGAAGGACCCGAGCACGCCGCCGAGGAACCACGCTGCCCCAGCACCCATAACTCCGCCCCCGGCCAGCCCAAGCGCTCCGCCGCCGATTCCGACCCTCGCCACCGACCGGAACCTGCCCGAGGTGAGCGAATCGACCACCACCGTGCCGCCGGCGCGGTGGCGCCACCGATCTGTGGTCATCGCCGCTGAATTGAACGTGGGCCGTTGGATTTAGATCCAACGGCAGCGTACCGATTCGGTCGGTTTCTAAAAACTGCCAAGTCCTGGACAGTTCTTGCTCTGATGCCATGTTTGCATGCATCATCTGCTCGTTTCTTTGATCCAAAATTTGTGAAATAAATTGTGTTAGAATCTATAGACTGTCTAGAATACAGGGAAACTTGTTTTGCTCAAATTAGAATAGATTTGATATATTTAAGATCTAAGCAAAGATGCTAAGTTATATCTGTTTCCAGGATTTTCTGAAATCTGATATTTAGTTCTGTCTTTAGCTGTTAATATTAATTCACCTGATTTTATTTAGGAGTTATCCTTGGTATGTCATGTTAGTATAGATAGCATACTATCATGAGCCAGTGATTTGAACCTTGAATTAAAATCTGTGTAAAAGATTTAAAATAGAAAAGATAGCTAACCAGTTTAGCTTAGCACATGGAATAATAAAGATAGCCCTTTTCCCATGCAAATTCCTATTCAACCAAAGGCCTAAAAATAGCAAACTAAAATGTTGTAGCTATTATAACATGTAATCTTCACATAGATGCAGGCCATGATCCTTGTTGGACATATTTCCCATTAGAAACAAAAATGACAAATGTGTTAGTTTTAACTGAAAAACACAGAAAAGTTATTTTGGTACCATCTTTGGGAGATGATTCCTAGAACTTGGCTTAACCAAAAATACCAAACTAAAATTGTTTCAAAAGTACTTCAACTAATCTACCCAATGCCACTGGTTTGAGCCCATTCGGTATTATGGTTAGGTCAGTAGTAAATTATCAATTCAGTTAGCTGTTAACCCTAAAAAGGGGAATTTCTCTGTCAGAAAATTGATCAAGACTTTGAAAATCAATATCTTGAGATCTAGGAATCTAAAAATAGCAAATGAAAATGTTCTGGAAAGCTTATGAAATTGTCTAACTAGCTAAAGTGGTTTCACCCCATTTAGGTTAATAAATAAATAATGATAATCAAAATGCCACAGAAGGTATAAAACCTAAACTTGTTTGTTTCTGATACTCTACTAATCCAAATGAGGTCAAACCAATTTTGTTAGATCACATATAAGAAATACTAGTTACCTCTAGAAGGATTTAATTTTTGAATATAATTAACTTGAGTTGTAGCAAAAACAAGAAAACCAACATTTTGGATTAAAACATTTATATAGGGAGTTTAATAACCTTAATTGAATTAAATCCAATTGGGTTGTCTTCTAAACATCAGTAGCTATCCATAGAATTTTAGTTCATATTTTTGTGCCCAACAGAACACAAGTTATGCAATTAAACATGAAACCCTAGTTTCTGCCATAATTGTGACACAATTAAATAATGGTTAATTCAATTAAATCGAAATCAAATTGTGTTGCTTTGTGAGTGCAATAGCTATGTGTGATGCTTTAGAGTTGTTGTGATGCTTGATTGAGTAGTTTAGTAATGGTATATATTGCTTGTTTATGTTCATAATTAGGTTATCTTTATGTGGTTAATATACTAGCCTTGCTTGTTAAACTTGCTTATATTCAAGTTGAGTGCTAGCTTGAGTATCATGTTAAGTTCTCTACCTAGCTTGGTAGAATGTTGTGAATTAAATAAAAGAGTTGGTGGTAGCTTAACTTTTGTCTGAAGTATTTCCTGTTTAAATAAAGATGCATAATCACAACTCTAAACATAACTTTTAAATATGAGTAGGGTTGGTGATTGCCCAAACTTGTTTGGTAGATAATAATCTTCTCTCATGATTGTTGTTTGTTAGTGTTGCTTGATGTTTGTTGTTGGAGTGTCCTACTGTGTGTTGATTGTGTTCTTTCCCTTTTTGCGACGCTAGATATAAACGCTACCGGAGTGATCCTTGGGAAGGATTTATTGGAGAAGAATCAGAAATTATTTCTTTGATCAGTAAGGAGAAGTCCAACGACATTATGCTGAAAACAGGCAAGCTACTTCACTGAGCTTGCATTTATATTCATCTATTTTGATCACCTGAGATATTCAAAAGTAGCGATGATTTTAAAAACTTTTTTTTACAAAAATATGAAAAACTATTTTGCCAAGAGTAGATATGTAAAACTATAGGATGGGAAAAATATGAGTTATTCCAAAACTCCTTTTCAAAGTACTTGGAAGAATGTGGAATGCCGAAATGTCGGTATTGACGTGGAGAAATGGTGAATGGTGATGTTTATGAAAAATTGCACATTGTGTCCTAGTACCATGACGACCAGCCAATAACCTGTGCGACCACATCTACCCAAATATGGGAACGGGCGTAGTCATATAGTTTGCTCATATTAGTATGGGATACCTCATCGACGGAGATGACTCCGTTATGCGTGAGGGGATGGTTTGGTGACCTAACCCCTGACCTGGGTCCCGGCAATATGTTGGCTTGCGCGGGATTGAAGGGCTTCGTGTTCGCCGGGCAAAACTACGAGTCCTCACACTTAGGGTATCCGACGGGTTACTGGACTAAGTGTCGGTGGAATGGTGAAATCGTAAGGGCAGGGTCCTATACTAGCATGAGCAAAGGAAAGGCTATGGCCGGTGGTTCAACTTCGCATACACCTTGTATGGCGGGACGTGGCAGACACGATGAGCTACCGGATGGGTGTGGGAAAAGCGTGCTACCTCTGCAGAGGGTAAAACTATTCGAATAGCCGAGTCCTCGGATATGGACAGTTGGGAGGCTGTACTAGACCTATGTGCAAAGTTTTGCAAAGATGTGCAAGTTTTGGAAAAAGGTTTGAGATTTGAAAGAGAAAATGATGTGAAGGATGTTTTATGCAACTATGCCAATGTGCTGGTATGAGTTGTTGGAAATAATTGGACCATGATGAGGCATGGTCGGGAAAAAGGAGGAGTTTTGGGTAAATAAGCAAAATGGTGATTTTCCGGGTAAAACGTTTTAAAAAGGGACTTCTTATTTTAAACAAACAGCTATTTTTCGGGAAAAATGTTTTAAAAGAAAACTCTTTACAAAGACAGTTTTATGGAAAAAAAAAAAGAATCTAAAGCCTTCTTTTCGTTTTGTTTAACAAAGGCTATAGATGTTTTGAAAAATATACAAGGATTATGAAAAGTCATAAAATTTCTCTTATTTTACTTCAACCAAAGTTATAGAGTTTTCAGACAAAGTTTTATTGAACAAAAGTCTATCATTCTCTTTTCAATAAAGATTAGAGTTTTCAAAGCAAACAAAGTTTTACTCAAACTATAAACAAAAAAAAAAAGAAAAGGGTAGTGCATGCTCTTTCGGGGGTAGTTTGCGAGTACAATTCCCATTGTACTCATAATGGTTTCGTCCCTGGCTATTGTCTTAGCCAGATTTTAAAGAAGAGCAGCTTGAAGAAGGAGACGGAACTGACGTCAATGCGAACTAGGGCGCTTCCCAGTCAGTTGCCTGTAGGGTTAAGGCGAATGACTTGGGCTCCACGTTGTTTGGTGATTTTCCGCTGCAAGTACCTATTGAAGATTATGACTTCAATCGAGTAAGTATATTCCTTCGGTATTTATGGATGTTCTTTGATTACCAGTTTGATTGTGCTCAGCGACACACTGATCATGGGATCGCTGATGTAGGCACAAGGGTATTTCGGACAGCTAGTCCGGGGTCCCCACATATACCTCTTCAATAGCAAAGAAAAAATTGAGGCAAACCAGTTTCTTCTAACAGATTCTCGGCACACACTCCCTTTCGTCCTACCACACGTATCTAGGGCTAACACACTCACCCCTGCAGATCCTCTCCGCCCTCTCGCCCCTGTAGATCCTCTCCTCCCCTGCAGATCATCTTCTAGCTTCACGCCCAGGTCCTCTCCCAGGAGTAGCCGGAGGTCTTCTTCAAGAAGTAGCCCAATATCGTGAGCCAGGTCCTCTTGCGGCCATGCCTCTCTGAGGAGCAGCAGTGACTGTTTCTTTATTATCGAGAGGACAGAGACAGCGAGCGAGAGGGCTTGCGCGAGGAGTGCGGAGGCGAGCGACAAAACTGGACGCGACCGAGGGGTAAAATTAGAATCGCGGAAAATTTCGTAACGTGACATACTTTGAACTACAAAGCGTTAAACGTCTTATATTCTAGTACGGAGAGTAGTTTGTAATTGAGATTACCACTCCGACCATTGGTGCATATATGATCTATGATAGTGAATGTCCCAAGTAGAAGAAAGTAGTCCGTTGATGCTACATGGGCCACGAATTAGGGGAATTCATTGTTGTGGGGCTGGAGCGTTATTTGCATCTCAAATACTGAACCAGTTCGGCTTGATCGATCGCCTCCTGCGCCTCCTGCGCTTTGTTGAGTGCCAGTGGCGAGTGGTGACAGTCACACCGCGCAATCACGAGGGTATTACTAGTGCAGACCTTAATAATTAGTGTGCCTTTGTTACTAAATACTAGATAAATCCCCGCGCGTTGCTGCGGGAATTGTTGCAATATATCTTGGAATGATATTTGGTTGCATGGGAGACAAATACGTGTATTAATAATATGATACATGATTTATTCTCTTTGATTATTATAATATGAAAATTACTTTATTTAAGTAAGTAGCATAGGAATTTATAAATAAAATTTAGACCTTAGGTTGGACGTCATCTTCGTGGAGGACAACCTGGACATGTTGTGTTCCTTTCTCCATGTATTCAATGATGTACTTGGCTAACTTGAATGGGTGATCCTCGGGGAGCTCCTTTGTGTTTTGTTCAGTTGGTGCATTTCTTTTTAAAGTGATGAACATTGGTGGATTCGAAGTATTCTTTATCTTCTCACTAGCTTCCATGTATTTCTTGTAAGCCTCTCTCGAATGTGAAGGAAAGGGGGGCAGAATTTTGTTTGGTGCATCAGCTGGCATCCTGGAGAAAAAAAATGTCTTATGTTGTTAAACATGATAATTGCATGAATGTGGAAAAAACATATATGCCTCTAGGATCCATACCTCTTGCTACCTTGCAGATTGTCCATCTGTTTGCCAATACAGAAGAGTTTGTGGAAGAACGGACTATGAAATTGGAGTGGGTATAGTCTTTCTGGGTGGTGTTATATAGTTTTTTTGTGGTTGTGTACGATGTGTAACCGAAGGATGGTTTCAATAAAAATCAATTCTGTAGTGAATGTATAGGAACTGACAAAACGGAGAAATGTTACAGTATTAGTTTATTGTCTGTCATTTAAGTGGTTGAGTTAACACCCCCATAGGAGTATGGAAGTCAATATTTTTTTAGACAGTGTCGTTGTTTCCTTAAGTTTAATGTGACATTAAATGGTTGAATTGCATTTTTAGTTATAAAATTTATCTTTTAAAAATGTAGGGATCTTGGTAAGCAAAAGTTTGCCCGTTGTATAGTGTGTGCCTTCCTCTTGGACCAAAACAAAATGTTTGAGGACAACACTGTGATGCAGCTTCCAGTAATGAAAGTAAATTGGGAAGGGTAGAATTTTCTTTAGTAACTGATACTCCGCCAAAATATTGGGGAAGGTATTGTATTACCAGGAAACCGACCTCACCATCTGAGTAAGTGATGGATAAATTAAATCACTGTATCTTATAGAAAGGAAAAGATGATAACAGCTGCATAGATAAATTAAGCCAAAAGCATAGGTGACCAAGTTCGTGACAATATCTGAGTAGTGTATTTTATTTAGTAATATCGGCCCCTTGCATGCTTTAGAAGAGAACTACAAAGGAAGAATAAGGAGAAATTTTGTAACTTTGTAAGTTATGACAACATGATTGTAGTGCATATGTACTTGGAGAAACGAACAATAGGAGGTAACAGCATCACAGACATGCCAACGTAAAGTTGGAAGTGGTGAATGTAAAATTAAAGTCTGGTTCATAAGTAATATAACCATGCAGTTACATGTAGCCGCAATTGATGACATAGACTTAGTTATTTATTGAGAAGTTCTTTGATGTCTATGGAAGTTTCTCAATTACAGTAGCCGGTAACTGCTGGCAAGAACAATATAAATCATGGCGATACGGCTTGTTGTTGCAGGTTGCGAAGCTTTTGTTTGTTGGAAGCATATTAGCGTATCTCCTGCATGTATTATAAAGGGTAGAATATTAAAAAATGTTGGTAATGCAAGTACAAAAACACTATAGTTTGGACTGAAATACTGAAGTTCGTACAGTTGATATAGAATACCTATGATTTTTCCTCTACAGGTTGTAATGAGTATGGCTGTCCATGCTTGTCTATTGCATTATCATTGTCTGCACTGTTTCTTAAGGAGAAGATACAGAAGTATAAATATTTGATTGAGAGAATTGATTGGTGAGAATGTTAGATAGAGGATTTCGAAAGAGATGCATACCCTTGCTTCTGTCTTTTCATAGGAGTACTATCCAGTTCCTTTGATCTGCAAATGAGAATATTGTATGTCAATCAAGAAAAAGTTAAGTTGGCATATGTATGAGATTGTTATAATTTACCCGTCTGATTTGCTTGCCATCATCTTTGACAT
This sequence comes from Puccinellia tenuiflora, assembly GCA_012064385.1. Classification (NCBI taxonomy): domain Eukaryota; kingdom Viridiplantae; phylum Streptophyta; class Magnoliopsida; order Poales; family Poaceae; genus Puccinellia; species Puccinellia tenuiflora. The sequence goes on from QRDG01000089.1 coordinate 156,942, forward strand.
CCACGACCAAGGGGAGCCGAATTTGTACTGAGATTACGTGAAGAACTTTCTGCTCTATCCATGTCGGCAAATCTAACAAACGCAAGTGGATTGAAAAGTGTGAAGGGTGCTACTTATCTAAAATGAGCTATTATGAAATCATATATGTAGTTACTTATGTAACATACAGAGGTTTGGATGAATCGAACTAAAGTGTAAGTACATTACGTGAAGAACTTTCTGCTCTATCCATGTCGGCAAATCTAACAAACACCAGTGGATTGAAAAGTGTGAAGGGTGCTACTTATCTAAAATGAGCTATTATGAAATCATATATGTAGTTACTTATGTAACATACAGAGGTTTGGATGAATCAAACTAAAGTGTAAGTACGGAAATATCTTATATGTAGCTATGATGTGCCGTATAAAACTATTAACAAAATAAAAAAGATGGAAAGATTAACAAAATAATGTGCGGTATAAAACTATTAGCAATAGCCTAATGTCATGTATTTGTATGTTACTATGAAACTTGCAGGACTTTGGATTAAGCAAATAAAAATTAAATTCAGGGAGAAGGGATTAAGAAGTTATGTACTGTAGGTACTTATCTAACATGCAGGGAAGGCATGTGTTTCATAGATTAACCTGCTTCCTAAACTTATACGTATATGACAGAAGGTGAGAAGGCTTACAGAAATAACCTTGACATGTTTTTGGAGCTAATCATTGCAACAATAGGTTCGTACGATCGCGGATTCTAATGAATAGAATAACCAAATAACAACACGGACTACTTTTTTTCCTGATAATCCCCGACGGTACGGCTGCAATAAATCTACTGAAGCATCGATGTAGGAATCACCTACAGGAGCCTTCAGCGTGGTGTGTCACGATCGAACTCCAAATATGGCTTCTCCGGCGTTGTAGGCGTTGAGCAGCTGAAGCAAGCGTCGAAAACCTGATGCAGTAGAAAATGAAACCAACGAATATGAAACAGAGACAATGGAGAGAACATGGGGGGGGCTTATCAGAAACAGGGAGAATGGAGAAAACGCGAGGGAGTTGCTAACCAGCGTATGAGCTGTGTGGAAGAATCCGACCCTTGCTGGGGGCCGATAAGAACAAATCCGGTGAAGGTGGATCTCAGATTTTAAAGAGAGAAAATCCTGCGGCAACCCCTCGGATGCCTCCATCGGTCACTGATTATTGAGGGGATCGTGGGGAGAGGAAATGAGTGCACTGTCACCAAGCTAGAGTGTTTGTCCCTCTTGATCTTTGTTTATCACCCTCAACTCTTCCACTTGAAAGTTCTCTTCACACATAACTCATCATAAAACTTGATTAGAGGGGTTAGTGTCTCCATAAATTAAATCTCCATAGGTATAGCAAATACATATCATGAGTTGATTCTAAACATTAGCTAATATTACTATGGTTGTGCATTGCTCTTTGATCAATAGAACCACACAAAACACAAGTAATGAGAGTAATGCAAAATAAAGACAGAATCTGTCAAAAACTGGACAGCCCATAAAGAGTGAATTTTCAGAGGCACTTACGTTGCTCAAATCAGAAAACTTTGAACTAATGAAATGTGTATTAATAGCTGAAAATTGCTTTCGTAAAATTTCAAGTCAAAATTCCTTTTCTGTGATTTTTAACATTTTTTTCTCAGTGAAGCTCAGGAATCTGTTTTCTGGACAGCAAATCACTATTGTTTGATCCTACCTCTCAAAAGATGTTATTTAATGATGCTCACATAGGAATAAGAATTGAAATGCAAAGGTGAGAATCAAGGAAAAATATGAAACATATTTAAGTCTCACCCACTTCCTATGCATTGGGATCTTGTAAGAAAATAAATCAATGAAGCATATAGTAATTAGCATAGGAAGGTAAAGCAAGTGCGACATTAAAACCTTCAACATAAAGAGAGGAAACATAGTATTATTGAGATATTTAGAGACATGTTTCCCTCTTTCAAAATAATTATTAAGATCAATATAAGGTTTAATATCATGGTTGCAACAAATATTTGGAACTAAAGATAATTGCAAACCACATAAGTATTTCTCAACATAAGCAAATTTCTCCTCCAAGGTGTGAATAGAGGAGTTCAAAAATAAAGTTGGACTCTCATGAGTGAGAGTATCATCACAAGAAGCAAGTATATCATTTTTATCCTCACATAAAGTAGTAACAACTAAACATGGAGGATTATCAATAAGCATAGGACCATCATCTAAAGCATTATCATATAGCATGTCTAAATCATATCCTTCATCATTTTTAAAATCATTATCAATAATGTTCTCATTAGGCATAGGTTCATATTCTTCCTCATCATCAGGATCATAAATGCAAAGTTTATCATTAGCTAAATCTTGAGTGTTACCCTCATCCATATGTGGTGAAGGTGCAAGTTCCTTCTCTTCATTCTCTAGTTGTTCATCAATTTCTTCATCCTTTTGCTCTTCATTGTCTTCTTCTTGGGGCTGCATGGACATCCCCAAGCTTAGGCTTTTATCCTCTTCTTCACATACTTCCTCTTCCAAGCTTATGTTTTCATCATCTTCTTCCTGCAAAACATTAGATCTTCCTTGGGCAAATCTCTTCCTTGTGTCAATAACATAGATATTTTCATCAAATTCATCTATGTAGATATTAAGGATAAAGGCAATCATATTTTTAGATTGAGAAGCTATAGGGCAGGTTTCATGTTCATCAATGAAGGTGTTTAATTCATAGGCTGCCACAAAAATAACAAATTGCTCTACTTCTGCCATCCCTAAGTGAGCATAAATCCCTATATGATAAGTTGCAATAACAGGTTCAACTTTATTGGAAGGGCATTGGAATTCAAAGTGTCTACAGTATTCAGAGCAACAAGTTTCTTCCTTATGAAAATTAAGCAGCTCATTAGCAATTTTATTTAGATACCTCATGATGGTTTTTAATCTTTTCCCTTCGAAAGATTCTCTAAATTCAGCAGCTATCATGGCATTTTTATTATAGTTTTCCATTTTTTAATTTTTTTGGGTTTTTGATATAATGCAAAACTGAAAGTAAAACTAAACTAAATGCAAAACTGAAAGTAAACTAGAGTATATGCAAAATTGAAAATAAAAATCTAGTGCAAACAAGAATAGAAACTTAAGCGCTACGCTCCCCGGCAACGGCGCCAGAAAAGTACTTGATAATCCCCAAGAGCAAGGAATCACTGTAGCACAATTCAATGTGGAAGTAAGGTATCGATTCGCAGGAGCAAGAAGGAAAAGTTATCTATTCCCTACAACTAAAGTGTCACACGTTTTAGTTGATTATGCACTAAACAAGTTTGTAGAACAAGGTGGTTGATTTAATGGATGGAAGTTTGATGTAACAAAACAAGAGTGTGAAAGTGTCCCAATCCTCTTTAATGCAAGAGGACAAAACAAGGGAACAAGGGTGTGAAAGTGTCCCAATCCTATTTAATGCAAGAGGACAAGACAAAGGTGTAAACGGTGCTTTGGAAATAAGGCCTAGGGATCATGCTTTCACTAGTGGACACTCTCAACAATAATAATATAATTGAATACATAGATAATTCCTCCTCATTATGCTACTCTGAATTAATTTCTGGTTGGATAAAGAACACCAATCCATTATGTAGGGCTACAAAAAGCACACCTTAAAGTTCGTATTCCACATCTATGGACACTTCATGCGGTCACTATTCGCATCCAAAGATAGTACTAACAAACACCACAATATCATAGAGACACCCAACACAAATAATAACTCATGATAATTATTCATGTAATCTTTAGCCTAAGAGCCACACACGATGCACGGACTGTCAACTTCACACCATGGGACAAAGGTGACTCCGGCAATCACATCAATAAAACCACTTGAGTAGAATAATTCATAAGATAAAGAAGAGTACCATCTATGGATTCAACTAGATTACAAAGTTCATGATTACATAAAGATCACACCATGGGAGAGAGAGATAAACCACATATCTACCGGCATGAGCCTTCAGCCCCGAGGGAGACTACTCCCACTTCATCATGGAGATGAGGAGCTTGATTTAGAGGTTGATGAAGAGGTGCAGCCCGGAGTGGAGACGATCTTGCAGTAGATGTTGATGATGATCACGCTGGAGGGGGGTGGAGCCCTCCGGAGGTGGATTTCGGTGGCGTTTCCCCCCTCCAATCTTCTCCAGTGGCAGCCCTCTGCCTCTCTGTTTCTGGTTTTGCGTTTCTCCGCCGCCTCCCTCTGGAAAACGTCGGGGGACCTTTTATATAGGCGTTTTTCGGTCATGAGGATGCTTCTGGGCGAAGGATCGATGCAAACGGGGCCACGAGGGCCAAATTGGATGGGCCGACACGGCCTGGTACTGTAGCCGCGTGGGACCCCCCCTTTTGGTCCTTCGGCCTCCGTTCGTTGACTTCTTTCGCTCCTAAATCTTCTCCTTCCAAAATAATGACCCCCCTAAATTTATAGCTCATTATGACGTCGTTAAGGTCCTGAAACAAATAAAGAAAGAAATAGGGGTTTTCTGCCTACGCAGGATTAATTCCATATAAAGGGGAAATCATTATAAATTACCAAAAATCATTAAATAACAGTAATATATCCCTTATATGACGCAAATATGAATGGAATATAACTATTATAGTGCAAATTTCATGTATGCATTTTAGATGCATCAGAGAGAAACCTGGGCCGCTAATCTAAGCCATGCATCATTCATGGTGGAAATTTACTTACATGCTGTTTTGAACTTTCTGTGATACACCCTACAATAAAAAGCTATAGCAAGTGGTAAATAAAAAGGGTGTTGAGGTTGTTCATTATGTTTGTTTGTCTTATTGTTTTGATGTGGGCTTGATCCATATCATGGGACAAGAGGTACCCCAGTTGAGGCTCTTGATAATACCATTTTTACTTACAATGATAGATAACTTAAACTTGCTTTGTTTCCCAAGTTGAGTAATCATGGTGTAGGTACTTGTATTCAAGGGGCATGAGACATCTAACCTTTACTTTATCAAGGCCACTACTCATATTTGCTTTCACATTTAACTTTAATCATTCAAGATGCTATGATAGGGAAATGAGAGCTTGACACCAAGTATTACCATTGCATTCAATAACTTAAGTAGAATAGTTTGGAGGATAGATGAAACTTATGCATGTTTTACCTCTACTCATTTATATATCTTTTCCAAAGTGTCCATCTTTTATATTCAGATTTTCATCTTCACTCTATGACCTATGTAGGATGTTCTTACTTATCATATTGCATACATGTGGTCCATATTACTATCTTTTATGTTACACTTTGTGAACTATCATTGAACATCCTTGCATTGAATACTTGATATCACTTTATAAACTGTTTGCATATTGCTACTTCTTTGAATAATGAATCATTTCACTTTATGTAGCAGCAGCAATCATCTCTTATATCCATGTTGTTGTTATATTGCAAAGTTCATGTTAGTTTTATCACTTTCATACTCGAGGACGAGCATGAGTTAAGCTTGGGGATGTTGATGCATGTAAAATGCATACATGAACTTTGCACTATAACACTTTTTTTCCATTCATATTTGCATCATATAAGGGGTATATTACTGTTATTTAATGATTTTTGGTAATTAATAATGATTTCCCCTTTTTATGGAATTAATCCTGGACAGGCAGAAAACCCCTATTTCTTTCCTTATTTGTTTCAGGGCCTTAACAAAGTCATAATGAGCTATAAATTTACGGGGATCATTATTCTGGAAGGAGAAAGTCCTAGGATCGAAAGAAGCAAGCGAACAGAGGCCAGAGGGCCAGAAGAGGGTGCCCCACACGGCCTGGTACTGTAGCCGTGTGGGCCCACCTCTTTCAGCCCTCGTGGCCCCGTTTGCGTCGATCCTTCTTCCCAAAGCTTCCTCGTGACCTAAAACCGACTATAAAAATAGTCTCCCAACGTTTTCCAGAAGGGGGCGGCGGAGAAACACAAAACCAGAAACAGAGAGGCAGAAGGCTGCCGCCGGAGAAGATCGGAGGGGGAAACGCCGCCGGAATCCACCTCCGGAGGGCTCCACCCCCCTTCGGCATGTTCATCATCAACATCTACAGCAAGATCATCTCCATCTCCCCCAACGACATCTCCACCGTCTCCATGATGAAGGGGGAGTAGTCTTCATCGGGGCTGAGGGCTCATGTCGGTAGCTATGTAGTTTATCTCTCTCTCCCATGGTGTGATCTTTATGTGATCATGAGCTTTGTAATCTAGTTGAATCCATAGATGCTACTATTTATCATCTTATGAATTATGCTACTCAAGTGGTTTTATTGATGTGATTTCTGGAGTCACCTTTGTCCCATGGTGCGAAGTTGACAGTGTGTGCACCGTGTGTGGCTCTTAGGCTAAAGATTACATGAATACTTATCATGAGTTATTATTTGTGTTGGATGTCTCTATGAAATTGTGGTGTTTGTCTAGTACTATTTAGGGGGCTCAAGTTGACAGTGTGGGGTTCCCTAGATGTGGAATGCGACTTTAAGGTGTGCTTTTTGTAGCCCTACACGATGGATTGGTGTTCGTTATCCAACTAGAATATAGTTCGGGGTAGCATAGTGAAGAGGAAATATTTATGTATTCAATTATATTATTATTGTTGAGAGTGTCCACTAGTGAAAGTATGATCCCTAGGCCTTATTTCCAAACACCGTTTACACCTTTATCTTGTCCTCTTGCATTGAAGAGGATTGGGACACTTTTACATTTTTGTTTTGTTACATTAGACCTCCATCCATTAAGTCAACCATCTTGTTCCTTAAACTTGTTTAGTGCATAATCAACTAAAACTTGTGACACTTTAGTTGTAGGGAATAGATAACTTTTCCTTCTAGCTCCTGCGAATCGATACCCTACTTCCACATTGAGAGGTGCTACAGTGATCCCCTGCTCTTGGGGGTTATCAATGACCTTCTTAGAAATAGGACCTAAGAGGGAGTGCCAAAATTTGCCGAGACGGAAATTAATCAACATCCCAGCAAACTATTGGCAACTCATTTTAATTTCACAAAAAATCATTAATTTTGGTCCATTCCGGCAAATTTCGGTCAAATTTCTCAAAAAATTATTAATTTAATTTATTATATAAAAGTTGATCCACCATAATTAGATGACCACACGTACGAGATCGAGTCAAGTTCACCGAGAAATTGGTGTGTAATGTAGAACGATGTGTTGGAGATTTAAATCTTGTGTTGGAGAGAGAGAGAGAGATAGGGCTAGATCTAGAGTTGTGGAGGGAAATCCTTTGGTGGATAGGTTGGAGAGAGGGAGGTGAGGCTAGATCTATCAACTAAACTAGTTTTTATTGGTTAAAACTAGTGGATATAGTGGGGGGGTGGCATTTAATGGAGTAGCAACAATGGAGAGTGAAGAGGAGAGGAAAGTGCAATAATGAGAGGAGAAAGGGGGCTGGTCGGGCTGGTGAATAAATGCCAGGAAATCACTGGCGAACGGGCCACATGTTCGCCAGTGGTAGATGTCTTACCATTGGCGAACTACGTGGGTGCTTCGCCAGTGGTAAACGCTGGACCGGGAGACCCCAGCGGGACCATCTACCGCTGGCGAACAACGTTTACCGTTCGCCAGTGGTATGTAACTTACCGCTAGCGAACAAGTACATGCGTTCGCCAGTGCTAGATGGACCCGCTTAGTACGCCCGGGTCCACGTTTACCACTGGCGAAGCGCGTACACAGTTCGTCAGTGGTAAGACATGTACCACTGGCGAATCAGTTTTACAGTTCGCCAGCGGTATTTACCACAGGCGAACACATTTTTCCTGTTCGCCAGTGATTGACTGGCGGCTATAGCCCTTTTCCTACTAGTGGCCGCCGTCGATGAACGTCCAGGACACGGCGACGTTATTGATGGTGGGCGTACAAACAAGCGGGACTAGGCCCACCATCCTGGTTGTGGGAGGGTGGTCCTGCTTGCTGAAGGTGATGGAGTGGTGCGACCACTTGAGGGGCCTCGCGGCTTCAGGCTCGGGGAGGACGGCATTGACTCCATGGGAGAGCTGCTTGAGGTGGCGGTTGGATCACGGGGCCTGTGCTCCTCCGAGAATTCATGCTGCCAGCCTGCGGGGCTCCTGGTAGCCCCCAGTGTCGTCTTCCTCATCCGGCTGGCCGTCACGTGCCTCAGGGGGGCACTGCACAGCTTTAGCCTGTCGAGGGTTGTTGTAGCGGTTGTCGCGGTTGTTGTATCCATGGTTGTGGTCGTCCCAGCCGCGGCCCCTGCCGCGACCTCGCTGCTGCTGGTGCTCTTGATACCGCCTAAGCTTGTGGCAGTTCTCCGTATCGTGGCCATGCATGTCGTGGAAGATGCAGTACGGCCAGTCCTCTTGTTGGGCGACGTTATCGGCCACGTGAGGCTGCTTGTGCTCGGGCTCTGCTGCGAGGACAGCTTGAGGCTTGCGCTTGGGGGTGCCCGGGCCGGGTTCGGCGCGGTCAGGGCCTCCTCCTTCTTCAGGTCCGGGTCGTTGTGGGCGAAGAGGCGACCCTCCTCGGCCTTGGCGCACTTGTCAGCCATCTCGAAGAGCTTGACGATAGAAGAGAGCTCGTCGTGGACACCGAGTTTTTCACGCATGCGGACGTCCGTGACACCCCCGGCGAAGCCGGAGATAATGTCTGCGTCGGAGATGCGCGGACCTTATTGCGGACCTGGCTGAGGCGCTGGATGAACTTGCGCAGCGTCTCTCCTGGGGCTTGGCGTACCGCCTGTAGGTCATTCTTGGTGAGGGGGCGCTCGTAGGTGCCTCTGAAGTTGGCGATGAATGCGTCGCAGAGAGCCCCCCATGATGCGATGGAGCCCTCGGGGTGGTTCATGATCCATGAGCGTGCAGCATCCTTGAGTGACATGGGAAACCAATTGTCCATGACCTTGTTGTCTCCCCCCGCGGCCTGGATACTGATGGTGTAGAGCGTGAGGAACTCCACCGGGTTGTGGGTCTCGTCGTAGCGCGACGGCAGCTCGGGGCATAATTTGTTGGGCCAGATGACCCGACGCAGTTTGCTGGAGAAGGCGAGATAGCTTCCGTCGTAGATGGCGGCGTTGGCGGCGACGGCAGGCGGAGGGCGGTTGGCGTTGCCGGCGTTGACAACTTGCTGAATAGCGCGGTTTTCTCGTTCGCGCTGTCGCACGATGCCGACGCGGGTGTCCTCGGGAGCGCGGTGGACAATGACGCAGTCGTGTGGCGAGGACGCGTGTGAAGGCTACGGCTGACGCGGCGGAGGCGGATGTGCAGTGGCTCCGCCGGCTTGGTTCCCCCGCGGGGGTTGGAGCGGTCGAGGCGGCGCGACGGAGAGGCGGCCGGCGAGGTTTCCCTCCTACGGGGGTGGAGGTGCCGCCCCGCGAGGATGTTCCTGCCCGCGTGAGGGCTGGCGGCCGCACGACGGCTCGCGCTGCTGCTGGGAGGTCACGGGAACCGCGTTGTGGACGAGCTCGGCGATGCGGTCCAGCCATGCGTCCATGGCATCGGGTGCGGGGCGGAACTGCAACAGCTCTCGCGCTAGGCGCAGTGACGCGGCCTCGGCCAGCTCGGCGTCACGCCTCTCCGACTCGGCACGCTGGGACGGCTGGCGGTGAAGAGGAGGCGACGGGGGTCGAGCCGGCTGCTGGGGAGGCAGAGTGACGGGCCTCGACCGGTGTGGGTGAGGGGCGACCGACACCGCCGGCTCCTCGGGCTGCTTGTCTGCGCGCTGCCTGGCTCGGTTGATGGCATCGCGGGCGTCGGCGCTGCCACGGCGCTCAGTGTGGCGATCCCCAGCTCGTGGGTCGGGCTCGGTGGCGGTTGCCCCGCGCACCACGCTTCGCCTGCGGTGGGGGCGCAACGCGCACTCGTCCATGGGCTCGTGCTTGCTGGTCATGGCGATGGAGACCTGTCTCGGAAGAATGAGTTTCAACCCCTACCTGGCGCGCCAAATGTCGGATTCGTGGGTTCCGATGAACCTGAGTTCTTCCACGGGCTTTAAAACTAGTCTACCGACGAGATCTCTACTCAAGATGAGCTGAGCGAGGCAAGAACTCACGCGAGGTTTACCCAGGTTCAGGCCACCGTTGTGGTGTAAAACCCTACTCCTGCTTGTCTGGTTATATCACGGGTGTTGATTGTTGGAGTCTCGAACCCCATACAATGGAGGTGGTGATCCTCCTTTTATAGTGACCTGGGCCTCTTCCTCATGGCAAGAAGGGCAACCACAATTGGCCGAGTGAAGACAAAGGAGGGTGCATGGCTTGCTGATGTCGTTCTCCAGGACGGGCCCCTCGATTGGAGCTTTAAGCACCAAAGAGGGAAGGGTCCTCTCGTCCTTCGCCCGGTCTCGCACCGTCCCAGTCTTTAATCACCGAAATGGGCAGACTGCCCCATATGTAGCTCTGCCGTGTGCTTTTGACATCATCTCCTCCCTCTGCGGGGGTGGCAGCAGAGGGGCCTTCATCCGGTTTCCTCGCGAGGCGGGCTCGGCGCGGTCTTCCAGCCTTGACGCGCAGGGAAACGGCTGTCCCTCGCAAGGCGTGCGCTAGACACGGCTTGCGACGCCAACCCGCGCGGGCCGCTGACAGCTGGGACAGGGGACCCTGGTTCCCGTAGTCCCGACAGGAGCCATATCCGTGCCCAAGCCCCACGACCGTTGCTTCTTCTTCCCCTGCATCCTCCCGTTCCCTTTTCTTCTTCTTTTCCGGCGATGAAGCGAGGCAATGCCGGCGACAGATGTCGAGCTCTGTTTCAGTCTCCCGCTCCCCATGGATGCAGTATGGTCCAGTGCCGATGGCGAGGTGCCCTGATTGCCCACATACCGTGCCTCTGAAGTGGCGGGTCACATCGAGCAACAAGAATGGCAACCTTGGGCGCGAATATGTGAAATGCGATAGCAAGGAAGAGCTCGGGAACAACAGGAAGGTGAGATCTGAGTTATCCCTCTATCAATTTCTTGTTGCTGACTCCAATATCTGGTTTTTCATCCGATTTTGGAATTAGGGTTCATCTTTTCAATTTCAGATTCTGCCCAAATGCGGGCATTTTGAGTGGCTGGATCTGTACATCGAGAGGATTTGAAAGGAGGTCGCAACCCTAGGGCTCGATTTACCGTCGGTAGTGGAGCAATTGGGATCTTCCACCCCCATTGAAGAAGTCGCTCCGATGGTGGGGAAGGCGGAAGTGAAGACAGCGGAGTTGAAGGAGTTGAAGAAGATGAACAAGCATTTAACGCGACTCATCGATCTGAAGAAGTAGGACAATCTGATGGCTACACTTTTTTATTTTTGTGTAATTGCTCTTGGGATTGTTTATGTGCTGATCATTAGTCGCTAGACAAATGTAATTATGTGCTGATCATGCCCAACTCTTCAATAAAATGCAACACGAATTCAACCAAGTTTTCTCGTCTTGTTTCGTTTTGGTTTCTTCAGTTCAGTTAAGTCTGATAGTGTGCAATGTTCAGTTAACTCGATGTTCAGTTATAGCAGATAACACTAAATCGTGAGACAGTTTGTTAGTTCCAAAATACTCCTAGTTAATTGCTTACAACACTTCTAGCAAACACTGCTTACAAACACTACTTACAAACCTAAGATCATACTCTTAGTTCATTGCGTACATAGTTCGAATGATATCGCCGCTGCTCTACCCCTAACCTATCCAAAAATGGGCTCACTAGAGCCCCGGGGTGCGGTGGCGACGAGGCGGCAACGCCGCTCAGTCGGAGTTGGAGCCGAGGTCGATGAAATTCTGGGCGAGACGTGATTCTTCGAGAGCCTGCTTCAAGCGGAGCTCATCGAGCTCCTCTTCCAGGCGGCGGTCCGCAGCGTGCTCCTCCTCCCGCTCCTTGCTGCAGGTCATCGTCGGCGGCGAAGTACCCAGGAAAGAGGCCGGCGTGCAGTTGGTGGTCCGGCTGCTCCTCCTCCTCCCCCTCCCTCTTCGGCGGCGGCAGTTGTGCGACGGAGGAGCTCCCCGTGCCGGAGGAGCTTCCGTGCTCGTGGCGGCGGTCATCCTCCACTACATCGCGGCGGAAGAACTTCGGTGGTGGCGTGAGGCCCCAGTTCATCCACTTGCGCGTGCCGCGCTTCCTACTGGCGTCGGAGACAACCAGCTTTTCAACTGCATCATGAACCATGTCCATGATGCCTCTGTCTCTGACTAAAACCTTCCAATGGCAACAGGAAACATCCCGTTGTGTCCATCAAGAGCATTGCATGCTGCCAACTGACCATTCCACTTTCCAGTCAAAAAAGATGAGTCGATGCTTTAAATCCATCGATGAGAGGCTTTAAACACATAATTTTTTTGCTGAAATAAACCTTCCCATCCTCTATTACCTCAGTATCTATCTCCACCACACTACCAGGTGACCTCTTCTCCACCTCTGCTTTAAAACTATACAACATCCTAAATGTATTTGCCCAATCACCATATAATGATTTCATTTCCCTTTGTTTTGCCTTCCACACTATGGTATATTGCAGCACCATGGTATACAGCTTTTCTAGGTCAACTTTAAGTCTCTTAATTTGCTGTAGTGTTTGGTGTCTTGGCTTAAAATAGGAGTAATCTTTTGTGTAATCCAAAGCTGTGATGTCATCTTTGAAACTCTCTATGAACTGGTAATACATGTCTGCTGATGTGGGATTTGATTTACCCTGATTGTATGGCCATCAAGTTGTCGTCTAGCAGATATGTACCACTTGCAAAGGTTGGCACCTCCATCATAACCTTGGCACCTAGCATAAAATTTCTTTCAATCAGTCCACTTGCATAGGTCTTGAAACACATCCTAATGTCATCCATGTTTGGCCACAACTTCCCCACCTCAATGACAGGGTTCTCTTTGTCATATACATGCACCAGATCATCATCAAGTGCATCATCTACATCATCTGCAGCATCTTCCATCAACTCTCCATCCACATCTTCAGGGCATGAATTTTTGTTAGCATCAGTAGGCTCAGTAGTGTCATCATTCTCCTTATCTCTGTCATCAACTAGAATGCCAAACATTTTGGCCATCTTAGTGTCTATCGTATCTCGGAGCACGGACACCAGGAGTAAAGGATACCCCCTTTTTAGGTTCGACACGAAGCGCGAAGGAGGCCGGAGACACCTTCCCTGAGAGTACCTTGCCAAGTTCTTCTGATCTACGTACTAGGGAACAAAACAGGGACATAGGGAGTTTACCCAGGTTCAGGCCGCCCGGAGGCTAAAAGCCCTACTCCTGCATGTCTGGATTGAGAGGTTTATCATGGTGTGGCTTACAAGGTGGTGGTGGCGGGTGTGCACCCGGAAGGTTGCGGCTAGAGGTAGGAGACGAGCAGATCCTACCCGGAGGAGATCACCTCTCTCCCTAACCCTTCACCCTAGCTAGTCTTGCCTTGCTCTCTCTTCCGTCCAACCACCCCTCGGCCATGCTTGGGTCCTCAATTTATAGGCTAAGGGGATCCCACAGGAGCAACCGAGGAGCGTGGGGGATTTTTGGCGGGAAAACCCCCCGGTGGTCTTTTTAGGGGATGACGTGGCTTGTTCTCGTCCAAGTATTCCTCCTGGAGGGTTGGTGCGGCCGTCCACCTTTGGAAAGCAGTGTCGACAGGGGCTGACACCCCCACCGGCCATGTCCCCGCTCGCCTTCACTTCCTTGGTGCCCAAGTCTTCTAGGAGCTTCCAGCCTGAGCTGGCAAGCTTATCCCCATAGCAGGATGGAGGGGGAACCCGGGAGCAAGCCTGGCCTCCTGCCGGGCGATTGGGCCCCGGGTCCTCCACGTTGCCTGTCGTGTATGGGGTGACCCCGGGAGGTCACCCGGCCCTTCAGCCCTGGTTGTCGATGTTGTGCTTGTCGATGTACCCGTGGGGCAGGCGGGGCGGCCCGCCTGCCGATGGTGGCTCCTTGCCTTGTCCATCTTCTTTGTGGACCCGCTTTGGCCGCATTAGGGGAACGCCATGTTCCACTGTAGCCCCCGGGCATAGTCCGGCGGGTACGCTCTTCATCTGCCGGGGCTATGACCAAAAAGATTGGCCAAATTGGGTCCCCGATGTCTTGTCTTGTCATTCAGGTCTTGGTAGCCGAGGCAGCATTCCATGGGACTCCCAAGTGAGACTCCAGGTCTTCCTCGCCCTGGCGGATGTTGCGATCCACGCGGATCACCAACCGTCAGCCTTGAATCTAGTGGGAGTGGGCGCACGAAGCGGAATGTCCCCTCGACCTCCGCGCCCGTCGGAGAGAAGACACGTGGGGGTGCCTTATAATACACGGCGCAGCGGCACTGTAGCCGTTACTCCCCCAAATCGCTGAAAATCCTGAAATTCGCCGCGCAGCAACGCAGCCTTACTCCTTTCGCCAAGCACCGCCATCCTTTAGGCGACCGTCGTGAACTCCTTTCCCCACCCTCCCGCTCATGGCGCCTAAGCGGGAAAGGGGGGTAGTAAGGAAGGTGAAGCAGTCTGCCGCGGTAGAAAAAGCGAAGGCGGCTTCTACCCGCGCCGCCCCCGGCCTCCGCCGAGGGTGGCTCAGGCCTTGTTCTCTCCGAGCGCGTACGCGACTGAGGAGAAGCTTGTCCGCATCCGCCGTGCGTTGGCCGTAGAGTTCCATGGAGGCGAGGTGTTGAGGATTCACTCAGGTTCAGATCTCCCGCAAGGTGGGGAGGTGGTCACCTTCCATGACTTCTCAGTGATGGGATTGCTCCCTCCTTTCTTGGACTTCTTCCTTGCAATCTTGGAGGCGTTCGGGCTACATATGCTCCACCTTCACCCAAATGCGGTGATGATTCTGGCCTCCTTTGCATACGCTTGCGAAGCATTTGTCGGTGTGATGCCCTTTGTGGCATTGTTCAGGCTTTATTTCGTTCCCCACCTGGGAATGTCGAAGTGGATCGCGGGCGGAGTGACCTTTTGCCTCAGAAGGTCGGCAGCGCACCAGTATCCAGAGTTGAATCTCAGGTCCCGCTGCGGTGAATGGAGGCACAACTGGTACCAGGTTTTCGAGGAAAGTCTTAGTCCACCTTTTGCTGCCAATGTCCCCGACCGAGTATATGGGCAATTCCATGGAGGAGAGCGTTCAGGACCCAGCCCTTCTTCCGATTGTAGAAAGAATGATCGACACTACTAGAAAACGGACCTTTAGTACTGGTTTGGAAAGGCCTTTAGTCCCGGTTTTCCAACCGGGACTACCAAATCTTACCAACCGGGACTAAAGGTCGTATTTTTTTCGATTTCCTTTTTTGATTTTTTCGATTTTTTTTGAATTTTTTCAATATTTCGAATCTTTTAATTATTTGTTAGTTTAATCTTGAATCACCCTAATCTCACCGCACCGTGCACTGCTCCACCCATCCTCACACTGCTCCAGCCATCCTCACACTTGTAGGCAAACTTCCCGACCGGTCACCCATCCTCACACTACTCCACCCCCAACATGCTTAACATTTGAGTTCCTTCCAAACTATCTCCAAGATTGCATTGAGTACATCTTGATAATACTATGCTATCAATCTTATTATCCACTACACTTTGATGGCACATGATATTATTTTTTGAATTCCAAATCTATATTGACATAAACAACAATGATTAAGTAACAATAATCTTTATCCAGAAATCAATTATTAATTCCAAAAAAAATAAAAATAATAAAATAATTTGAATTTCCGGCAAAACTTAAATCTTCCTGCACGATGGCACATAATATTATTTTTTGAATTCCAAACCTATATTAACATAAACAATAATGATTAATACTAATCTTTATGTAGAAATGAATTATTAATTGCAAAAAAAAATTAAAAATTAAAAAAATTGAATTTCTGGCAAAAGCTTCGTGCTTTCAAAGTTCCCTTTGGAATTTTGAAAATCTAAAAATATCCCACACGGGAGCGAATGAGGATTTTCGTGCTGAACGTTTTGATATATTGAACAATTTTTCCGAGTTCGTACGCAAAAGTTATTGCCATTTTACTGAGAATTTGCAAAAAAAAGTACAAAATTCAGACTCTTCAATTTTCCCTAAAAGTAGGTTCTGTAAGGTATTGGCACGTCAAAGGATTTTAAAATTTGAAGTTTTATCATTTGCATTTATTCGTTTTGGACGTTTTTGCCGCGCGGGGGGGGGGGGGGGGGGGGGGGGTAGGCATGAGAGGCAAAAATTCTGTTTTTTTTTCAAAACCTTTAGTCCGTGTTGGTGACTCCAACCGGGACTAAACGTGTAGCCAGGGCTGGGCGTTCGGTTACACCGAACCAATCGGTTCGGCTCTTCGGTTTTTGAGAAAAATCGGTCTTAGGAAATCACAGACCGATCGGTTATCTAGAAAACTGCTAACCGAGCGATTCGGGGAACCGAGAATTCGGTTCGTTCCTCGGTACGACCGAACTGACCGATAGACTGGAGAAAGAAATCAAAACAACCACAGTTGTGAAATCAAGCTCAACGCCACTATGGCACAACGCCTTTTCAGCTCAACTCAATGGAAAGGCAGCCGTGGGAGGCGAGCGTGAAGGAATTAGAGCGAGTTGTCCTCCGGCCTGCACATGTTCCAAGACAAGGAAAAGGAGCTCGTCGTCGAGCTGCAGCTATGGCGCGACCTTCGCGGCTATAGCAGGGCATATGCCGCACTGCAGCCTGCAGGCCACCACCATCGGCGCCAGCCAGGGTGTAACGAAGGAGAGGCGCGGCTAGGCTTAGGCATCGGGTGAGAATTGTGAGCAGAAGGAAAAGCGTCTAGGCGATGGGCTGTATACTGGAGAATACATACACTGTGTGTGTGTTTTTTTTTCTGAGAAGAGCACTGTGAGTTAAACATCGGAGTTATTCATGCGGGGGCTGGTGGGCTACTACGTAGATTTTGGGCCTGTTACGTTTCTATTCGGTTTCTTCGGTTGTTCGGGTAAACGGGACATCAGACCGAATTGACCGTATTTATTTCGGTCATTAAGAACTTATGACCGAATTAGTGACCATAAATTTCGGTTCAGGTCTATCCGGTTTCGGTCTCGGTTTTTCCGGTTCGGTATTTCGGTCCTCGGTTAATATGCCCACCCCTACGTGTAGCCTTTAGTCCCGGTTGGAGCCACCATCCGGGACTAAAGGCTCTCGGCCTGATGCCACCCCTTTAGTCCCGGTTGGTGGTTCCAACCAGGACTAAAGGTGGCCGGCCGTCCTAGCCTTTTAAATTGGGACTAATGCCACATTAGTCCCGGGCCCAAACAATGCCGGGACTAAAGCTCCGGACAAAAGGCCTTGTTTCTACTAGTGTGAGCTGCGCGGCAAGACGCTGACGTGCGCCGCAATTGCTGGAGACTTTGTCCGGCGGGGAATTGCCCCACTTCAGCGCAGACTCCTGCCGCTGTGGGAGACCCGCCTGAAGATAGGGTTCTTGCTGTCGCAGAAGATGTGAGAGGAGAACATGTCCTTCTTGACCCCGGGGGAGCCGCACCATCTCTCGCGGGGGGGTAGCCCGGTCTTCGATGACTCCCGTGAGAGGAGAATCAGCGGCTCTCCCACCACCACTCTTCGTTGGTGAAGACGGAGAGGGAAGTGTGTCGGCGCCAGACATCTTCAGTGATCTGGCGGATAAGCAGTGGAGCTTCTTCGGCACCAAGCGGGCCCGAGGGTGAGCTTGAGCTTGTCTTCTGAGTCCTTCCGTTATCACTTGCTGCCGCGGCCATCCTGACCGCCTCCGTGTGCTTGCAGGTCCCCTGAACCCGGAGACCCGGGAAGCCCGCCCGGGTCGATGAAGACAAGGAGGCAGGGGAGACCGCCGCGAGCTCCGCGGCCGGTGCGGAGGATCCCTGGCTCCCGTTGGGACCCCTCCAGGCGCCAGCCCCACGCTAGGCGGGGTTGTGGGTCACAGATGGTGGTGCAGGTGCCGCTTCCTCACAGACTTAAAATTTAATAAAAATGACAGGTCTGGTTTTAAGTATGGAATGGTATGATTAAGTAAAAAATAAACATTTCGTGGACCTTTAATAGCGTTGAATGTACTGCAGAAACAGTAGTGGCAATTCATACACAATTGTGCATCAGAGATAATGCTATCCTATGAAAATAATAGATAAGAACTACGCTTCCAGTTTGCAAGATAAGAGACGAAGCAGTTAATGCACTCAAACATTGAAGAGTTCTTTCATGCCATGATTTTATTTCATGTTAGGTTAAAGTAAACAAGCATCATATGGATTTATATAACATCATCAAGCATTCAGTTCAGATAACAAGTATCACTAGCTATTAACAATATAGAAAAATGAAGGATTCTGTTATTCCATGATTTTATTTCATGTTCCCATTTACAGAATTCCAAAGGGATACTAACATGTGCTGACTTATATGAAGGGGCATGCTTGTGACTAATATTTTCATCATATTATCATTATAAAATTTGAATTGTCTATGCAGATAGATAGACCAAGCATTCAGAACATAGTAGTATGGTGAAGCATACATTGATAACTAGCAAGAGCTCTTGAGATCCACACGACATAGCATATACCAATTTCTAACACGAAAACACAGATGGATATGGGTTGTAGGAACTTGCCTTTCGTGTCCAGCGGTGTCCCGCACCTTGTCGTCAAAGAGGATGCTGCAGGTGACCGATGGTGGACATGGTTCGACGGCCTTTCACGCCATCCTTCCTTGTCTCCTCCCTTGGAGACCTTGAAGTTCCTGGATCCGGTGCAAGCGTTGACGGCGCGGAGCGGATCGGGAGTTTTGCTGTCGGGGAGGAGGGGATCCGGCTGCGGCCTTGTCGGATAGGCAGATCCAATGGCTAGGGGCTTGGGACGAGGTGCCGGTGACCTCCCGGATGATCCCGGGCGCCACGACGACCACGACGTGGAGGTGAGCGTGTGTGGACTGCCGCGGGAAAGAGAGAGGCGGCGGAGCATGCCCCTTCTCGCACCGCCACCGCAAGAAACCGTATAATATGGGGCGATGCACCAGTGTCCTCCCGTTGCCAGGAGGAGGATTTCTCGGAGGGGAGCGGAACTGGAGGTTGGAGAAGGGAGGGAGCGGGCTTGCGGCGGATCTGGCTCGGGAGAGGAGAACGAATGGAGGGGAGGTGGCGATGCGGTGAGTGTAGGGTTGAGGAAGGGATAAGTAAGGAGAGGGTGTGGTCGAAGTGGGAATTAGGGTTTGGGGTAGTTGGGCTGCGCGTGGGGTATGGTGAAAGGCTGTTTGCTAGCCTTGGGCCGGCCAAATTCGTCTCCCCTTTTTTTTATTAAAACGTTTTTCTTTTCTTTTCTTTTATTCTTTAAGCCCTTTCACAATATTTCTGGTGATTCAGTTGGAAGCTGTTAAATTTGAACCACAGGTGCTTCTTAGTTTGCTCGTTATTTTTTGAAAAAATAATTTTTAGTTACAAAAGTATCTATTTTATCAGAGATATGACAAAAGTTTTGCAAGATTTAACCCCTGAATAAGAACGGTCGTGTCGTCAATTTTGATCAAATTTTGAAATTCTCATAAAGAATTCAAAAACAAATCAAATAAATGGAAATCCTTCGTAATGTGTCAGTTTGGTTGTCCCTATCTGTCAGGTCGATGTTGGACCCGCATGTCAGTTTGGTGGTTCCTACTTGTCATGTTGGTGGTGGGTCCCACATGTCAGTTTCGTGGGGTCCACTTGTCATGTCTACATTGGGACCCGCATGTCAGTTTGGTGGTGGGTCCCACATGTCAGTTTCGTGGGGTCCACTTGTCATGTCTGTAGTGGGACCCGCATGTCAGTTTGGTGGTGGGTCCCACATGTCAGTTTCATGGGGTCCACTTGTCATGTCTGCAGTGGGACCCGCATGTAAGTTTGGTGGGCCTACTTGTCATGTCGACTAGTGTTGTCTGCATTATGACCAATTCGTGTAAAGAGATTATGACCTTTCTGACCAAATTGGTCGTTATGTTTTCGGATATGGAGCCTCCAAAATAGTGTATGACCAATTTGTTCGAAATGGTCATAGATTTATGACCAATTCTTTCAGGGTCATTATGAGAAAGTCATAAATCAACACATTTCTTGTAGTGACAAAGGCTAAACACTCAACACATATAAGTGAAGCACATGAGTGTATAATGAAAAAGTGGAGCGTGTCTCTCTCCCAAACAAGCATGCATGGATCCAAATTATTGCAAGGACCAGAAAACTAACACAAAAAAACTGAAAGTAAAAAACAAACCGACGCTCCAAGAACAGCACATAATGTGTAAAGGAATGAAAATATAATACCATGAGAAAAACCGATGATTGTTGACGAAGAAGGGGATGCCTTGGGCATCCCCAAGCTTAGACGTTTGTAACTTCTTGAATATTTCAGAGGAGGGTCCATGGGGAGCCTCCCCAAGCTTAGGCTTTTGTTCCTTCTCGATCTTCCTTCATCACCTCGCACTTGGATACTTGAAAACTTCCTTCACGCAAAACTTATAGCAACTTCCTTAAGGGGTTAGTCCACAAAAATAATATCTTCCTTCAGTTCCAAAGCACATATCAAGAACTCATTTTTTACAACATTATCTACTGTCACAAAGGTCTAAGTAAAGCTCTAGCTTTGAAAAAAAAATTCACTTTGCCTGCGAAAGAAGCAATGCAAAACTGAGGACAGAATCTGTAAAAAAACAAAACAGACTGTAAAGATGAATTTTTTCGAGGCACTTATGGACATCAAATAAGAAAACTTAAAACTAGAAAAAGGTAGACAAAACCCTGATGCTATCTGTCAAAACTTTGCAGCCACATAGACGTACTGTGATTTTTTGGATTTTCGAACAGTGAGGAACAAAAATCTGTTTCTGGACAGCAAACTCACAAATTAGTATTCCTCTCTTTAGAGGCTATTCTTGGCACGAAAAACCAAAACAAAAAGATACAAGGGAGTTGTTACAGAAGTAACATCACCCAAAACTCAAAGAAAATAGTAAGTAAAAATAAAATGGGTTGCCTCCCATAAGAGCTTTTCTTTAATGCCTTAGCTATGCTTGATAATTTTAATGATGCTCTCATAAGAATAGGAGTTGAAACACAAAGAGAGCATCAAGAAGCAAATATGAAACACATTTAAGTCTAACGCTCTTCCTGTGCATAGGAATCTTGTAAACAAATAAATCCATCAAGAACAAAGTATCAAGCATAGGAATGTAGAACAAGAGTAGTTTCAAAAATTTCAACGCAAAGAGAGGTGTTTTAGTGACATGAAAATTTCTACAACCATATTTTCCTCTCTCATAGTAATTTTAGTAGCATCATGAACAAACTCAACAATATAATTATCAAATAAAGCATACTTTTCATGATCTACAAACACACAATTTTATTAAGCTCCAAATAGTATGATCGAAATAAACAGAAGTCATGACCTTTCCAATCCCATTATTAAACATGTTTCCTTTTGATTTCTTTGAGTTTGGGTGATGTTTAATAGGGGAATCATGGTCGTAAGTGTAGCAAGCATCAATTTCCTCCAAAAGGGATATTTGAAGAGAATCCATAGGAACATAACATTCATCCTCCTTTGGTAAGCA
Source organism: Puccinellia tenuiflora (assembly GCA_012064385.1). Taxonomy (NCBI): domain Eukaryota; kingdom Viridiplantae; phylum Streptophyta; class Magnoliopsida; order Poales; family Poaceae; genus Puccinellia; species Puccinellia tenuiflora. Next base: position 178,476 of record QRDG01000089.1, read on the forward strand.
TGGAGGGCAATTAAATAATGTAAGAGTTAAAGAGTTACTCTCATTAGAAGGTAGGCATGGTAACCAATCCATTTTTCCTCCTTTTGTTTGTCACTCTCTTCCTTTTTTCATCCAATGAGCTTCCAGTTTCAGCAATTTCTTCTTCCACGATTTCCTGCTAGGGATTAGTCTCTTCTTTTGGAGGATAAGTTCTCTCAAGAAATCTAGTAATATAAGGATTATCATTGTAGTACTCAAGGAAATATCCAAGTATATCAATTTTTTTAGATTTATAAGATGCATCACCAATATCTTTAAGCACAGAAGTAATTTCATAGGCACCCATAAAACCAAAAAATTCTTCAATTTGTTCAAGATTATCAAAATCATAGTTTCCTTTAGCATAAGAAGCCAATGTTTCATTATCATTATAATCACATTGTAAAGGGAGGTGTTATGCCTCTACAGCAAAAAGATTCATTAAGGCACCAGGATTCATCATATGTAGAGCAAAAGTTTTCAGCAAGACTATTCAATTTATTTATTTATGCCCATAAGTGTTTCCCTTTTTTAGACAAGCGGTATTCCTTATAATATTTTTGTTGTTCCTACGTGAACCCACCTTGCCAATAAGATCTAGTCTCACAAAAAGTAACCATTGATAGCAAGTAAAGAACTAGACATAATATCAAGCAAAACGATAAAAAGACTAGTGCTGGAATTTTTAATTAATTTTTTTTCGTGTTTTTCAGTTTTAGAGCAAAAAAAAGGCAACAAAAGACTAACAAAAAATATAATAGGCAAGACAATAACAAAGTAAAGTGAAAGGATGTGTGAAACTCCCCTAGCTGAAGCTTCCAAGTCCCCGGCAACGGCGCCAGAAAACTTCTTGATGGCGTGTTGTTGGGAGACCCCAAGAGGAAGGTATAATGCAGCATAGAAGAAGTTTTCCCTTGATTACAAAACCAAGGTTATCGAATCCAATAGGACTTGGAGAAGTCTTAGCAAGGTGTCAATCCACTTTCGCGCTTGTAGATTATCACGGACCTGCACACAATCACAAACAAACTACTTTGCCCCAACGAAACAGAGAGGTTGTCAATCTCTCCGTCTTGCCAAACACAAAGAATTAAATGTGTGGATGTAAAATATGATGATGATGATGAAATATGACCAGCGAGCAAATGATGATGAAAAGCTATGAAAACGGTTGTAAGCAATGTAAGAAAATAGGACCGGGGTCCACAGTTCACTAGAGGTGTCTCTCTAAAGATAGACATGATGGGTAAACAATTACAGCATGGCAATTGACAGATTGTAGGTGCACAACAAGGCTATCATAAAACAATATAGTTCACCGCTTCATCTAATATGGGCATTACGTCAAACTACATAGACCGTCATCCAACTGCATCTATGACTAATAATCCACTCTGGGATCGCTATCCAGCATGTCACCCAAAAGTATTAAGTTGCAAGCAACAGATCATTGCAATAAGCAAAGTGCATAATGTAAGCAACGTAGATAGCACGAAGAAATCACACCGTTGTTTCTCCCTAGTGGCAACAGCACATCTCTAGCCTTGACCGTTCCTGTCACCGAACTCAAACAAAGAGAGGCATGAACCCACTATTTAGCATAAATACACCCTTATACAACACTAACAATTACTCAGCCAAAGCAACCACTAGCATCGGCAGAGCATGCAAGATCATAGATGAAACACATAACTGAACAAAAGTAATGACTTCCACAATTCATCGGATCCATGCAAACACAATCATGTAGCAATTACAAATAGATGATCTTGATCATGATAGGCAGCTCACAAGATCTAAGCAATGGAGTACAAGGAGGAGAGACAACCAACTAGCTACTGCTATGGACCCGTAGTCCCGTGGTGGACTACTCACGCATCACTCCGGAGGCAGACATAGTGATGTAGATGCCTCCAGCGTCGATTCCCCTCTCCGGCAGGGTGCCGGGAAGAGCTTCTGAACCCTCCCGAACTAGGGTTTGAGATGGCGGCGGCCTCGGATGTATTCTGGAAATTGTGATCATTTTCCTTTGTTTTAAGTCAGAGGGGAATTTATAGGCGAAGGGGCGACGCGACGCGACGGACAGGGGCTTGTAACATCCCAAAAGCAATCCCCTCTTAATTTTATTGCTTGTTTTTATTTTTATTGCATTATGGCATAATCATCATCATCAAGACAACCTTTAAACTTATCACCTTTATAAATTAATGTTGGTCTTGTCACCTTTTTCTTTGCTCTACTTTTGGTCTTCATCTTTCTTCTCTCTCCCTCTCTATTTTTGTTTCCGTTGCGGCTTATATATCTTTGTGGCAGCAAACCTTTTTCTTCTCTCCCTCCAAAATCTGTTGATTCAAATTGTTTTTTTTTTGGAAAAAGAAGATGCAAAAGAGAAGAGAGAAGGCAACCCATACTACCTTTTCTTGACCCAGCCGAAGGAACCACCAGCCGGCCCAGCTTCCTCACCTCCTCTGTCGTCTAGCTCCATACGGGAGCCTCCCCAGCGCGTGACCATGAGCACCACCGCCTCCCCTTTCCCCTCCTATAAAGCCACCTGCCTCCACCCAAAACCCTAGCTGCTTCATCCTTTTCCCCTTTCCTTCTCGCGTCTCCATCCTTCTTTTCCCTCTTGTTTCTTCCCCACCGAGAGAGCAGCCGAGAGTGCCACTGGAGAATTGTCACCGGAGAGCGACGCCATGGCCGCCGTCGCACGAACCTGAGCATAGCAATTGAACTGCCTCGCCATCGCCGTCCTCTACGCAGGAGATCGGAGCTGTGTTGGGAACCTGGACTGACACTTGCCGGCTTCACATTGGCTAGGAGGAGTGCAGTGGACGTCATCGCTTTGGCTGAGCTGGAGAGTTACAATTGGCTACCGTAGGTGTGGGTTAAAAGGAAAGGCTTGTGGCCAAGAGGGTTATCGCTATGGTAATCTATGAAGAATGTTCTTCTCCTAAACCTCTGCTCTGTCTCTCTCTCTCGGATCCCCTTGTTCCTATCCCTAATTCCCATTCCTGTACTACACTATCCTATCAATCGAGAGTAGATCCGTGACATTTGGTATCAGAGCCTCCAACATCGCTGCATGAAACTCGAATCTGAAGGAATTCACGAGAAAATTTATTTTCTCCTGATTGTCTGGGTGCGATTCACTTGCTGAATCGTGCAAAGCTCCTCCGGGATACCGCGGTTGGTCGATTCCTGAGGATTTAGACAAGTATTAGCGCTGGCTCCCCATCGCGGAAATCAGCAGATCGAAGAGGCCTCAATGAGCAAGATGGGCGATCTGGCGGCACAAAATGCGGAATTGGAGGCGCTCGTCAAGCAAGTACTCGATCGGGTGTCGAACCTAGATCAGTAGATCGAGGGCATGCAAGGGCAGCTTACCACGAACTCAGATCGGGCGGATCGACTGGAGGCGCGGCTAGAAGCAGCGGTTTTCACCGCATCAAGCCGGGGGGAAGGCGCCAACGATTCAGGGATTGGACAAGCACGGGTCGATGGCCTCGGATTCCGACCGCGAGCAGCAACTGCCTCGAACTGCTGCTCATCGGGAAGCCCCGCCTTCGCGCCCACCGGCGTCCAGCACGGGCTTCGGGTCAGGTGACCACCGCAACGACCACCTTCGCCGGGGCGATGCTCGCGGGCTCCATGGGAACCCGTCGCATGCCCAGGGAATAGGTACCTCTTGCACCAACCGTGCCATTATTCCTGTACCTGATGATCCAGACGATCCTTATGTTATGCATGATAACCATAGTAGATCTCGTACGCATGCTACTCCAAAGATGGATTTCTCTCGATTTGATGGGGAAAATCCTAAGCTCTGGTAGCAGGAGTGTGAGACCTACTTTGAGCTATATCAGGTGTTGCTTGGCTTGCGCACTCGTTATGCTTCTCTCAATTTCAAGGGAACTGCAGCCTTAGTTCATGAAAATTTTGGCAAGATCAAGTATGTGCATTACCGTCGCCAGCTAAGACAACTTAAACAAACTGAATTAGTTGCAGTGTATGTGGAAGCGTTTGAAAAACTTAGGAATCAGTTACTTTTGTATAATCCTGATCTAGATAAAAGTTTCTTTATAGATGAGTTTATAGAAGGCCTTAACCTGAACTTCGTTCTGCAATTAGATTACACCTTCCCGAAGATCTAGATACTGCTAGTCTTTTGGCCTTGTTGCAGGAAGAGGAGTTGGAAGCTTCAAGAAAATATACACATGAGAAGCAATATCGATCCTCGCACCGTGTGGATCATTTCGGTAAGGATAGGCCTGATGCAAAGATTGATGAAAAGAGGAAACATGACACTAGTAAATGGGAGGATAAATTGGACACCTTGAAATCCTACCGACGAGCTAAAGGGCTGTGTTTCGTTTGTGGTGAAAAAATGGAACAAGGCACACAAATGTCCAGATCAAATACCCTTGCATGTTATTGAAGAGCTCATGGATGTGTTGCCAGGAAGCACAGCATTCAATCATTCCAATTCTGATTCTGAGTCAGATAATGACGACCTCTGCATGTTAGCAGCAGTCACTCCAGCTGTAGAACAGGTCTCTGCAGGCAGTCAGACAAAATGCACCATTCGACTGCCTGGCACAGTGGGCAAGCATCATTTGCTGATTTTGGTGGATTCTGGCAGTGCTTCTTCTTTTGTTAGCCAGCAGTTAGTGGATACTATACAGTGTGTCACATCAGAAATGTCAGAAGTGCAATTTACAATGGCAAATGGTGATCCTATGCATTGCAACACTTGTGTGAAGGATTTCCAATGGGCTTTCCAAGGGCATTCCTTTCAGCACACAGTCAATGTATTGCCTATTGGATGTTATGACATGATACTAGGAAAAGATTGGCTGGATATTCATAGTCCTATGTGGGTGCATTGGAGAAGACAAATCATCCGTTTTAACAATGGTGGTCGTCGTATTACTCTTAAGGTGTGCAGGCCAAACCACTGCAGTGTAAACAGGTGGCTGCATCCAAATTGCAAGGCATGTTGAGGCGTGGAGCACTCACACATTTGGTGCAAATCACTAACAAAAAGTGTGAAGGAATATATGCCTTAGACACCTTGGGTGAGCAAAACTCGAATGTTTCTACAGAACCAATACCAGAACTGATTGCTAGTTTGTTGACTGAGTACAATCAACTGTTTGCAGAACCCGAGGGGTTACCACCTTGGTGAGCACAGGATCATCAAATTCCATTGATTCCAGGTGCTCAACCAGTCAAAACAAGACCATATCGGTATACACCACACCAGAAGGATGAGATTGAGCATTAAGTTTATGACATGCTCAGTAGTGATATCATACAAAAAAGTTGCAGCTCATTCGCCTCACCAGTCTTATTGGTGCGCAAAAAGGATGGCTAGTGGCGTTTCTGTGTGGATTATAAACTGCTCAATGTGCTAACTGTCAAGAATAAACATCCACTACCTGTCATAGATGAACTGTTGGACGAATTGGAAGGTGCCGCTGTGTTTACTAAGTTGGATCTGAAATCAGGTTATCACCAGATAAGAATGGCTGAAGGGAAGGAGCACAAAACCGCATTTCAAACCCATCAGGGGCTATATGAATTCCTAGTTATGCCGTTTGGTCTGACTTCAGCTCCAGCAACTTTTCAAGGGACAATGAATCAAATTTTGGCGCCATACTTGAGGAAGAGTGTGCTGGTCTTTATAGATGACATACTCATTTACAGCCCCTCTTTGGAAGCCCATGTCAAACATTTGAAGGAGGTGTTTGAATTGCTAAAGCACCATCAGTTGTTCATCAAACGCAGTAAATGCTCTTTTGCTTTGACAGAATTGGAGTATTTGGGGCATGTCATCAGTGGTAGGGGAGTAGCTACAGATAAGGCAAAAGTGCAAGCAGTGCTTAACTGGCCTGTGCCCACTAACCTCAAAGAATTAAGAGGATTTCTAGGCACGACAGGTTATTACAGGAAGTATATGGAGCATTATGGCATTCTGGCTCAACCTCTTACACAGTTGCTCAAGAAAGGAGTGTTGTTCTTGTGGGGACCGGCACAGAAGACAGCCTTCGAACATTTGAAGCTTGCCCTCAGTACAACGCCAGTGCTAGCCTTGCCTAACTTCCAGTTACCTTTTGCTATTGAAACAGATGCTTCTAACACAGGGATTGGAGCAGTTTTATTACAAGCTGGCCATCCGGTTGCTTATTTAAGCAAGGCTCTTAGTCCTCGTAATCAAACCTTGTCGGCCTATGAAAAGGAGTGCTTAGCTATTCTTTTTGCTATTGACAAGTGGAGGCCATATTTGCAGCACAGGGAATTTGAAATTCACACGGATCACAAAAGTTTGCTGCATCTCACAGAACAGAGGCTGCATACACCACTTCAACAGAAAACTTTAATTTGTTAAACTTCTGGGACTTCAGTTCAAGCTGGTGTATAAAAAAGGGGTCAACAATGCTGTAGCTGACGGACTATCTCGACAGTCTCACAATTTACACGCAGTGAATGTCTCTGTGGCTGCTCCTGCTTGGCTGGACAGTCTGCAACGTGGATATGAGGATGATCCTGTCGTCAGAGCAATGTTACAGGAATTGAGCATCTCCAAGAAGAATGACAAAGGCTACACTCTTCAGGATGGCATTATCAGATGGCGTGACCGCATTTGGGTGGGCAATAACCATCTCGCACAACAACATATTTTGCATGCCCTGCACAGCAGTGGGATGGGGGGTCATTCAGGTGTGGCTGCCACATATCATAGAGTAAAAAGGTATTTTGCTTGGGCCAAGATGAAAGAAACTATCCAACAGTTTGTTGCCAGTTGCTCCATCTGCCAACAGGCTAAGACAGAACATGTCAAGACACCTGGGCTGCTGCAACCTCTTCCAGTACCAACTAAAGCTTGGCAAGTAATTTGTATGGACTTCAGCAAAGGGCTACCTCTATCCGATAACCATGATGTGATCTTGGTGGTGATTGATAAATTCTCTAAGTACAGTCATTTTGTTCCATTGAAGCATCCATTCATAGCTTTCAAAGTGGCCACAGAGTTCATGAACCACATATATCGTTTGCACGGAATACCTGGTATGATAATTTCAGACAGAGATCGTACCTTCACTAGTAAGCTGTGGCAGGAATTGTTTCGCCTGGCAGATACAACTCTGCACATGAGTTCATCATATCATCCGCAGACGGATGGACAAACAGAAAGGCTAAACCAATGCTTGGAGGGTTTTCTACGCTGCATGGTCCATTCTTGCCCCAAGAAATGGGCGGCGTGGTTGCCATTGGCTGAATATTGGTACAACACCTCGTTCCATTCGGCATTGGGAAGAACACCGTTTGAGGTCTTGTATGGTTACCCGCCTCGCACACTGGGAATTTCTGTGGGTGACTGTGCTTCAGCAGAGTTGGACGTTTGGCTTAAAGAGAGGGCGACAATGGTGGATGTGATCAGGCAACAGCTGCTCCGGGCTCAACAACGCATGAAGAACCAAGCTGATAAACATAGAAGTGAACGCAGTTTTCAGGTGGGAGATAAGGTTTATCTGAAGTTACAACCTTATATCCAGCAATCAGTGGCGGTAAGAGGAAATCAGAAATTGTCATTCCGATATTTTGGGCCATATAAGGTGCTGAAACGAATAGGCGAAGTGGCTTACAAGTTGGATCTTCCTCCTGCAAGTCAAGTTCATCCCGTGGTGCATGTTTCACAACTGAAGCGTCATGTTCCACCACACACCCAGGTATGCGCGTCAATCTTGGCGTTTGACCTTGCTGATGATGTTAGTGAGCCCCTACAGATCGTTGAACACGCATTGATCAACACTGGCGGTGCTACTGCTTCGCACGTGCGTGTCACTTGGACTGGGTTACCAGTGGAGCTGACTAACTGGGAAGACGCCGAGGACCTCTATCGTCGTTTCCCGCGGGCACCTGCATGGGGACAAGCAGTTCTTCAAGGGTGGGGGAATGTTGGGAACCTGGACTGACACTTGGCGGCTTCACATTGGCTAGGAGGAGTGCAGTGGACGTCATCGCTTTGGCTGAGCTGGAGAGTTACAGTTGGCTACCGTAGGTGTGTGTTAAAAGGAAAGGGCTGCGGCCAAGAGGGGTACCGTTATGGTAATCTATGAAGAATGTTCTTTTCCTGAACCTCTGCTCTGTCTCTCTCTCTCGGATCCCCTTGTTCCTCTCCCTAATCCCCATTCCTGTACTACACTATCCTATCAATTGATAGTAGATCCGTGACAAGCCGGAGCCGTCGGAGCGCCAAGAACTACTTCCTCTTCGTCTGCTACTTCCGTCCGCGTACACGCCGTCGTCGTCCCCGACATCTCCAGCTTGCCTCCATCGTCCCCAAGCTCGGCCGCTTCGCCTCCTACCTCTCGGTGAGCAGCCGCACCTCCTACCCCTTTCTCCACTCGAATCCGCCGTCGTTCCCATTTGATTCCCGAGCTTGGCCGCCATGGACACCATGAACGCGAGCTGAAGCTCCTGCCTTTTGTTCTCTGATTGGCCCTACACGTTCTGAGCTGCTTCCACCTGAAGCACACACGCGACACCAGCACACCCCAGTTACCTTCGAGTTCGCACGCACGCACGCAGTAACCAGCAACGCTGCTGTATCTCGTCGCCGACGTTCGTGTGCCTCTGTTACCTGAACTCTGAACTTTGGGTTCAGTTAAGTTCAGATAACACCTCCGCGTCTGTTTTTGTTCACATAGTTTTGTAGATATCCAAGACCACGCGCACATCCCAGTGGCTCGAACCACTGCTTCCAGTCGAACGGCCAGAGTTCAATCCCAGTTCCGGCCGAACGGCCATCCCTTTTACTTCCCCTTTTCTTTTGTTCTGATTTAAGCTCCTATACTGTTTTCAACTCACTAGATTTTATTCAAATTCGTTTTCTGCAAGTAAAATATGTTTGGGTATCAGAAAATTATAACCTTTCCAAATATAAAACATGTTTCCTGTTTCGAACTAAATTAATTGTTAGCATACCTTGGCTTGGGTTCAGCCAGGACCTGCGAGTGAGAAAAACGTGATTAATATGCTGTTGTCTAATATCTTAATTAGGAAGTGAAACATAGGGTACCAATCTAGCACCAGTGAAGATATGTAATATATCTAGAGCAGTGAATTCTGAGGATACTTTTCGCTCCCGCTGAGTGGGCGTAGGAAGTTGTACGGCATTGAGAACCTCGCTACAGTTTTCCTCATGGCAGCTACATGGCGGCGACCACCCAAGCTGCTTGAAAGATCTGGTACACCGGCACTTCAAAATCAACCATCGTGGGATAAAACCTGTACTTAGTATACGTGGGATAAAACCTGTACTTAGTATACATGTTGGATTGTGGTGTGGTCAGAACTTACAAATATTCAGCGGTTGGGGATGAATACGATGAGGAGAGCTAAAAGATGCTATACTTGATCGTCCCTTTCAATTAGATCAACTCACGGACGATGGGATACTCGGTGATGCTTGCTGGCTCCATGGTTTACGGTGGCCATAGTATGGCATGGTAATGATCGATCGATGTCTCTGCTTGTTTATGGGTCGTCTGCCGATAGAATCAGCGGCCGGCGGCCGCAGAACAGATGCGGAAGGGAAGATTAGTTTTAGGTTTTGATCGCCAGGGAGGTTAGATGATTTGAGGCCTACATGGAGAAACCCGAGGCCTGCGTGGGATTACTTGATCCAAGGGCTGCTAATGCATCAGAGGGTTAACGGACGGTATTTGCTTATCTTTACGTGAGGATTAACGTGGTGGCTCCTACAACGTGGTGGCTCCTACGGTGCATCCAATTAGTAAATATAAGATTGTTGCAAATATCAAATACTCTAATAATGAATGAAACTTGCAAAATTCATAACTTTTGATCTACAACTCCGAAAATTATGGATTTTATATCAAAATGTAGAGAAAAATGCAAACTATCTGTTTATTATTTTTCATGCATTTAATAAATAACTAATCTTTCGGAATAATTAGTAAATCCATTAATTGAACCTTAAAAATGCAACAATTGCTTTAATTGTTTTTAATAATACAAAGAGCCTCTTTAACTTTGTTCACTAAATGATTAGGGCTTTAAATTGCTGCATAATTAAAATGCTCATGTCATCATGTTGATTGAAGCATTTTTATTGATTTTGCCTTTTGTTATGTTTGGGGTTTTACTCGTAGACGACGACCTTGCGCCTCACGACAACACTTCTGAGGATCTAGCCCAGTACCAGGCTACTGAGCAACAAGGCAAGCAGCCCCTCCCCCAACTTCTCATATGATACCTATGCCCTATCTTGCCTGCTTTAGGTCTCGTTCTGTTGTGTTTTACGATTCCTACTAGAATTGCATAGCCTGATAGTAGTCCAGCTATCCTCATATGCCTGTCTATATCCTTTGTTTGATTTTACCTGCAGTTACCAACTAGCATGCTTAGGAGTTGTTTGTGGTTTATCTCCTACACTGTTGATGCCCAGTTGGTATAGTTTAATTAATTGAAGACATGCTATGAGGGTATAATTGTTTTTATAATAAAGATAAGGCACCGGCGGGAGGCCAGCTATGGTGTTTTGTTCCGCTAGTGTTGCTTAGGACCCGAGTTCTTTTCTGCTTATCCAAGACTGAGGGCACTACCCACACATGGGAAGACTTATGGAACCCCCCTCAACCTAGTACCGGAACTGCGATATTGTTTAGGGAGCCACAACTAGTTTGGGTGTTTATTTGGACATACGCATACGCATGTTATTTAAGATGAGAGGTTACAACTATGGGGGGCGCATACAGGTTGCGGTATGATGCGAAGTGGCCGCTCATGGTAGTTGTGCCACCTAGCACGTGTGAGCAAACCTTTTGGCCCACAACGGAGTTTCGGCCGGGCTCCCGACATGGATCAGTCTCAGATGGGTGGCTCCCTATTCAATGCTGTAGTGAAGGGAAGAGTCGTGTTCTGAGATCCTTTGCCTTTGTGGCTTGTGGGTTGATTGAACATGTATAGTTACTATGGTGCACCCCTGCAGCGTTAAATCTTTTTGTAAGCCGTGTCCGTGGTTATGGACGACATGGGTAATGTGCTGGCTAAAAAGATCATAGACTTCACCGTAGAATCAAATAGCTAATTTGTTTAGTAAATAGATTTACTCGAATAATTAAATTGATTAAAACTTGATCAACGTGTGAGTGCCCCGTACTTCTTCCTCGTGGGTATATGATACGATGGAGTGGTACACGGGCGGGTTTTTGTTTGGTGATTAGCATAGACTAGATCGAGTAAGCGCTCCCTTTCCTTATTCTAAATAGACGCAAGGTCTAGCGTGCCCTCTGTAGATGTTAGGTGCTGCTGCAAGTCCACCATACAGCCAGCCTCTTTATCCAATAGCATGTGCACAGTTCTTTCGTTTACCCTTGTGCGTAAGTCTTGTTGAGTACCTCCCGTACTCATACCATCGGGGTCCCGGTGCCCATTTTCACCAATGCAGGAGCAACAGAAGACTACAACGACCCAGCTGGAGGATACATCGTGGAGTTTGACACCGACTACGTTGAGTAGATAGAGATCCTAGGCGGCAGCCTGAGACCGCGTGGGCAGGTCCCTTTTTCTTTCCGGTCATTAGTGTTGCAAATATGCCCTAGAGGCAATAATAAAATGGTTTATTAGTATATTCATGTTTATGATAATAGTTTATTATCCATGCTATAATTGTATTAATTGGAAACATAATACATGTGTGGAATATAAACAAACAGGTGTCCCTAGTAAGCCTCTACCGGACTAGTTTGTTAGTCAAGAGATGGTTAGAGTTTCCTAACCATGGACTTGTTATAGTCACTTGATAACGGAGTCATATCATTAGGAGTAATGATGTGATGGACAAGACCCAAATAATAAAGAGTTGCAATTGATCGTGTCACACAGTTTTATTGCCAACACTTTTAATATATGCCAAGTATAGTTTCCTTAGACCATGAGATTATGTCACTCCCGTTTACCGGAGGAATACTTTGTGGACATCAAACGTCACTTCGTAACTGGGTGATTATAAAGGTGGCTTTCAGGTATCTCCGATGGTATTTGTTGGGTGACATGAATCAATAGTGGGATTTGTCCTTCCTTGTGACGGAAAAGATATCTCTGGGCCCTCTCGGTAATTTAGCATCAGAAAGGTTGCAACCATGTGGTTAATTGTTAATCACGGAGATTCTATATTATGGACGAGTAAAGAGAATTTGCCAGGTAACGAGATTGAACCAGATATGGAGATATCGATGATCAAGTCTCGGGCAAGTTAAATATCGGTGAGACAAAGGGAATCGTATATGAGATTAAGAATCTCCGGCATCGTGGTTCAATCGATAAAGAACTTCGTTGAATATGTAGGAGTCAATATGGGCATCCCGGTCCCGCTATTGATTATTGATCTGATCATGTCTGCATGTTCTCGAACCCGTAGGGTCACACACTTAAGGCTTCGATGTAGCTAGGGTTTTAGTGAGATAAGTAAATGGTGTAATCAAATGTTGATTCGGTGTCTCGGATGAGATCCTAGACATCACGAGGAGCTCCGGAAGAGTCCGGAGGTAAAGTTTCATATAAGGAAAGTGGTTTCCAGGGTTCCGGAAAAGTTCGGGAAAATTCCGACAGAGTACCGGAAGATTCTAGAAGGTTCCGGAGGGCCCCACCTTGGGGGCCACGAACCTGGAAGGGCAACTTGGGTTAAGGGGAGGTGCAGCAACCCACATGGGCTGGCCGCACACCTCCCTAAAGGCCCATGAGGCTGGCCCAAGGGAAACCCTAACCCTAAAGGGAAAGGGAGCCTTGGGGGGCAAGTTTCCCCCCTTTGGCCACCCCAAGGACTTGGGGGAGGGGCAAACCAGCCCCCCCCACGACTATATAAGGAGGAGGGGAGGGCTGGGGCGCACCCAAACATACCCTAGCCGCCGCCTCCCTCTCCCATCTCCCTCCTCTCTCCTGCAGCTGCTTGGCGAAGCCCTGCAGGAATTTCTCCACCATATCCACCACCACGCCGTCGTGCTGCTGGGATCTCACGAGCCACTTCCTCCTCGCTTGCGGGATCAAGGAGAGGAAGTCTTCATCGAGCTGTACGTGTGGATACCGCGGAGGTGCTGCCCGTTGTGGCACTTCGTCGGATTGGATCTTCGAGGAAATACATCTCCTCGCGACTAGATGAGTCTAGTTGCGGGGATCGACAGACCAACCCCTGCATCGACAAAACGCTTTGAACGTTCTTCGAGGGTAAGAGATTGGATCTCATCTTCGCTACCTTCGTCTAATATCTAGATCCTTGGGGTTTCTTCCGCTTGTTTCGTAGGAAAATTTTTGTTTTCTATGCAACGACCCCTTCAGTGGTATCAGAGCCTAGATCTATTCGTAGATGTTGGTTCGATTAGAACACAAGTGTTGTGGGCGTTGATATTTTATGTTGCTACCTTCTCGCGTGCACTTTGCGTCTTTGCGGTATTGTGAGATTGAAGCGGCCCGGACCAACCTTACTCGTCCACGCATGAGAGACCGGTTCCACAACAGACATGCAACTTGTATTCCATAAGTGGCTGGCGGGTGTCTGTTTCTCTTACTTTAGTGAAGATGCAATTTTCAATGGAAGGCCTTTCAAAAGGATGAGTAAATAAGCAACTACTATATCACCGTTGTGGTTTTTGCGTAGATTAGAACGGTTTTATCTCGATGACCCAAGCCACGTAAAAATTGCATAAACAAAGTAGAGGACGTCTAACTTGTTTTTGCAGGGGGTCATGTGATGTGGTATGGCCAATGTGTGATTTGTGATAATATATGCAATAATCATGTTTGTAATCTTTCACGACTTGCATGTCGATGAGTACGGCAACCGGCAGGAGCCATATGGTTGTCTATTATTTTATGTGACCTGCGTGTCATTGAATCACCATGTAATTGCTTTACTTTATTTCTAAGAGTAGCATTAGTTGTAGTTGCAATAGTTGGTGGACAACCATGGTGATGGCTCATCATGCCGGTGTTGGAGATCATGCTGGTGCTTTGGAGATGGAGATCAAATGCACAAGAAGAAAGGCCATATCATATCACAATTATGAATTGCATGTGATGTTAATCCTTTTATGCACCTTATTGTTATGCTTAGATGTGATCGCGACGGTAGCATGATAAGGTGATCTCTCACGTTAATATCAAGATGTGTTCTCCCCTAGTATGCACCGTTGCCAAAGATCTTAGTTTCGAAGCACCACGTGATGATCGGGTGTGATAGATTCTACGTTCACATACAAAGGGTGTAAGCCAGTTTACACATGCGGAAATACTACGGTTTCCTTGACGAGCCTAGCATGTACAGACATGGCCTCGGAACACAAGAGACGAAAGGCTAAACACGAGTCATATGGATGATATGATCAACATGGTGATGTTCACCATTGAAGCTACATCATCTCACGTGATGATCGGTTGTGGTGTAGTGGATTTGGATCGTGTGTCACTAAACAACCAGAGAGATGTTGAGTTTAGTGGAACTAAAATTATCATAAACAAGAGTCCTAAGATGTCTTTGCAAAATCCTTGTAGATCTTTTTCGAATACGGTAGTCTGTTCGTTGCTGAAAAACTGCGTCTCGATGGGTCATTTGTTAAGTGGTACCTGCGTCTGAGAGAAGTCCTAAACACCCATACTCAGTTCTACGTGTTAGATGAACCATTAGAAGAATACCCAAATATTTCTGCAAGCGATGAAGAGTACATGGAGTGGTTTTGAACCACCTACTTGAAAGTCAAGTGGATGATGTGCACCTTCATGAATTCTGACCTAAGTAGACAATTCAAGAACTTGATTGCAATGGAGATTGTTGATGAGCTGAAAAATAGTTTTTCAGCGCAAGTTAGAATTGTAAGGTTCGAATGCCTGAACGGTTTTCTTTCACTCAAGATGGAAGAGAACACTTGCTTGGAACAACACCTGAGGATAATACATGAGATACATCATCGTCTAGTGCTTGTTTGGAACCACGAGATGAATGACAATTTCGCGACAGATGGGGTGCTACGCTAGCTTCTCCCCAGCTTCAAGAATTATGCCGGAGACTATGTCATAGGAAGGGATTTGATCACATTCTATGAGTTTGTGTCTCGTCTGCGTCATGTCAAAGTGGAACCCATAGCAAGAGAAGTTGACAATGCAGAAAGTATATAGTGATATACAAGTTATAAGTGTATAAGTCCAAATTGCAATTGTGGCGGTTTCAATAAGTATTTGATACTCATTCTGTTTTATGAAAACAGAACCTGCTGCTTGAGATTTGCATAAAGGATATGGGAAGACGTTGTGGAATGGTGGCAATCAAGGAGTTGATGCTGGCAACGATCTGTCCCTACATTTATCATTTGGATTAGAGGATTTGAATAAGTTTTGTAATCGAATTAAGTTTGATTTTAATTAGTGTGTCTTGCTTATGTGAGACGGTTATTCATGTTGAAGACAATGGTTGTTCTATTTTCATGAGTGATCCTTTTTGGAAATCACAAGTTTTCGATTATAAGTGTATTATTCTTATTATAATCTAGATGATAAATTGGTTAAACATTTATAAAATATGTGATATACTAAAATATCCAAAACTTAATAATGACAATTGTTTTAGTCGTGCTAAAGATTGAATAAACATTTTGATGTTTTATCAATGCGCCTTATTGAAGGAGTATGACTAAAATGCCATCCTTTGGAAGTGTGTCATGAGTTGCCGAAACTAAAACACAAGTGTTGGTTGTATTTTCAGCAAATGTTAGATGTCATTATTTTGTGCGCTCCATCATAAGTGATATGAGTAAATATATGTATTTGTTCGAGTTATGATATTTGATGAGATCAAATAAATTTCTGGAGTTTAGGATATTAAGTTAACAAGAAAATTGAGTCTTAATATTTGAGTTATTATTTTAGTACGAAGACTTGTGAGAAGTGTTATCACAAATTACAATGTTTAGAATATTTCAAAGGCGTTTGATATGTCCTAAGATATTGTAATCACACACTATTTGATATTGTGTGGTCTCAAAGAAGGGTTTTACTTTGGGGTTTAATAATAGCATTTAGATTTATTTGATAAACACTCTGTTTAGAAATAAGGGTCTATATGTGATTCGCATAAATTTTTCATATGAGTTATGAGAAAAGGTGGTTTCATTAATTATGAGATAATTAGAGACTATTGCGAATAATGTTGTAGTATATTCATAAGTATGACTATGAATGTGATTCCACAATATGAGACTAAAAGGGGCAAACCAATTTGTTGGTTGTGCTAAGTGTTTTAGTGGTTTTATCGTGAAAAGGTTTCATGGATAAAAGAATTGATGGAATAAAATGGAAAAGCTGAAACCTTGCTTGTTTATGTATCAAGTGGCACATATGTAAAGTGCTATGTTGGTTAAAACTTGACACATAAAGGAATTAATGATGGTGATCATTGAATTTCAGTTTAGCTTGTCTAAAGGAGTAGGATTCAAGAATATTAAAGTTTTGTCAGGTTACAAAATAATATTCATGATTCACTTGTCATGTTTGAGAAACAGGACAAACCTACGAAACTACAAAAGGAGAAATAGAAACTTTAAATACGAAAATGACTGAGAGTCATCCTATGTTAAGTTTAAATCACAAAGTAATTGTTACTTGATTTTGTGAAAGCGTTGTTTCACATATTTATTCTTCAAAAGGGTTTTTAAGGAATAAATAAAACTTACTGGACAAAAGCACAAGAGGTAAAGCTCTTTAACATATTCAATGTTGTTAACTACATGGTGTAGTTGTGCTTAAAGTCAAAAGGATTTATGCAGGCAAAGTACTAGCATTCGTATAAAGAGTTCTCGATATTAATAGTTAATTAAGAATTTTGGAGGTGTCCAAAATATCGAGAAAATACACGAGTGTGATCTAATTACGATATGTGGCGACATATATTAAGTTAGAGCAGAAACTATTTTCCAAGATCAAAATATGTGGTGACATATGTTTGAGTGGGAGCTAGTTAATCATGGTCAAATATAGAGATAACATATTTCTGAGTGGGAGCCAAAGTGGTTTCACAATTTAATATGTGTATGGTGTATATTTGAGTGGGAGTTTACAACATCTTGTTTGAGTGAAATGGAGATTTCATAAATGTTGTAAATAAGTCAGGAACCAACGTATAACTTGTGAAGTTAGTTTGAACGTCAAATATCCATGGAGATGGATGTATCTATGGAGGATAGATATGTTTGATAAAGCGTTATGTCAGGATGTTTAACCTAAGTAAGATTTTGAAGGAGTTCAAAATAAAACAAGAGAAGAAAGGTTCATCTGCTTGTGAGAAATAGGTGAGACATTGAGTTGATAACTCAGTACAAAAATGATGGTTGGAGGATATGTTAGTGTTCGCTATGAATTGTTCATAGGACTAAAACATATAAGAACCATGTGTTTGTATTTCACGATATGTGACCCAAGTTCTTGGTCAGAAGAACATGTTAAATGAGGAGTCACTTTTCATGGAGTTGAGATAATAGAATCTAGAGATTGGTAGACTTGGTTGAAGTCATAAAACCAAACTAGATTGGGGATCTCATAATAGCAGAAGCGCAGCGAAAGCATGATCGAAAAATATCGAAGTGACATGATTGCACTGTCGATTTGTGAGTCTACAACATATAGGAGTATATGATTAATTCAAGGATTAAAAGATATAATATTATGGTTTGAGAAATTTTGTTTCAAGACTGAGTGAGTTCCGGGTGCACATGCTATGTGAAAGTCCTCTTGACTGATCATACGTCATGTAGGCATAAAAGGGAAACGAAAATCTCACTCTGTAACCAAATATATTATATTCGTCATATGATGATGAAATTATCATGTGACGATAATAGGTTTATCATGAGATGATGAAGTAATGTCAAATTAGGTGATGTTAACGTTTTGCAAAGAACATAAAGAACTGTATAGTACAGAACACGGACATAACCTCTTCCACGAGCAAACATGATCATCACTACGATTCCATGAGTGTTAGACACCATGAGTGTTGGCTCGAGAAAATGTAAACTAGATTATTGACTCTAGTGCAAGTGGGAGACTGTTGGGAATATGCCCTAGAGACAATAATAAAATGGTTTATTAGCATATTCATGTTTATGATAATAGTTTATTATCCATGCTATAATTGTATTAATTGGAAACATAACACATGTGTGGAATATAAACAAACAGGTGTCCCTAGTAAGCCTCTACCGGACTAGTTCGTTAGTCAAGAGATGGTTAGAGTTTCCTAACCATGGACTTGTTATAGTCACTTGATAACGGAGTCATATCATTAGGAGTAATGATGTGATGGACAAGACCCAAATAATAAAGAGTTGCAATTGATTGTGTCACACAGTTTTATTGCCAACACTTTTAATATATGCCAAGTATAGTTTCCTTAGACCATGAGATTATGTCACTCCCGTTTACCGGAGGAATACTTTGTGGACAAATATCGATGATCAAGTCTCGGGCAAGTTAAATATCGGTGAGACAAAGGGAATCGTATATGAGATTAAGAATCTCCAGCATCGTGGTTCAATCGATAAAGAACTTCGTTGAATATGTAGGAGTCAATATGGGCATCTCGGTCCCGCTATTGATTATTGATCTGATCATGTCTGCATGTTCTCGAACCCGTAGGGTCACACACTTAAGGCTTCGATGTAGCTAGGGTTTTAGTGAGATAAGTAAATGGTGTAATCAAATGTTGATTCGGTGTCTCGGATGAGATCCTAGACATCACGAGGAGCTCCGGAAGAGTCCGGAGGTAAAGTTTCATATAAGGAAAGTGGTTTCCAGGGTTCCGGAAAAGTTCGGGAAAATTCCGGCAGAGTACCGGAAGATTCTAGAAGGTTCCGGAAGGTTCCGGAGGGCCCCACCTTGGGGGCCACGAACCTGGAAGGGCAACTTGGGTTAAGGGGAGGTGCAGAAACCCACATGGGCTGGCCGCACCCCTCCCTAAAGGCCCATGAGGCTGGCCCAAGGGAAACCCTAACCCTAAAGGGAAAGGGAGCCTTGGGGGGCACGTTTCCCCCCTTTGGCCGCCCCCAAGGACTTGGGGGAGGGGCAAACCAGCCCCCCATGCCTATATAAGGAGGAGGGGAGGGCTGGGGCACACCCAAACATACCCTAGTCGCCGCCTCCCTCTCCCATCTCCCTCCTCTCTCCTGCAGCTGCTTGGCGAAGCCCTGCAGGAATTTCTCCACCATATCCACCACCACGCCGTCATGCTGTTGGGATCTCACGAGCCACTTCCTCCTCGCTTGCGGGATCAAGGAGAGGAAGTCTTCATCGAGCTGTACATGTGGATACTGCGGAGGTGCTGCCCGTTGTGGCACTTCATCGGATTGGATCTTCGAGGAAATACATCTCCTCGCGACTAGATGAGTCTAGTTGCGGGGATCGACAAACCAACCCCTGCATCGACAAAACGCTTTGAACGTTCTTCGAGGGTAAGAGATTGGATCTCATCTTCGCTACCTTCGTCTAATAGATCTAGATCCTTGGGGTTTCTTCCGCTTGTTTCGTAGGAAATTTTTTGTTTTCTATACAACGACCCCTTCAATTAGACCTTTGATGTAGTCTGTACTCAGACATATTTGCTTCCGCTATATTCGGGATATGTTTCCCCCTGTGATGTAATAAATTATATTTGAACTATCACTTGTTTTCATCTTTTGTGACTTAAATTTTCGTGTTGTGATATTCGAATTGTGGTTCCACCGGCGAAATGGAAGTTTCGCTAAGTGGGGCTTACAAATTGGTATCAGAGCATGGACCGCCTATAGGATCCCTTTCAACTGGTCGTAGTTGAGTCTAGAACTTATTTTAGTAGCTATTCAGGAAAAATATACGTGAGAGTAGGAACTCTGTTCTCTTTACTTCTTTTCCCACCCACCCTCCCTTTCTTCTGGTAAGGAAGTGAAACGAATTTTTCTCTCCTTTCCTAAAATTTTCAAATTAGGTATCCACGTGTTCGGGGTTTCCGTAGTACCTTTAGGTTGCAGCTGGGAATTGGTGAAAGAAATGTTGCTTTTGTCATTTTGTCTTTGTTCCTCTACTCCAGTGTTGAATCTTGTTTCATGCATCTGCCAGGTCTACTCGTTGGTGCAGCTTACGAGCGTAGAGATCGCCATCTTCCTGCGTGTTGCATGGAGTTCATGAGAGTTGTCTTTCATCTGTTTTGTAGTAGTTGTCATGGATGTAATTGAACCTTTTATGGTGTACCTGATGACTATCCATGTTTATCCGATGTTATCTGTCTCCTTGAGGCTGATCTTTTCCGCAAATTTTGCCTTCTTTTGTGGGGTTTTGCTTATGTTGTCGTTATCCTCAGGATGACAAGGGGTAATGCTAACCCGCCACCATCCCCACCCCCGCCTTTCTCGGAGATGTTGACGTAGTTAACGCAAGTGGTGGCGCAGTTGGCGCAGCAACAAGCCAACCAGATGCTGCATCACAACAACCGCAACGAGGGCAATGGACGCGTCTCTCAGGGACTTCCTCAACCTGAACCCGAGAGTCTTCGCCTCCTCCGCTAAGCCTCTCGACGCCGATGACTAGCTTCGTGAGATGAACAGGACCCTCGTCACTGCATGCGTGGCACCTGAGGACCGTGTGCCCTACGTCACGTTTCTTCTACACGGCGAATCTGCCTCATGGTGGGAGAACCGCTAGGCGATGAGAGCCCCGGGTGAAGCTACTACATGGGAGGACTTCAAGGACGCCTTCCTGCGCCATCACAATCCCGAGGGGCTGATGGAGCGCAAGCGGGGGGAATTCTGCTCTCTGACGCAAGGCAAGATGGACGTCCTTGGCTACAGCAGGGCTTTCGACAACCTGTCTTGGTATGCTGGAGATGAAGTGTCCACTGATGCCAAGAAGCAAGCTCGCTTCCACAAGGGCTTCAACCCAGCGCTGAAATACGCGCTCAACCTCATCAAGACGGTGAACTTCGAGGAGCTCGTCGACACCGCCCTCAAGGCCGAGCATGGACGTGCTATGTTTGAGGAGTCACGCAAGCACTCTCGCGAAGGTGGCTCTTCCTCCAACAACAACAACGGGCCACCTGATACATGTCAAACGTATCTATAATTTTTGATGGTTCCATGCTTGTTTTGTGATGTTGTCACATGTTTCTACTATCATATTATATCATTTTGAGGCATTTTATTGGACTAACCTATTCACAAGATGCCTAGTGCCAGTTCCCTATTTTTGTGTTGTTTTTATTGCAGAAAGTTACTACTGGAAATATTCTCTGAATTGGACGAAAATTTACGGAGATTTTTTATTGGACAAATAAAGACACTAGCCAAAAAGGCGACCCTGGGGGTAGCCCATAGGGCACAGACGGGCTTGGCCCGCCGCCTAGGGGGCACCCGCGGCCGCCGACCATCCCTGCCCCTCGGGACTCGCCTCCCCGAGGTGTTTTGCCTATAAATTAAGTCTTGGAGAAAAACCCTAACCCCCGAAGGATTTTCCCAAATACGATACAGAGCTCCGCCGCCATCGCCGACAAGTTTCAGGGGTTCAGAAGGTCTTGTTCCGTCACCCTGCCGGGACGGGGATCGACCGTCGGAGCCATCTCCATCAACACCGCTGCTTCCCGTGAGGAGGAGGGAGTAGTCCCTCACCGAGGCTGAGGCTTATACAAGTAGCTATGTGGTTATCTCTCTCTCCCATGATGTGATCTTCATTGTGATCATGAGCTTTGTTAGTATAGTTGAATACATGATGTTTCCCAATGTGTAATGGATATGATTTAGCTCAAGTGGTGTCATCTAGTATAAGTTCGGGAGTCACCATTGTGATCATGGTATCTTGATTATTGTTGGATTGAATAGATCATGAGGTTTCTTGATGCTTGTGTTATTGAAGAAAGAGACTATTCACGAAATAGGTTATGGTGTTTGTTAGTACTATCTTTGGATGCGGATAGTGACAGCATGAAGTGTCCACAGATGTGGAATATGATAAGGTGTGCTTTTTGTAGCCCTACGCAATTCTCGTCCTATTTAATCCACGAAAGAATGATATCCGAGAAACATCTACCATGCATGTATTTTTGTGGGAACTATTATTTGTTTAATTATGTTAATGATGTTGAGAGTAGTCACTAATGAAAGTATGAAGCCTGGGCCTTGTTTCCAAGCATTGATACACCGTTATTAGTCACATTTGTCACTTGTTTGCTTGCTGCCATTTTTATTACAGAATTACAAAACCTTGGTTCACCATCCATATTACCCATATTTTAATATCTCTTCGCCGAACTAGTGCACCTATACAACTGACAATTGTATTAGGTGTGTTGGGGACACAAGAGACTTCTTGTATCTTAATTACAGGGTTGCTTGAGAGAGGATACATTCACCTTACACCTCCCTGGGATCGATAAACCTTGGGTTACTCACTTAAGGGAAATTTGCTGCTGTCTTACAAACCTCTGCGCTTGGAGGCCCAACAAGTCTGCAAGAATAGAAGCGTGTAGTAGACATCAAGCTAATTTCTGGCACCGTTGCCGGGGAGGAAAGGTAAGAGGTAATCACTCTCCCTTCAACAAAGCTAATTTCTAGCATCGTTGTTGAGAAGGTGTGTGCTTGAAGGTATCTTCTTTAGATCTTGCAATTAAATCTTTTCGTTTCTTTTTTTTATTTTACTAGTTTGGCTTATGGAACGTAGTCCTTTAAATTTGCTGTTTGAGAGTGACCTCTCCACCACTCCCGTGGTGGATAAGTTTACTCCACCTACTGAATGTATTCCTTTCAAAATACCGATGGGAATAATTGATCTTGTTATGACTAATTGCTTTGCAGGAGATGGAGCTGTCCATCCTAGTAATCATCTGCTTTATATTAAGGAATTATGTGATTTTTTTGAGATTGCAGGTGTTTCAAGAGAGGTGATCATGAGGAAAGTAGTTTCCTTATCACTTAAGGAAAAAGCATTGGAGTGGTATAGGCTACTAGACAATTCTCATTTGTTGGATTGGAAGGAGCTTATGTCTCTCTTTTATTCTAAATTTTATCCTCTTCATGAAATTCATCAAGATAGAAATTATATCTTTAATTTTTGGCCACATGATGGAGAGAGCATAGCTCAAGCTTGGGGGAGATTAAAATCATTAATACTTAAATTCCATAACCATGAGCTTTCCAAGGATATCATTGTTAATAATTTTTATGCAAGGCTATCTCGTCATGACAAGGAAATACTTATGCTTCTTCTATGGGTTCTTTTACAAGTAAGAAGATTGATGCTAAATGGGATCTTATGGAAAAGATTCAACAAAACATTGAAGATTGGGAGATCAACAAAGGTAAAGAGTCAGGTATAAATTATGAGTATGATTGCATTAAGTCTTTCGTTGAAACTGATAGTTTTAATAAGCTTAGTGCTAAGTTTGGACTTGACTCTCATATAGTTGTTGATATCTATAAATCTTTTGCTTCTCATATTAATATTCCTAAAGAGAAATGGTCTAAGCATCATGAACCTTTCAAAGACATTTGCAAACAAAATGAAATTGTTAATGATGATTGCAATAGACATGATCCAATCTCTACAAATAATGTTTTATATAAGCATGTTAAATTTTGTGGAGTGCATAGACCTTGTGAAAGCACTTGGGTCGAAGAAGATAAATATTGTAAGCAATATAAGCATGAAAGAACTATCAAATGGTTTAAGGATTTATATAAATTTGATAGAGAATTAAATGACCTCTATCCTTTTATGTGTGAACTTTGCAACGAAGGTCATTTTAATTTCTAATGCTCATACTTTCATGATAGAACTATTAGCCAGTGTTGTGATAACATGATCACCTCTAGTCTTTATGATAAACTTAATTTATTTTTGGGGTGTGAAGAATTATCAGAAAAAACTTCTTGGTTAGATATGAGTACGTTGGGGACAAATAGCATTCTTCGGGGATGCTATTTTATTGTGTTGTGAATTGCCGCAAAAATGCGTACATAGCAAAAATTAGAAAGAATAGCACTTTACCAAAGTACGAAAGGAAAAATGCTTCTTATGTTGCCAATAATGAAAGGGAGAAATTCTCCCAAGTTTCTCCTATCTTTTCTAATAATAAATCAGATTATGTGGAGAAGGTTCCTATCCAACCACTCCCTCCTAAGGTGGTGGTGAAGAAGAAGAAGAAGAAGAAGAAGAAGAAGAAGAAGAAGAAAGGGAGGAGTAAAAAGAAAGAGGAAACGGTATCATCCCCTAAACATATTTCTCCCATCTTAGTTGTTCCTAATGAGCATGAATCAAAAATTATTGAAGATGATCCGCTTGATTATATTCATTATTATCTTGATGTTAAGTCCATATGCACTATTGAAGAAGATTATGTTATGCCTGTTACTTATTGTGATGATCATGATTGGGAAAATAATACTACTTATGATCTTGAAAATCTTTTGAAAATGATGATATTAACAATTGTTATACTATTGGTAATATTCATGTTTCTTCTAATCATAATGTGGAAAACCCCAAGCTTGGGGATGATGGGTTTGAAAATCCTTTTGGTATTGAGAGTTATAATGACTTGCTTACAAAAATATATGCTTGGAAAGATGACTATCCCCTTGCTTATGATGATATTATGGCTCCAGTTTTTGATGATTATTGTGATGATAACTATGCCATAAAGAACAATTTTAATCATCCTTATGAAACTTGTCATAATTATTACTCTCCTACTGAACATCATGTCCAAGTTCTATATGATAGTCCTACTCTCAATGTTACTAATAATAATGATTTTGCTTATGTGGAGAGTAAAAATAGTTTTATGCATGTGAATCATGAGAAAAATGCTTTATGTGGTAGCTATATTATTGAGTTTTCTTGTGATGCTACTGAAAGTAATTATGATAGAGGGAAACTTGGTTATATAAATTTTCATATTATGAAGTTTCCCATATTTATGTTGAAGGTTTTAATGTTGCATTTGCTTTGCATTCCTATGCTAGTAGATTTATGCTCCAATGATTTATTTTCTTATAAGATTCCAATGCATAGGAAGTGGGTTAGACTTAAATGTGTTTGATATTGCTTCTTGATGCTCTCTTTTATGTTTCAACTCTTATTCCTATGAGAGCATCATTAAAACCACTAAGCCTAGCTAAAAGGCTATAAAGAAAAGCGCTTGTTGGGAGGCAACCCATCTTTTTCTTTCAGTTTTGTTTTTTCTTTTTTGAGTCATGGAGTTTTTGCCTCTGTAGCAACTTCATTGTATCTTTTTATTTTGTTTTTTTGTGCCAAGTTTAGCCTCTAATGCATTGAAATTGCGAGGTATTGTTTTGCTGTCCAGAAACAGATTCTATGCGCCTGTTGCAGAAAATCTCGAACAATCCCTGAATTTTATCTATTTCTGCTATTTTTAGACAGCAAGCTTGATACTTTTATCTATCTTTCGTTAGTTTTGAGTTTTCTGATTTGAGCTACAGAAGTGCCTTAAAAAATTCGATCTTTACAGACTCTTCAGTTTTTGACAGATTCTGCTTTTATTTTGTATTCGTCTACTATCGTCAAATGTGATACTCTAGAGGTGGAGTGTCATATTGAGGCTTAGTAAACAGTAGCCAATGCCCAATAAAGTTGTTTGCAATTTGTATTGAGTTGAACACATCTGCATTTTAATTTATGAGCACTAACCCTCTAATCAGTTTATGAGAAGTTTTGTGTGAAGGGGAGTTTTTAAGTTCCAAAGGAGAGGATAATGAAGAAATTGAAGATGGATAAGAGCTCAAGCTTCGGGATGCCCCAACGGCACCCCCCTCTGAATATCAAGAACCATCAAGCGTCTAAGCTTGGGGATGCCCAAGGCATCCCCTCCTCTTCATCGACTATCATAAGGTCGTCTTCGTTGAACTACGTTTTATCACTTTACATGTTATGTGCTATGCTTGGAGCGTCTTTTTGCTTTCAGTTTTGTTTTGTTTGTTTCCTGGTCATATCCTTATTGGATCCTAGCTTTATTTGTGTGGGAGAGAGGCACGCTCCGCTTTTTCATTTGAATACTCCTTTGCTTCGCTTATATCTTGTTGAGTATTCTTAGCTATTGTTTGTTTGCTAGTAAGCTCTCGCTTTTAGCTTTTATCTTGTTTAGAGCTGCTAGTTGTTGATGTTAACTCTCTTGTTCTTCAATTATACTTCTTGGAGAGTTGTTATTGATAAATTGCTTGAATTGTCAAAGTGACAAAATGCTATCCATATGATATTGGAATGAAATGAAAACCTGCATAGTCTTGTAGATCATGGTGTGGATACTTGATGCTTCTCAATTGTTTTGAGATATTAAGACGAATGCTTAAACTTGCTGGTTATTTGAGTGGAAATTGATTAGTAAAGAAATACAGTTAAAAGCTTGAAACTGTGTGGTGTTTCGTAGTTGTTAATTCATAAAGCTAATCTTTCCATCAAAAGAACTGTTTGGTCAACAAGGGAGACAGTGTGGAGTGTTTATGGTTATGATTGACTGATGTCTTATGTTACTTTGTTACCGGTTAATGTTGGATGTTTGCCTCAAATACCATTTTTGTTAAGCCAAAAAACTCTGAGCTGAGTGTGATGTCCACTCGTGCATCCAAATCCCAAAGCCAAATTATCTTGCCAGCTGAGTCCACCATATCTACCTATGCATGGTATTTCCTTCCATTCCAAGTAAATTTGTCATGTTCTACCTCTAAAATCTTCAAAATATTCTCGTTTTGGTGCCTCTGTTTTCAAGCTCATGAGGAAGCAAGGAGGGGGTTTGTTATAGCTTATGTCGAGCAAGGTTTTTCTTTTATTTTTATTTTCCCCCCTCTATTTCACCCGGTGTTGATGGTTTACGTCCTCACTTGAATCAACCCGAGAGCGGCTTAAGAAAAACTTAAATATAACTCACCATTCTCCTCCGCACAATGAAAATCTGAGAAATCAGCTCAAACATTGGTTAGTGGTGAAACAAAGGAGAAAGAGGAATGTACTCGTTCCTCTAAAACCAGCCGCTCTCACAACTCTAAAGACCTTGCTTGACATAGGGGACTAATGGGCTTCTGAGCTATGGAATCGTTGACGGAATTATGCATCTCTCAAAATTGATTTTATCTCTGTTTTTCAAAATCAAAAAGCTCTAGCACATGACTAATCCATGCTTCCCTCTGCGAAGGGCCTTTCTTTTACTTTTAAATGCTGAGTCAATTTTCCTTTTCCTTCTATCTCCACCAAAGCAAACATACATCATTGACCCTGGGTATCATTGATCATATTGCATCGTCAGATTAAACATGAATCTTTATATTGACTTTATCTATAAGATAAGCCGTTGGAAGTTGAAGCTTTTTGCTAATACTTACATTTTCCTTTGTGTTGATTCTCAAACACTTTTGTCATGGAACCATTACCTTTGAGAATTATTCAAATATGTGGGTCACATTGCTTTCATGTCTTTAACGTACTATTTATGAAAGGTTTTGCTTTAATGATTCGACTTGGTTATTCATTGCTTTCTTGCTATCAACTATAGAAAATTGTTTTGTATCACTTCATTCACGTCCTATGCTTTACATTACTATCTTGATCAAGATTGTGTTGGTTGAATGTCTAATCAAAAATTATTTTGTTATTTTTTTATCACTTACCTACTCGAGGACGAGTAGGAGTTAAGCTTGGGGATGCTGATACGTGTCAAACGTATCTATAATTTTTGATTGCTCCATGCTTGTTTTGTGATGTTGTCACATGTTTCTACTATCATATTATATCATTTTGAGGAATTTTATTGGACTAACCTATTGACAAGATGCCCAGTGCCAATTCCCTGTTTTTGTGTTGTTTTTGTTGCAGAAAGTTACTACTGGAAATATTCTCGGAATTGGACAAAAATTTGCGGAGATTTTTTATTGGACAAATGAAGACACTAGCCAAAAGGGCGACCCTGGGGGCAGCCCACAGGGCACATACGGGCTTGGCCCACCGCCCAGGGGGCACTCGCGGCCGTCGACCGTCCCTGCCCCTCGGGACTCGCCTCCCCGAGGGGTTTTGCCTATAAATTAAGTCTCGGAGAAAAAACCCTAACCCCCGAAGGATTTTCCCAAATACTATACAGAGCTCCGCCACCATCGCCGACAAGTTTCGGGGGTTCAGAAGGTCCTGTTCCGGCACCCTGTTGGGACGGGGATCAACCGCAGGAGCCATCTCCATCAACCCCGCTGCTTCCCGTGATGAGGAGGGAGTAGTCCCTTACCGGGGCTGAGGCTTTTCTTCCCCTTTTCTTTTGTTCTGTTTTAAGCTCCTATACTGTTTTCAACTCACTAGATTTTGGTCTATTCAAATTCGTTTTCTGCAAGTAAAATATGTTTGGGTATCAGAAAATTATAACCTTTCCAAATATAAAACTTGTTTCCTGTTTCAAACTAAATGAATTGTTGCAAATATCAAATACTCTAATAATGAATAAAACTTGCAAAATTCATAACTTTTGATCTACAACTCCGAAAATTATGAATTTTATGTCAAAATGTAGAGAAAAATGCAAACTATCTTTTATTATTTTTCATACATTTAATAAATAACTAATCTTTCGAGATAATTAGTAAATCCATTAATTCAACCTTAAAAATGCAACAATTACTTTAATTGTTTTTAATAATACAAAGAGCCTCTTTAACTTTGTTCACTAAATGATTAGGGCTTCAAATTGCTGCATAATTAAAATGCTCATGTCATCATATTGATTGATGCATTTTTATTGATTTTGCCATTTGTTATGTTTGGGGTTTTACTCGTAGACGACAACCTTGCGACTCACGACGACACCTCTGAGGATCTAGCCCAGTACCAGGCTACTGAGCAACAAGGCAAGCAGCCCCTCCCCCAACTTCTCATATGATGCCTATGCCCTATCTTGCATGCTTTAGGTCTCGTTCTGTTGTGTCTTATGATTCCTACTAGAATTTCATAGCCTAATAGCAGTCCAGTTATCCTCATATGGGTGCCTATATCCTTTGTTTGATTTTACCTGCAGTTATCAACTAGCATGCTTAGGAGTTGTTTGTGGTTTATCTCCTACACTGTTGATGCCTAGTTGGTATAGTTTAATGAATTGAAGACATGCTATGAGGGTATAATTGTTTTTATAATAAAGATAAGGCACCGGCGGGAGGCCAGCTATGGTGTTTTGTTCCGCTAGTGTCGCCTAGGAACCGAGTTCTTTTCCGCTTATCCAAGACTGAGCGCACTACCCACACGTGGAAAGACTTATGGAACCCCCCTCAACTTAGTACCGGAATCGCGGTATTGTTTAGGGAGCCACAACTAGTTCGGGTGTTTATTTGGACATACGCATACGCATGTTACTGAAGATGAGAGGTTACAACTATGGGGGGCGCATATAGGTTGCGGTATGATGCGAAGTGTCCGCTCATGGTAGTTGTGCCACCTAGCACGTAGACGCAAACCATTGGGCCCGCAACGGAGTTTCGGCCGGGCTCCCGACGTGGATCAGTCTCAGATGGGTGGCTCCCTATTCAATGCTGTAGTGAAGGGAAGAGTCGTGTTGTGAGATCCTTTGCCTTTGTGGCTTGTGGGTTGATCGAACATGTATGGTTACTATGGTGCACCCCTGCAGGGTTAAATCTTTTCGAAAAGCCGTGTCCGCTGTTATGGACGACTTGGATAATGTGCTGGCTAAAAAGATCATAGACATCACCATAGAATCAAATAGCTAATTTGTTTAGTAAATTGATTTGCTCGAATAATTAAATTGATTAAAACTTGATCAACGTGTGAGTGCCCCGTACTTCTTCCTCGTGGGTATATGATACGATGGATTGGTACACAGGAGGGTTTTTGTTTGGTGATTAGCATAGACTAGATCGAGTAAGCGCTCCCTTTCCTTATTCTAAATAGACGCAAGGTCTAGCCTGTCCTCTATAGATGTTATGTGCTGCTCCAATTGCACCATACAACCATCCTCTTTATCCAATTGCATGTGCATAGTTCTTTCGTTTACCCTTGTGCGTAAGTCTTGCTGAGTACCTCCCGTACTCATACCATCGGGGTCTCGGTGCCCGTTTTCGCCGATGCAGGAGCGACAGGAGACTACAACGACCCAGCTGGAGGATACATCGTGGAGTTTGACACCGACTACGTCAAGTAGATAGAGATCCTAGGCGGCAGCCTGAGACCGCGTGGGAGGGTCCCTTTTTCTTTCCGGTCATTAGACCTTTGATGTAGTCTGTACTCAGACATATTTGCTTCCGCTGTATTCGGGATATGTTTCCCCCCGTGATGTAATAAATTATATTTGAACTATCACTTGTTTTCATCTTTTGTGACTTAAATGTTCGTGTTGTGATATTCGAATTGTGGTTCCACCGGCGAAATGGAAGTTTCACTAAGTGGGGCTTACAGGCCCCAGGTGGGCCCCACACACGGCCGGGGGGGGGGGGCGTGATACGTCTCAAACGTATCTATAATTTTTTTATGTTGTCACATGTTTTCAATATCATATTACATCATTTTTATACATTTTGTCGGACTAACCTATTGACAAGATGCCCAGTGCCAGTTCCCTATTTTTGTGTTGAAATTGTTGTAGAAAGTTACTTTTGGAAATATTCTCGGAATTGGACAAAAATTTACGGAGATTTTTATTAAGGAAATAAGGACCAGAGCCAAAAGGGCGACCCCGGGAGGGACCCACAGGCCAGGGGCGGGACCCACCCACGGGCCAGGGAGAGGCCGCGGCCACATGTCGCCCCTGCCCTATGGGGCACCTCTCGGCCGGCCCCGACGCTTATAAAATCATCCCCGACGCAAAAACCCTACCCCCCGAAGGATTTTCCCAAATACGCAACAGAGCTCCACCGCCATCGCCGACAAGTTTCGGGGGTGCAGAAGGTCCTGTTCCGGCACCCTGCCGGGACGGGGATCGACCGCGATGAGGAGGGAGTAGTGCCTCACCGGGGCTGAGGCTTATACAAGTATCTATGTGGTTATCTCTCTCTCCCATGATGTGATCTTCGTTGTGATCATGAGCTTTGTTAGTGTAGTTGAATACATGATGTTTCCCTATGTGTAATGGATATGATGTTGCTCAAGTGGTGTTATTTAGTACAATTTCCAGAGCCACCGTTGTGATCATGGTACCTCGGTGACAGGATGGGTGCCGTGTGTGACTCTATGGATAATAGATTGGAAGGATCTTCATCATGAGTTTGTTCTTTATTTGTTGGATTGAATAGATCATGAGGTTTCTTGATGCTTGTGTTATTTAAGAAAGAGACTATTCAAGAAATAGGTTGTGGTGTTTGTTAGTACTATCTTTGGATGTGGATAGTGATAGCATGAAGTGTCCATAGATGTGGAATACGAACTTTAAGGTGTGCTTTTGGTAGCCCTATGCAATTCTCATCATATTTGATCCACAAAAGAATTATCTCCGAATAACGTCTACCATGCATGTATTTTTGTGGGAACTATCATGTGTTTAATTATGTTAATGATGTTGAGAGTAGTCACTAGTGAAAGTATGAAGCCTAGGCCTTGTTTCCAAGTATTGATACACCATTTCTAGTCACTTTTGTCACTTATTTTCTTGCTGCCATTTTTATTACATAATTACAAAATCACCTTTTACCATCCATATCACTTGCATTTTACCATCTCTTCGCCGAACTAGTGCACCTATACAACTGACAATTGTATTAGGTGTGTTGGGGACACAAGAGACTTCTTGTATCTTAATTGCAGGGTTGCTTGAGAGGGATATCTTTGACCTCTACCTCCCGTGGATTCGATAAAACTTGGGTTACTCACTTAAGGGAAACTTGGGTTACTCTGCGCTTGGAGGCCCAACAAGTCTACAAGAATAGAAGTGTGTAGTAGACATCAGGGCGCGGCCAGGTGGCTCCTGGAGCCCCTATGCCTTCCCTCCGGCTGTCCTTCGGGCTCCGTTTTCGTTTCATATTGGAAATAATTCCCGTAAATTTGGAGAGCAATCCGAGAAACTTCTCAGAACAACTTTTCTGAAACAAAAAGATAGCAGAAAACAGGAACTAACACTGGGCATCTTGTTAATAGGTTAGTTCCATAAATTATGCCAAAATGATATAAAAACATTCTAAAAACATGTGGCACTGATATAAAATCAAGGATGGAACATCAAAAATTATAGATACGTCGGAGACGTATCAACCTTCCCCGAGAGTACCTTGCCAAGTTCTTCCGATCTACGTACTAGGGAACAACACAGGGACGCAGCGAGTTTACCCAGGTTCAGGCCGCCCGGAGGCTAAAAGCCCTACTCCTGCATGTCTGGATTGAGAGGTTTATCATGGTGTGGCTTACAAGGTGGTGGTGGCGGGTGTGCACCCGGAAGGTTGCGGCTAGAGGTAGGAGACGAGCAGATCCTACCCGGAGGAGATCACCTCTCGCCCTAACCCTTCGCCCTAGTTAGTCTTGCCTTGCTCTCTCTTCCGACCAACCACCCCTCGGCCAAGCTTGGTTCCTCCTTTTATAGACTAAGGGGATCCCACAGGAGCATCCGAGGAGCGTGGGGGATTATTAGCGGGAGAACTCGGTGGTCTTTTTAGGGGACGATGTGGCTTCTTCTCATCCAAGTATTCCTCCTGGAGGGTTGGTGCGGTCGGCGCCTTCACTTCCTTGGCGCCCAAGTCTTCTAGGAGCTTCCAGCCTGAGCTGGCATGCTTATCCCCACAGCAGTGTACGGAGGGGGAACCCGGGAGAAAGCCTGGCCTCCTGCCGGGCGTTCGGGCCCCGGGTCCTCCGCGTTACCTGCCGTGTAGGGGGTGACTGATGCATGTAAAATGCATACATGAACTTTGCATTATATTACTCATATTTCAATCATATTTCCATCATATAAGGGTTATATCATTGTTTTATAATAATTTTGGGAAGATTTCATAGTTTTCCTATTTTTCTGGAATTAACCCTGCACTGACAGAAAACCCTATTTTCTATACTTTGATGTTTCAGGGACCCAAACGACGTCCAAATGACCTGAAAATTTACGAGCATCATTTTTTGGAAGGAACAAAGCTTGGGAGTCAAGGAAGCACACGAGAGGAGGCCTGAGGACCAAAATAGGTTGTCCCACGCGGCCAGATTCCTTGGCCGCGTGGGGACCCCTCTTTTGGGCCTCGAGGCTCCGATGTCGTCGATCTTCGTCCCCACGCCTCCGTCTTGACCTAAAAACGCCAATAAAAATAGTCCCCCGACGTTTTCCAGAAGGGAGCGCCGCCGAAACACAGAAACCACGAAACAGAGACCTGGAGCTGCAGATTGGAGGGGGAAAACTCTGGCGGGGCGCTGCCGGGGTGGTCTCCATCTCCCCCAACGACATCTCCACCGTCTCCATGATGAGGAGGGAGTAGTCTCCCTCGGGGCTGAGGGCTCATGCCGGTAGCTATATGGTTTATCTCTCTCTCCCATGGTGTGATCTTTATGTGATCATGAGCTTTATAATCTAGTTGAATCCATAGATGTTATTCTTCATTATCTTATGAATTATGCTACTCAAGTGGTTTTATTAATGTAATTTCCGGAGTCACCTTTTTCCCATGGTGCGAAGTTGACAGTGTGCGCACCGTGTGTGGCTCTTAGGCTAAAGATTACATGAATACTTATCATGAGTTATTATTTGTGTTGGATGTCTCTATGAAATTGTGGTGTTTGTCTAATACTATTTAGGGGGCTCAAGTTGACAGTGTGGGGTTCCCTAGATGTGGAATGCGACTTTAAGGTGTGCTTTAATAGCCCTACGCAGTGGATTGGTGTTCGTTATCCAACAAGAGAACAATTCAGAGTAGCATAATGAAGAGGAAATATTTATGTATTCAATTGTATTATTATTGTTGAGAGTGTCCACTAGTGAAAGTATGATCCCCTAGGCCTTATTTCCAAGCATTGAAACACCGTTTACACCTTTGTCTTGTCCTCTTGCATTGAAGAGGATTTGGACACTTTTACATTCTTGTTTTGTTACATTAAAACTTCCATCCATTAAATCAACCATCTTGTTATTTAAACTTGTTTAGTGCATAATCAACTGAAACTTGTGACACTTTAGTTGTAGGGAATAGATAACTTTTCCTTCTTGCTCCTGTGGATCGATACCCTACTTCCACATTGAGAGGTGCTACAGTGATCCCCTGCTCTTGGGGGTTATCAAGTACTTTTCTGGCGCCGTTGCCGGGGAGCGTAGCGCTTAAGTTATTATTCTTGTGTGCACTAGACT
Organism: Puccinellia tenuiflora; assembly: GCA_012064385.1. Lineage (NCBI taxonomy): Eukaryota > Viridiplantae > Streptophyta > Magnoliopsida > Poales > Poaceae > Puccinellia > Puccinellia tenuiflora. The sequence continues at coordinate 212,824 of QRDG01000089.1, forward strand.
TTGGATTTATTTTATCTTGTTTTATATCTTGCAATCGTCTAAGCTTGGGGAGGTTTACCTCTTTAACTTGTTTGGCTGTGAGTTTTTCTTAGATTTACTTTCAGCTTTGCACTCACTTTATCCATATATAAAAAACCCAAAAAAATTAGAAAATGGAAAACTGTTATAAAAACGCCATGATAACTGCTAAATTTAGAGAATCATATGAAGGGAAAATATTAGGAGGCTTCATAGAGCTTCTAATTGAAATTGCTAGTAGGCTGCTTAATTATCATAAGGAAGAAACTTGTTGCTCTGAATACTTTAAACACTTTGAATTCCAATGCCCTTCCAATAAAGAACATGTTATTGCCACTTATCATACAGGGAATTATGCTCATTTAGGGATGGAAGAAGTAGAGCAATTTGTTATTTTTATGGCAGCCTATGAATTATACACCTTCATTGATGAACATGAAACCTTCCCTATAGCTTCTCAATTTAAAGTTTTTATTGCCAATCTCCTTAATCTCTGCATAATTGAATTTAATGAAAATATCTATGTTGTTGACACAAGAAAGAGAGCTGTCCAAGAAAGCTCTAATATTTTGCAGGAGGAGGATGATGAAAACATAAGCTTGGAAGAGGAAGAATGTGAAGAGGAGATTGAAATGGATATGTTCCATCCTAAGCTTAGGGAAGAGTTGGATCTCCCAACTTCACCATCAACATTTGATAGTAGCACTCAAACTCAAAAATCTTTTGTTATTTATGAGAACCCATGTTATGATGAGTGTCAAACTGAAAATTCTATGGTCCTATATGATAACCCATGCTATTATGATGAAACTAATAATGCTCCTTTACTTTTTAATGATGCTACTAGTGAACTTATTGATGATAATGAGGAGTGTTGTTTAAATATGCTATATGATAATGCTTTAGATGATGGTCCTATGCTTATTGTTAATCCTCAATGTTTAGAAGTTGTTACAAATTTATGTGAGGATAAAAATGATATACTTGCTGTTTGTGATGGTACTCTTACTCATGAGAGTCCTACTTTGTTCTTAAATTCTCCTAGTTACACCATGGAGGAGAAATTTTCTTATGTTGAGAAATACTTATGTGGTTTGCAATTATATTTAGTTCCAAATATTTGTTGCAACCATGATATTAAACTTGATATTCATCTTAATAATTATCTTGAAAGAGGGAAGCATGCTAATGAATTCCAAAATAAATTTAATGATCCTCTTTATGTGCTTATATTATCTAAGTTGAATGATTCTTGTGATTATATGGTTGAATTTATTTCTTCTACTTGCAACTAATATAAAAGAGGAGGTAATAAGAACCCTCTTTATGCTACTAATAAATATATGCTGTAAGTAACTACTGTTAATATGCATTGTGAAATTTCTATTTATTGTGATTCATTCGTATACAAAATGCCAATGCATATAAAGAAAGTTAGACTTCGTTGTTATTACTTTTGTGTTTTGTTTTTCTCTTTACTAGGTTTCAACTTGACAATTATTTTGCTTGGATTGAGAGCACCATGGGATCCTGGTATTTGCATGAAACACTTCCCAAGGAAGAGGGACACATCAAAGTTTAAGCTCCCGCATGAGCTTCGTCCACAATAAATATCAAGTAAGAAGCCTGTCGGAGAACTGTCCCAGGAACTGGGGGTGTCTCGAGAAGGATCGAGTAAGGGGCTGAACACGGAATCAAACAACCCTCAACGTGCTCCGGCGACGGTGCTCGTCGGACTCGCTGCGGGACAACACTGCAGAGATGGAGACACTCGGTCTTACCCAGGTTGAGGGCCCTCTTGTGGAGGTAAAACCCCTACGTCCTGCTTTTGTGTATTGCACTGCTTGGAGAGTTCACAGTACAAGGAGAGCTTGTCGAGCTCGCGGTGGCTAACAATGGCTACTTGCTAGTCTTCAGATCTAGGGTTTGGTCTGGTAGGGTTGCACTAACCGAAGATCGAACCCTTTGCTTGGGCGTGCTCCCCCTCCTTTTATAGGCGTCCTGGACCTCTTCTGCCCAAACATTTGGGCGGGAAGGGTTACCACATGGCGACGAAGGAGGAGGCGCGGTGCACGATAAAGGTGAAGTCCACCATAAAGGTAAAGCTTGTGGACGCGGTCCATGGCAGAGGTATGTTGTCACCAAAGCTGAAAAGGGGCGCCGACCAGCCGGACGGTGGGCTGGCGCTTGCCGAGGTGGGAGGTGCCCCACGGTGACGTCGTCCTTGGAGCGTAGCTGCAGACGGTTCCCTTATCACCAGAGAGGCAATACTCGTTGTTCGCTTTGCTTGGCTCCGCTTTGTTGACTGCTTTATACATAGAAACGGCAACTGCGGCGTCGTCGTCATCGCGCGTAGGCACGCGCGTCACTCTGCACATGGCGCAGAGCCCATGTGCGCTCTGCCGCGGGGGCAGAGATAGCTTCACGAGGAAGGCGCTTCGCGAGGCGAAAAGCCTCGCCGAGCCTTTCGACTTGGTCCTTAGCAGAATTTCGGGCGGCGTCGGAGACGCCTTGTCGAGGAGCGATCCCTCGCCAAGGGAGAGAATCCTTGGCGAGGAGGAAAACCTTTCGCGAGGGGAAAACCCTCGCGAAGCTCGCCAGGCTTGGAGAGCCTGGTCCTTAGCGAAAAATCATCCAAAGGAATCGTGTGGGCCCTGGCAGGCCGGCCCGTGGTACCCTGGTTTCCACTGTGCCGACAGTAGCCCCCGGGCCCGCGACGGGCACGCCGAGGCCCATGGACGAAGGCGAAGCGTCGAGGGGCCAAAGATGCCTGACAGGGCCGCGACACGTGGCACGCAGCGGTTACACCCGCGGCCACGACCTCCTCGGCTCCAACGGGCGACGTTGCGGGGCCCGCCACGACTTGGGAGCCGGTCAATAAAGCCTGGGTGCGCAGGTAGCGCCCGTCACTTCTCCCATAACTCCTCCGCAACTTCTCCCCACGCCTCCAATCTCTCCGGAGCGCTCCAACTCCAGAGTTCTCATCTTCTTCTTCGGCGACGATGGCACCCAAGAGAACAGCCGCCGACTTGAAGGGCAAGGCCACGGCACAGGCGAGCACGTCTGCGGCGATGGCGCGCGCCGCTGCTCTCGAAGGAGCACTGCCGCGGACGCGTGTCACCGCGGCAACGATAGCGACGGTGCGCCACCTGGCGGCGGCGAAAACCAACGAGCACGGCGCCACCGAAATGAGGCCGGCTGGCAGCAGGCTCACCGAGACGTTCTACCCCATCTTCCTCCATACTCTTTACGCCGGCCTAATGCCGCTGTTCTCCGACTTCCTCCTGGCGATCTTGGAGGTGTACCAGATCCAATTGCTTCATCTTCATCCCAACTCCATCCTCATCCTTGCTATCTTCGCCCACTTCTGCGAGGCCTACCTCGGCATTCGCCCCTCGGTGGCGCTCTTCCACAGCTTTTACTCTCTTCGGAACTCCGCCAAGGGTGAGCGGCTTGGATGCGTCTCCTTCCGCATCGCCGACGCCAGGAGCGACAACTACATCCCCATTGCCTGGTGTGGTGAGGACGCCATCACCAAGGTGACGAAGAAGGTGGACAAGTTCTGCGAAAAGTGGCTCTTCGTCGACGCCAAGGCCACACACCCTCTCCTGGAGGTGCCAGAAGGGCCCCCGAGGAAGTGGGCGCGCTGGGCGAGCGCGGACTTCAGGGGCTCGAAGCTTGACGTGGTGTACGAGTATATCCGACCCGCCCGCGAGGCAGGGGTCACCGGCCAGATGGTGGCAAAGGACTTCACCAGGCGTCGCATCGCCCCCTCCAACAGCACGCCGAGCCGGTGTGGCGATACGACGGCAAGGATGACGCAATGCGGCTAAGCAGGGACGGCTTCGAGCCTGATGTACTTCGCCAGATCATGGGCGTTCTCTTCACGACGTCGGAGATCCCGTCCGCCAGGAAGGAGGCGGCCAAGCCGCTCATCTGCTTCGCCGAGGAAAGCATCAAGGAGCAGCGCGCGCACATGCTCACATTCGACGAGTGGGGAATTGTGCCCGCGGGGCACCGCGGGCCTCGCCCTAACCCGTGGGCGGCGGAGCCGGAGTACATGGATGAGCCTCCGGAGGCTAAGGAGGCTGAAGAGTCTGCCGAGGAGGAGGCCTCGAGAAGCGAGGACCCCCTCGGCGAGGACGAGGCTTCGAGGGGCGCTGACCCCACTGGTGAGGGTATCGGCTCCTCCAGGAGCGCCCACGCCGAGGTGGACCTCCAGGTGCTCTCCTCCGGCGACGAGGAGGATGCCTTCCGCGTCGTCCACTCCCAGCGCGCCGAAGAGGAGGAGACGAGCGGCGGCGGAAGAGGGCGCTGCGAACCCCGCTCCAAGGCCGTCCACGACAGGAGGGCCGCAACCGCGAGGGGTATCCCTCGCGCGGAGACAGGAGCAGCCCGGGAGGAGGCCGGAGCAAGCCACCCCCAGCCACCCAAGGCGAAGAAGAGGGTGTGGGTTATGGCTGGCGAGTAAGTCTTTGATCTTTCTTTTTCCCTCATCATCTTGTTTCTGAGAAAACCCCCCTTGAAGGATTTTCAACTTGTTTCCCTTTCAGGCAGCCCGCGGAGCCAAAGAGGCGGCGGCTCTGCAAGGATGGAGAGACCACCAGCGTCGCTGCGGAGACGCCTGCGGCTGGCGAGCCGCAGCAAATAGTTGTCCCTCCCGCGGTCGAGGACCGCGCGGAGGCGGTGGTGGCCGAGGAGGCCATGCTGTCGCCGATTCAGGTGGCGACTCCTCCCGTGGCGGAGCACCGCGCGGAGGAGGAGTCCGTAGAGGCGGCGCCGTCGCCAACCAGGGCGGCGTCTCCTCCAGCGATGGAGCACCGCACAGGGGAGGCGAGGGCGGAGGCGACGCCGCCGTCGCCAACCAGGGCGGCAACCTCTCCCGTCCAGCAGGAGACGGAGGAGGAGAGGGTGGATGAGGACATTGTCGTGGAGCCGCCTCCAGAGGGGGAGGCCTCCTCGACAAGGGCTGACGCGCCCGAGGCCGCGGCAGACGCGGTCGTTGCAGAGGAGGCTGGAGGCGCCCCTGAGGAGCAGGAGGAGGAGGCACCGCCGGAACCCACTGGCGCTGAGGCTGAGCGCGAGAGGGCGCCCAGCCCCCAGAGGGCAGCTGAAGCGAGCGCTGAAGGAGGTGCCCCCACAAGCCCCCGGATTGCACCAGAGGCAGTCGTGGGTCCGAGGCAGGACCCGGGCGCCTCGGCGAGGATCGAGGACTACGCCCAGCAGCACAGCGGGAGTCTCCTTGGCGCTGCATGCGCCGCAGCGCCAAGCAGCCCATCGCCGGATCATCCTCAACCGGGCGCGGCGGGCGCTCGACGGGCTGGAGGAGCAGCTCGCCAAGGAAGAAGACGCCCTGGCGGAGGAAAGGGCAAGGCTCGGCGAAGCCTGGACTCTTCTCCACGAGAGGGTGGAGATGTGTCGCCGGCAGGACGCGGCGGCAAAGGCGGCGCGCGAGGAAGCGATCCGCTTCGCCAAAGAGACCGCGACAGCGTCAAGCGGGAGGCGCAGGAGGTGATGGACGAGCTCGACGCCGCCAGGGAGGCACTCGAGGAGGAGACCACCACCAAGCACCAGGAGCTGGCGGCCGCGGAGCAGAAGTTTGCTGCCGACTCCGAGACCACCCGGGCCAGCCTGAGGGAGCTCCGCGAGCAGCTGGATGCCCGCGAGGGGCAGCTGGTGCCTCGCGAGGCCAAGCTGAAACGGCGCGAGGAGGAGCTCTCCCACCAAGAGAAGGAGCTGGCCAGGCGCGAGGAGCAGATCCAGCTGCTCGTGAAGGACCAGGCCACCCGCGAGGGGCAGCTGGAGGAGCGTGAGGGTCGGGTGGCCGCCGACAAGGCCAACCTCACGGCGGAGCAGAAGAGGCTCCAAGAAGATGCTGACCTCAAGGTCAAGCTCGTCCGCGAGGGCCTCGCCAAAGAGTATGACGAGAAGGTCGCGAAGCACGAGGACCGTCTCAAGACCAAGCGCAAGGAGCTCGAGAAGCGCATCAAGGAGCTCGAGCAGGAGGAGAAGCGGTTGACCTCTTGCCTCGAGGTCTCTCGGGAGGCCCAGGCTCGCGCTGAGGGGAACGCATTCGCCCTGGAGAGAGACCTGAATGAGCTCCGGCAGCAGGTGGGGCCTGCCGCGGCTCTGGCGGAGCAGGCACGGGACCAGCGCCAGGTTGACCGGTTCATGACGCGCCAGCGCCAGAGAATTCTCCAGAGCTTGGTGAGCCGCGTGCGCTCGGTCGGGAGGGATCTGAGGATCGACGTCCCCTCCTTCTCCGCAGCGACTGACGACGAAGCCTCGTATTCGCACTTCTTCGAGCAGTTCCTCGGAAAGCTTGAAGGGGTCGCGAAAAGCTTCGACAAGCGCGTCGTGGAGGAGAGTCGCGACCTCCTTGTCGTCGCCGTCACCAACGTCTTCAGCAACCTCGTGAGGCTCCAGCCCTCACTTGATCTTGAGGACGTGATGGCGCCGCCGCGCGCCATCAGCAACAAGGCGCAGGAGAGGGTGTTGGTTCCCTGGCGAGATGTTTTTCTCCTGATGTTGCCTGAGGCTTGGAGAGCCTGCTTTCCTGCACTTGGAGAGACATGCATACCCACAAGCAGTATATAACTAGAAAGTATTATGGTGCTCGTAGGTTCCTTCATGTGTGTCTCACGAGGAGAACAAGCACCAAGGTTTTAATGATCCTTGGTGAGTTGACGTGCGCGGGAGCTGACCCATGAGTTCAGAGCTCCTTAGGAGTTGACATGCATGAGAGCTGACCCGCAAGTTCAGAGCTCGGATCCCTTGGGTTTTAGGCGCTGCCGGGATGCTCCCGTGGCATGGCACCCTGCTAGCCCCCGCTCGTGAGATACACAGGAGGGATCATACGAGCGAGAATAAATAGCAATAAAAGCTTTGCCGAAGCCGCAAAATATGCTGGCGCGATGCGCAAAGGTTCAGAACGACCTGAAATAGGTGTTCATTACACTGGCGTGGCCAGGGGTTTTTCTTCTTCGATGATGAAGTTTTGCTTCTCTGGGGGCGCGCTTCCCTACCTAGGAGGTAGGTTGGCGCCGATGGTGACGCAAGCCCCCGAGCCGGTCGCCTCCAGAGACACTTGCTTTGTCGCTGCATTCTCCTGAGAGAACAGCTGCTTCTTCTTCGCGGGGGGCCTCGGGAGGGGTTCCTCGTCCTCGTCAGCGGGCGACGCCACCGCGGCAGCCTTGTAGGCCGCTTGCGCAGCGTACAGGGCGTCCGAGACCACGCCGCGGATGACAATGGTGCCACCCGAGCCAGGGAGCTTGACGAGGTTGTAGGCGTGGTGGGTCACCGCCATGAATTTGGCGAGGGCGGGGTAGCCGAGTATGGCGTTGTAGGGCAGGCCGATGTGCGCAACGTCGAAGTCGATCAGCTCGGTGCGGTAGTTGGCCTGGGTACCGAAAGTGACGGGGAGCCTCACCTGCCCCAAAGGGGTGGTAAGACCCTCTGTCACTCCCGAGAAGGGCCTGGTGGGCATGAGCCGCTCATAGGGCACCTGCAGCTTCTCGAATGTCTTGACGGAGATGACGTTGAGGCCAGCACCCCCATCAATGAGCGTCTTAGAGATGGCGATGTTGTTGATGGTGCCGGAGTCGAATGTAATGGGGCACTGGGACCACTTGAGGGGCCTGGAGACCTCGACTCCGGGGAGGGCTGCTGCGACCTCGCGAGCGAGTTGCTTGAAGTGGCGGTTGGAGCGAGGGGCCTGAGCCCCGCCGAGGATGCAAGCTGCCCCGCGAGGCACCTGGTAGCCTTCGTCAGCCTCGGCAGGCAGGTTGTCGTTCGCGGGCTGAGCGGCGTTGGCCTGGGGGTTCTGCTGGTAGTTGTCGTTGTAGTTGTTGTTCCAGCGTCGCCCCCCGCGGCCGCCGCGGCCTCCGCCGCGGCCTCCGTGGCCTCCGTTTGCGTCGCGAGCCTCGCGGGCCTCGCGAAGCCTCTTGATGTCGAAGCAGTCCTCGGTGGCGTGAGAGTGCCTGTTGTGGTAGATGCAGAAGGGACGATCATCCTTCTTCTCAGGTCCTGCGGCTGGAGTGGTAGCTTGGCGAGGCTGCTTGGCGTCGGGCTCTGCCGCGAGGACCGCAGTAGTCTTGCGCTTCTCGGAGGATTTCTTCTTCTTGGACCCCTCGGCGGGGTCCCCTGGCTCGTTCTTGACGAACAAGCGGCCCTCTTCAGCCTTGGCACACTTGTCCGCCAAGTCGAAAAGCTTGACGACGGTGGTGATGTTGTCGTGGATGCCGAGCTTCTCGAGCATCCGCACGTCTGTGACCCCAGCCTGGAAGGCCGAGATGACCTGTGCGTCGGTGGCGTTGGGGATCTTGTTGCGCACTTGGCTGAAGCGCTGGATGTACTTGCGGAGGGTCTCGCCGGGCTTCTGACGCACGGCGCGGAGGTCGTTGTAGGTGAGGCCGCGCTCGTACGTGCCCTTGAAGTTGGCGACGAAGCACCGGCAGAGTTCCTCCCAAGTGTTGATGGACTCGGCGGGGAGGTTGGTGAGCCATGAGGATGCGGAGTCCTTGAGGGCCATGGGGAACCAGTTCGCCATGACCTTGTCATCGCCCCCGGCGGCCTGGATGGCCAGAGAGTAGAGCTGCAGGAACTCTAGGGGGTTGTTCTTGCCGTCGTAGCGCGGAGGGAGGTCCGACCTGAACTTGACCGGCCAGACGACACGACGGAGGCTGCGAGTGAACGCGGCCGTCGTGCCGTAGGTGACCGTGCCGTTGGCGAGGGTGGCGCGGAGGTGGCGCCCGGCGGTGGCGACGTCCTGGACGACGCGGTTGCGGCGTTCTTGCCCGCGCTCGATGCTCACGCGTGCATCCTCGGGGGCTCGCTGCACGATTTGGCAGTCATGCGGCGACGACGCGTGCGATGCAGCGCCGCCGTCGCGAGGAGGAGCCCCCGCTGGTGCAGGTTGCGGTGGAACCGGTGGAGCTGGGGCGGGCGCGGGCTGATGAGGAGGCGCGGGAGGTGCGCCGTGCGCCACGTCCCCCACGAGTGCAGAAGGAACCAGGGAACGAGAGGGCGCGGGTGCCGCGGCGCGAGCGGCGCCGATGAGCTCGGCAATGCGGTTGAGCCAGGCCTCCTGGGCCGCCGGCGTGGGGCGGTACTGCAGCAGCTCCTGCGCCATGAGGAGCGCAGTCGCCGGGCTGGGCGCAGGGCGGCCCAGCGAGGAGGCAGCACGGTCCCGCGACGGGTGCAGGGAGGAGGCCTCTTCTTCGCCGAGGTCATCATCAGCGTGGTCGATGTCGTCATCGTCCGGGTGTTCGACGCGGGGCTCGGGGTCGACACGGCGCTCCGGAGCAGAGCTCCTACGCGGGCGGCCACGCGGGCGGCCTGCGGGAGCGGTGGCGGCGCTAGCCGTCCGGCGAGCGAGACGTTCGGCACGAGAGCCGGCCATGGCTGTGTCGAGGATGAAGACGCGCCTCAGCCCCCTACCTGGCACGCCAAATGTCGGAGAACTGTCCCAGGAACTGGGGGTGTCTCGAGAAGGATCGAGTAAGGGGCTGAACACGGAATCAAATAACCCTCAACGTGCTCCGGCGACGGTGCTCGTCGGACTCGCTGCGGGACAGCACTGCAGAGATGGAGACACTCGGTCTTACCCAGGTTCAGGGCCCTCTTGTGGAGGTAAAACCCCTACGTCCTGCTTTTGTGTATTGCACTGCTTGGAGAGTTCACAGTACAAGGAGAGCTTGTCGAGCTCGCGGTGGCTAACAATGGCTACTTGCTAGTCTTCAGATCTAGGGTTTGGTCTGGTAGGGTTGCACTAACCGAAGATCGAACCCTTTGCTTGGGCGTGCTCCCCCTCCTTTTATAGGCGTCCTGGACCTCTTCTGCCCAAACATTTGGGCGGGAAGGGTTACCACATGGCGACGAAGGAGGAGGCGCGGTGCACGATAAAGGTGAAGTCCACCATAAAGGTAAAGCTTGTGGACGCGGTCCACGGCAGAGGTACGTTGTCACCAAAGCTGAAAAGGGGCGCCGACCAGCCGGACGGTGGGCTGGCGCTTGCCGAGGTGGGAGGTGCCCCACGGTGACGTCGTCCTTGGAGCGTAGCTGCAGACGGCTCCCTTATCACCAGAGAGGCAATACTCGTTGTCCGCTTTGCTTGGCTCCGCTTTGTTGACTGCTTTATACATAGAAACGGCAACTGCGGCGTCGTCGTCATCGCGCGTAGGCACGCGCGTCACTCTGCACATGGCGCAGAGCCCATGTGCGCTCTGCCGCAGGGGAAGAGATAGCTTCACGAGGAAGGCGCTTCGCGAGGCGAAAAGCCTCGCCGAGCCTTTCGACTTGGTCCTTAGCAGAATTGCGGGCGGCGTCGGAGACGCCTTGTCGAGGAGCGATCCCTCGCCAAGGGAGAGAATCCTTGGCGAGGAGGAAAACCTTTCGAGGGGAAAAGCCTCGCGAAGCTCGCCAGGCTTGGAGAGCCTGGTCCTTAGCGAAAAATCATCCAAAGGAATCGTGTGGGCCCTGGCAGGCCGGCCCGTGGTACCCTGGTTTCCACTGTGCCGACAAAGCCTAGCTATATGGCTATAAAGAAAGCGCTTTACGGGAGGCAACCCGGTTGTTTTTATTTTTGATTTTCTTTGTATCCTCTTGCTGTAACAAGAGACTTAGTTTTTAGTTTAGTTTCTGGAATTATTAATAAAGTGCCAAGTTTTACCTATTTTGGTATGAAAAAGTTGCTATTTGCAATCGGAGATTTTATTCCAGCACGAATCTGTGCATGGTTTAATTTTTCATTCCTATTCTGTAACTCCGAATGAGCTGAAAGTTTTACTGTAACTTCAACTTTTCATCCTCTGTATGCATGAATTTTATCAGATTTTTTCGACATGTTTAAGTCGGGTAAAAAATACGATTCGCTGCTGCTAATTTTCTGGACAGATTCTGTCCCATTTTGTTTGATGCATTCTTTGAACTGTTAACTTGAATCTTTTTTATCCAATTAAGTTTATAAGTAGGCATACAACATTATACACTCTCTGGACATTAATATGAATTTTTTTCTAAGGATTCTATGCAGCAAGTAATTCATTTGTCTATCACTACTAATGTCACCCCACAGAAAAGAAATGGGAGAAACAGTGTTTTGATGTTTTTTCACAGGGATTAGAGGAGATGTACCACGAGCTATCCAAGGATGGTGAAGACCATAAGCTTGGGGATGTGAAGACAACCCCACTGGACCAACACACTCTCGGTTTGCACACGTCTAACTTCTGTTTTTCTATCAATACACTTTATCGCATAAACTTGGAGCGTATTTTGTTTGCTTGTTATTTTAGTTTAATCTTTTTGACCACCACTATCATTTATATATGAGAGAGCTACTGGAAGTTTGGGTTGAATTAAGTTGGATGCTATAATAAGATTGGGAAAGGGATGTTTGAGTTGATTTAAAAAGATACATATAGTTGCATAATTCATGTGCTTTCTAATGAGTATTAATTTGCAAGTGTTTTATCAAGAGCTATCTCTTATTCATGTTTTGATGCTGAATGTTACCTTACTTTGTTTACAATGGATTGGTTAGTTCTATGGACACTTGTGCATGCATTTAGACGGTCAACTTTCTCCCTTTTGCTAGCCCAAAAATTCCAACAAGTAAAAACTTGTTTTCCAACACCTTCAACCAAAGTTTTTCCAGTGAGTCCACCATATCTACCTATTAGCTTTATGCTATTCCAAGTATGTTTATCATGTTACTTTGTATTATCCATACCTCTAAATTAAAATGCTTATGTTATTGATTGTTATGGGAAAATTTTGGTTAAATAGCTCTCACACCTTGCTATTGCACTTAATAAACATGAACCATTGTGATTAAAATTATGAAGTTGTGAATTTGACAAGAGTCTTGGTTGCTAGTTAGCCCAAATGTGCTGTCACATGGCAAGCTTTCAACATTGCACTAAATTATATCTAGTTGATATCATGTACTTTTCTTTATGGATGCTTATCATGGTGCCAAATAAATGTGGAAATTTAGTCGGTTTAAGTAGTTGTATAAATGGCTAGAGAGATATCTGGGCCGCCAATCTAAGCCATGCTGTCATGGTGGAAATTTACTTACATGCTATGTGAACCTTCAGTGATACACCTCCCAATAAAAAGCTATACCAATAGTAAATAAAAAGGGTGTTGAGATTGTTCCTTATGTTTGTTTGCCTTGTCATTTTGACATGGGCTTGTTCCATGTCCTGGGACAAGAGGTACCCCAGTTGACCCTCTTAATGATGTTATAATACAATGCTTTTACTTGAACTTGCTTTGTTTCCCAAGTTGAGTAACACCATGGTGTAGGTACTCAAATTCAAGGGGCATGAAACTTTCAACCATTGCTTTGTCAAGCACACTACTCATAATTGATTTCACTTTAAACTTAATCATTAAACATGCTATAATAAGGGGTAATGAGAGCTTGATACCAATGATACCACATTGCAAACATTAACTTAAGTAGAAGAATTTGGAAGTTAGATGAGACTTGTTCATGTTTTTACCTCTACTCATATATATCTATCTATCCAAAGTGTCCACCTTTTACATTCAGTTTTATAAGAGTACTCTATGACCATTATAGGATCTTTTTACTTTTTATTATGCATACATTTGGTCCATAGTACTTTCTTCTATGTTACACTTTGTGAATTATCATTGAACATCCTTGCATTGAATATTTGATATCACTTTATAATCTCTCTTGCATATTGTTATTCCTTTAAAGAATGAATCATTTGACTTTATGTAGCAATAGTAATCATCTTTGATATCAGTTGATAGTCTTAAAATGCAAAGTCCATGTCGGTTTTATCACCTTTATACTCGAGGACGAGTATATGTTAAGCTTGGGGATGTTGATGCATGTACAATGCATACATGAACTTTGCATTATATTACTCATATTTCAATCATATTTGCATCATATAAGGGTTATATCATTGTTTTATAATGATTTTGGGAAGATTTCACAGTTTTACTATTTTTCTAGAATTAACCCTGCACTGGCAGAAAACCCTATTTTCTATATTTTGATGTTTCAGGGACCCAAACGACGTCCAAATGACCTGAAAATTTACGAGCATCATTTTTTGGAAGGAACAAAGCTTGGGAGTCAAGGAAGCGCACGAGAGGAGGCCCGAGGACCAAAATAGGTGGTCCCACGCGGCCAGATTCCTTGGACGCGTGGGGACCCCTCTTTTGGGCCTCGAGGCTTCGATGTCATCGATCGTTGTCCCCACGCCTCCGTCTTGACCTAAAAACGCCTATAAAAATAGTCCCCCCACGTTTTCCAGAAGAGAGCACCGCCGAAACATAGAAACCACGAAATAGAGACCTGGAGCTGCAGATTGGAGGGGGAAAACTCCGGCGGGGCACTGCCGGGGTGGTCTCCATCTCCCCCAACAACATATCCACCGTCTCCATGATGAGGAGGGAGTAGTCTCCTCGGGGATGAGGGCTCATGCCGGTAGATATATGGTTTATCTCTCTCTCTCCCTTGGTGTGATCTTTATGTGATCATGAGCTTTGTAATCTAGTTGAATCCATAGATGTTACTCTTCATTATCTTATGAATTATGCTACTCAAGTGGTTTTATTAACGTAATTTCCGGAGTCACCTTTGTCCCATGGTGCGAAGTTGACAGTGTGCACACCGTGTGTGGCTCTTAGGCTAAAGATTACATGAATACTTATCATGAGTTATTATTTGTGTTGGATGTCTCTATGAAATTGTGGTGTTTGTCTAGTACTATTTACGGGGGCTCAAGTTGACAGTGTGGGCTTCCCTAGATGTGGAATGCGACTTTAAGGTGTGTGTTTTTAGCCCTACGCAGTGGATTGGTGTTCATTATCCAACAAGAGAATAATTCATAGTAGCATAATGAAGAGGAAATATTTATGTATTCAATTATATTATTATTGTTGATAGTGTCCACTAGTGAAAGTATGACCCCTAGGCCTTATTTCCAAGCATTGAAACACCGTTTACACCTTTGTCTTGTCCTCTTGCATTGAAGAGGATTGGGACACTTTTACATTCTTGTTTTGTTACATTAAAACTTCCATCCATTAAATCAACCATCTTGTTATTTAAACTTGCTTAGTGCATAATCAACTAAAAGTTGTGACACTTTAGTTGTAGGGAATAGATAACTTTTCCTTCTTGCTCCTGCGGATTGATACCCTACTTCCGCATTGAGAGGTGCTACAGTGATCCCCTGCTCTTGGGGGTTATCAGTAACCCCGGTAGGTCACCCGGCCCTTCAGCACTGGTTGTCAATGTCGTGCTTGTCGATGTACCCGTGGGGCAGGTGATTCGTCTCAAACGTATCTATAATTTTTGGGTGATCCATGCTAGTTTTGTGATATTGTCACATGTTTTTACTATCATTAATATCATTTTTATGCATTTTGTCGGACTAACCTATTGACAAGATGTCGAGTGCCAGTTCCCTATTTTTGCTGTCTTTTTGTTTCAGAAATTTACTTCTGGAAATATTCTCGGAATTGGATGAAAATTTACGAGGAATTTTTACTCGACGAAAGGCACCAGGACACCAAAGGGCAGCCTGGGGGGCCACCGACAGGGCAGGGGCGGCCTGCTGCCGCGGCCCCACCTGGACCCGCGGGTGGGACCCGCCCCTGCTCCAGGGGCGTCCCCTCGGCCCCCTCCGACGCCTATAAAATCCATTTTAACCTAAAAACGTCGAGGCGACCATTATTTTCCAGAAACTCGACCCAGATGCACCATCACCGAAAACCCTAGTTCGGGGGCAGATTGATCATGTTCCGGCACCCTGCCGGAGGGGGGGTCGACCGCCGGGGCCATCTCCATCAACACCGCTGCTTCCTGCGATGAGGAGGGAGTAGTCCCTCACCGGGGCTGAGGCTTATACAAGTAGCTTTGTGGTTATCTCTCTCTCCCATGATGTGATCTTCGTTGTGATCACGAGCTTTGTTAGTGTAGTTGAATACATGATGTTTCCCTATGTGTAATGGATATGATGTTGCTCAAGTGGTGTTATTTAGTACAATTTCCGGAGCCACCGTTGTGATCATGGTACCTCGATGCCAGGATGGGTGCCGTGTGTGACTCTATGGATAATAGATTGGAACGATCTTCATCATGAGTTTGTTCTTTATTTTATGGATTGAATAGATCATGAGGTTTCTTGATGCTTGTGTTATTGAAGAAAGAGACTATTCAAGAAATAGGTTGTGGTGTTTGTTAGTACTATCTTTGGATGCGGATAGTCACAACATGAAGTGTCCATAGATGTGGAATACGAACTTTAAGGTGTGCTTTTCATATCCCTACGCAATTCTCATCCTATTTGATCGACAAAAGAATGATCTCCGAGTAACGTCAACCACGCATGTATTTTTGTAGGAACTATCATATGTTTAATTATGTTAATGATGTTCAGAGTAGTCACTAGTGAAAGTATGAAGCCTAGGCCTTGTTTCCAAGCATTGATACACTGTTTTTAGTCACTTTTGTCAGTTGTTTGCTTGCTGCCATTTTTATTACAGAATTACAAAATCACCTTTTACCGTCCATATCACTTGCATTTTACCATCTCTTCGCCGAACTAGTGCACCTATACAACTGACAATTGTATTAGGTGTGTTGGGGACACAAGAGACTTGTTGTATCTTAATTGCAGGGTTGCTTGAGAGGGATATCTTTGACCTCTACCTCCCTTGGATTCGATAAACCTTGGGTTACTCATTTAAGGGAAATTTGCCGCTGTCCTACAAACCTCTGCGCTTGGAGGCCCAACAATTCTACATGAATAGAAGTGTGTAGTAGACATCAGCAGGCGGGGCGGCCCGCCTGCCGATCCTGGCTCCTTTCCTTGTCCATCTTCTTGGTGGGCCCACGGTCGGTGGACCCGCTTTGGCCGCATTAAGGGAACCCCATGTTCCACTGTTGCGACAGTGTCAGATATTGGTGCAATGACCAAATCTGTGCGTTCATCTAATTCTGCTAAATTCCAATCAACAACAGACCTTCTAGCACCATGGCATCCCTGTTCTGCATCTGCAGCCGCCCCTGTTTCTTCACATGCCACTGTTCAGTAAGCATTGGCAACAACATCTGCTTCTCTACAGCCCACTCAACATCTGCCATCTATGAAGCTATCTTTGATGGCACATAACCAAACCTGGAATCACAGTACAGATCAACGAGCTCTGCATAAAAGGTTGCTTTTTAGATTCTCCAACCATCTTGTCGATCAATTTCAGCAACCATATCTTCTCCATCCACAATTCTCATGTAATCACCCGTCCAATTGTCAAACCAGAGCAGTGATAACCTCTTGATCTAGACCCCAAACAATACTCTCCCCAATTCTCTCCACCAAACTCTTCACGTCCTTCTCCTCCATGCTCTGTAGTTCCTAGGGATCAATTTCTGTACAGTTGACCTCCCAAATAAATCTCGTGTCTCTCTCAATGTCTCGAACGCTACCATCACCTAGCTTGGCCTTACAAGGAATGAATTCGACTATAATTTCGAAGCTAGGCGTAGAATCTCCCCTGTTTGTGAATGGCGGGAAGCGGCTGTCAGCTAGGGGTGCAGGGGACGAGAACCAAATTGAGTCAAAATAAGCTAGAAAATGGTGCGCATTACCAATTTGATGTACTCTCTCCTCCCTCCATCTCATTCAGCCCAGGCGCACCTCTCCACCCGCCCAAATTTAGATTTCAAATCGGTTGGGAATGATGCCACAAACGCACCCAAAATTGAGGGGAAAGGGTCTAGGGTTGCGAAATTACTCACCCGTGGTAGCTGCTTCGCGCTGAGAAAGGCGCTCCACCGCCGTCGAGAAGAAATTGTTGCCGCCGCCGGAGAAGAGGCGGAGGGGGGCACATTGAGCCGAGCACGGGCGAGTCGACCGGGAGTCGAGCACGGTCTAGGTGGAAACTAAGTGGATCCCACCTGTCGGAGTGATACGTCTCAAACGTATCTATAATTTTTGAGTGATCCATGCTAGTTTTGTGATATTGTCACATGTTTTTACTGTCATTTATATCATTTTTATGCATTTTGTCCGACTAACCTATTGATAAGATGCCATGTGCCAGTTTCCTGTTTTTGCTATTTTTGTATTTCAGAAAAGTCACAACAGGAAATATCGTCGGATTGCCCTCAAAATTTACGGAGATTTTTTCTGCGACAGAATACACACGTGGACCATAGGCCGACCTGGGGGGCCACCCAGGGGCCAGGGGCGGGTAGCAGCCGCGGCCCCCATTGACCTGCGGGTGGGGCCCGACCCTGCCCTCTGGGCATCGTCTCGGCCCCCTCCGACGCCTATAAAATCCCTTTTGACCTAAAACCGAGGGGGTGGCCATTATTTTCCAGAAACTCGACCCCGACGCGCCGTAACCGAAAACCCGAGTTCGGGGTCCAATCTGAAGCTGATCCCGGCACTCTGCCGGAGGGGAGATCGATCCCGGAGGGTTCTTCATCGCCATGCCTTCCTCCAGGATGATTTGTGAGTATTCTCACCTTGGACTACGGGTCCATGGAAGTAGCTAGTTGGTAGTCTCTCTCTCTTGTGCTTCATGTCTTATGATCTTGTGAGCTGCCTAACATGATCAAGATCGATTATTCTAATGCTATGTGATGTGTTTGCTGGGATCCGATGGATTATGAAGTTATGTTCAGATTGTGCATGATTCTTATATGAGTAATTTATGTTCTTGCATGCTCTCCGATGTGCGTAGTTACTTTGGTCAAGTGATTGTGTGTATCTCCAAGAGAGGGTATTTATGCTAGATAGTGGGTTCATGCCCCCTTTTGTTCCTGGGCACGAGTGACAGAAACGTCTAAGGGCGAGGGTGTGCTGTTGCTACTAAGGGTAAAACAGCGGTGTTAATGTCTATTTTGATATTAGTATTGCTTACTTCATGCACTTTACTTAATGCAATTGTCTGTTGCTTGCAACTTAATACCGTTGGGTGACAGGCTGGATAGCGATCCCACGGTGGACTTTTTAGACAAAGACGCAGTTGGATTCAACGGTCTTTGTTCCTTGTCATGATGCCTCCATAAATATTATTATGTCCTTTTTGTCATAGCTAAATTGGGTTTGTGTAACGCCCCAAGATCGGTACTATGCAGACTTGAGCGTTCCAGCCAAATCCGCATAATAACGATCCTAAAGGACGCCCACCAGGCATAACGTGCACGTCGCAACACACACGTTATGCGGGTGGCATTGTGATAACATTACAACAGTTCTCGATGGAACCCACAAAAGAACATATATACAACAACGACTCACCGAGTCAAGAGCAAAGATACAATACAAAGATCCAAAATAACAACGGAAGCGGGATACGTTCGACTACGGACAAGATACAAATTGGACTAAGAGTCCGAAGATAAACGAAGGCACCATATCCCTGCCCAGGCCAAGCCGGAGGGATTCCCAAGCTAACGTCGTCAGACTTCAAACCTGTTGGCTGCATTGGAATAGCAGCCCCGAAGGGGTCAGTACTATAAAACAGTACTGGCAAGTAATACTCACAAGATATCAAAGCTGGAATTCCGGGGAAAAGGGTTAGCGATTGAGGTGGCGGCAAGCAGCACTAACAACTTATAGAGACACACTACAACTTTCGTCTATCAGAGACAAGGTAAGAGAGCGCAAAAGGAACCAGCTATACTACTCACCAAACAAACCCGCCCTAAAACGACTCCCTCGTATCCTCAGCCCACGAGGAAGAAGTCCGGGCACTCACACGGTGGACAAGTTTTATGGGTTATTATTCAAGTAATCTATTTTACTAGTCAAGTTATTATCATCATAAGGTGCAAGTTGTCTATGATCTTTTTAGCCAGCGCATTTCACCAAGTCGTCCATAACCGCGGACACGGCTTTTCGAAAAGATTTCACCCTGCAGGGATGCACCAATGAACCCACACGCATCGAAACTCTCGCTTAGAGGTGTACCGGTGGAGGTTTCGACGCAATACTTCCCTTCACTACAAACAAGTCCAGGGAGCCACCTAGCTAGGACTGATCCACCTTGAGAGTCCGGCCGAAGCTTCGAGGTGGGCCTAACCGGTGCGAGGACGGTGTCGGGAGGAACACTCATACGATTGCCCTCCGTCCACATGCGGTAAACGCCACGTGCCGCAAGACCTACTAAAACACCCGAACTACTTGTGGCATCCTGGACAAGTTTGAGGATCCGGTAATAGATTGCGGGGAGGCCCATAGAACTCCCACATGTGGTTAGTGCGCTCAGTCTTGGATCAGCGGAAAAGAACTCGGGTCCTAGGCGACACTAGCAGAACAAATCACCACGATTGGCCTTCCGCCGGTGCCTTATCTTTATTAAGGTATTCCCATCGCAACAAAAAAAATAAAGATTACTATTTAGTTGAGCCTAGCTATCATGTTATCAACAAGACTAGACAAAAAGATAACAGGACTGAAGCAAAGCACCTAAGCATGCACTACGACTCGCAAGGCCAACAAGGTAAACAAGCAACAGGTTAATAGGATGTGGAGGTGTGGCTATATCATGGCTGCAAGGTAAACATGCATATAGGATCGAGACACAAGCATCGCGACATAAGGCTAGCAAGGAACAAAAGATAGGACGAGTGAGAGACAGAAGACAAGCAAAGATAGCAAGGGAGTATCACTTGCCTGCAATTCCGGTAGAGGTAGCAGAACCTGTCGTTGCTCACATCAACTCAACGTCCTATTCCCGCGAAGAAGCAATGAACACTGGAATAAAAGATGCACCTTACTACTATGGCAAAAGATCCAGCATGTAGATGCAATGCATGCATGACATGGCGTTTATGAGAGGATGCAATTTTAGCAAATTTAAATGGAACCGAGGTTCCGACATTTAAATATATGGTTCAAGTTATTTTTCTAACCATCAAAATTAAATGTTGTTAGCATGTTAAAGCAAGACATGGGTGATCTATGCAAAATTAAATGGAATAGGGCACTATTATAATTAATTACCCACACATTCCATATTCATTTATTTAGGTGTTTATGCAAAACCCCACTAAACCTCAAGTTACATGATGCAAACATGGACATGGATGGCATATTAAATTTCTACACATTTTTCTGATCCAAAAACATATAAAACATTCTGTAATTGGAGCTACCAATTAAAAGTTATGAATTTAAACATATAGCATAAATAATAAAACAAAGGAAAAGAAAAAAAACAGGAAAAGGAGGTGGAAAAGGTGTGGCTGTGGGGATTTGAACACGGGCCGGCTGGGTGAAGGAACAGGGCAGCAAGCCACTGGGCTGCACTGCTGTTTGTGTATGACTCGGGATCTAACAGTACATGAAGCAGAGTGCCGGCGTTAACTGAATTTTTGACATGCAACAGGTTCAGACTTGCAGATGCAGAGACAAAGCGACGAAGAGCTTCAGCGACGGCTGCTGGTTCTTGCGTGTGCTCGGGAGCTCCAAGGTGCAGGTGGCGGTGTGGAGGTTTGCTGAGGACGCGGGAGTGGCCAGGAAGTCTAGCAGGTGCAGCAACATGCCCAAAGGGAGGAGATTGAGCAGGACACCATGGCGTTCATGACGAGCAGCTCGGACGGAAGCATCCGACGAACACATGATGCAATCGAGCGGGAGAAAGGGGGGAAAATGAAGAGGTGCTCACGAGGATGGTGCTGGTGTAGTCGTTCATGCTCGAGGGAGACGGCGTCGGGCTGGGGAAGAGGAAGAAGGCGATGGCCATGGCGTTCCCGCGGACAGCGTAGACGACGACGGAGAAGACGACCGCGGCAGCTCCGGCTCCGGTTCTTCAGCGTAGGGGACGGCGATGGCGTAGGGGTTCGATTCCGAGCTCAGCTAGGTGAGCGGGGCTCCATGGTGGCGAGGCAGCGACGGGTTCCTCCGGTGGTTGCCCTCGGTGAAGAGGAAAAGCAGGAGGAAGAAGAAGGGGACAGAGAGCTGGCGGCGGCGGCTGAAGGGAGAAAAGGGAGAGGACTAGGGTTAGAGGAGAGGCTCTGGTGCTGGATTTATAGGAGGGTAAAGCTGGGGTGGCGTGGCATGGTGCTTGGCACGCGGGGTGACGGCAAGGGAAGCGACGACAGCGACGTGCGCGTGCCTGTACGTGAGAGAGGAGCCAGCGAAGGGGTATGGGCCGGTTTCTGGGATGGTAATGGGCCGGAAGGAGAGAGGGAAGAGAAGGAAAAGGGCTGCGGCCAGAAAAGAGAGAAGGCTTCTGGATTTTTCCCAATTTCAGAATTAGGAAAAAGAAAGAAAGGAAAAAATAAAGGAAAGGGAAAAAGAGGGAAAAGAAAAGAGAGAGAGAGATTTAATAAAATAGGGTTTGCCAAAAATTTAAAAGCTTTATTTTGATTAGAAAAATAATTTTACAAATATTCCAAATATTATTTTGGGAGTTTGTTTGAAGTTAGAAAAGGAGGGAGGGATGGATTTATTAAACCCAAGAATTAATTTGCAAAACAAAATATTTTAGCTAAAATAATATTTTGATTTTTCTTTTGTCAAAAATGCAAGGTGATTGAATGCATGATGTCATGACGATGCAAAAAGAAAAGAACAAGCAAAAATCTAATTTGGGGGAAAACCCCGGGGCATTACAACCGACACCACTAACAAGGGATCTCGCCCCGAGATCCACGCTACCGTCGGGGGGAAGAAGAGGAAGTTATTCTATCGAATCTTGTCGCACCTGGTTGATCTTCTCGACACCACTAACAAGAGGTTCTTGCTCACTTGATGGCGAAGTTCGTCTGCCGACATCCTTCCGAAGATCGAACCTATTAGGATTAAAGGCAAGGAGATCGTCCAACCCACGAAGGTGCTATGACTCGGAAGATAGATGAGAGAGAAGATTTAAATCATATAAGGTAAGAAAGGAAAAGAATAGAGGTAAGGAGTAAACAAGAATTCCTATTAAGATCTTTTCAAATAGCTTTTAGTAAAATAATTTGGACACTCTACAACAACGACCATTAGCTAGGGTATCCTATAGGCTGACGGACCCGCGGGGTATCGAAAAACCAGAGCTCTGATACCACTTTGTAACGCCCCAAGATCGGTACTATGCAGACTTGAGCGTTCCAGCCAAATCCGCATAATAACGATCCTAAAGGACGCCCACCAGGCATAACGTGCACGTCGCAACACACACGTTATGCGGGTGGCATTGTGATAACATTACAACAGTTCTCGATGGAACCCACAAAAGAACATATATACAACAACGACTCACCGAGTCAAGAGCAAAGATACAATACAAAGATCCAAAATAACAACGGAAGCGGGATACGTCCGACTACGGACAAGATACAAATTGGACTAAGAGTCCGAAGATAAACGAAGGCACCATATCCCTGCCCAGGCCAAGCCAAGCCGGAGGGATTCCCAAGCTAACGTCGTCAGACTTCAAACCTGTTGGCTGCATTGGAATAGCAGCCCCGAAGGGGTCAGTACTATAAAACAGTACTGGCAAGTAATACTCACAAGATATCAAAGCTGGAATTCCGGGGAAAAGGGTTAGCGATTGAGGCGGCGGCAAGCAGCACTAACAACTTATAGAGACACACTACAACTTTCGTCTATCAGAGACAAGGTAAGAGAGCGCAAAAGGAACCAGCTATACTACTCACCAAACAAACCCGCCCTAAAACGACTCCCTCGTATCCTCAGCCCACGAGGAAGAAGTCCGGGCACTCACACGGTGGACAAGTTTTATGGGTTATTATTCAAGTAATCTATTTTACTAGTCAAGTTATTATCATCATAAGGTGCAAGTTGTCTATGATCTTTTTAGCCAGCGCATTTCACCAAGTCGTCCATAACCGCGGACACGGCTTTTCGAAAAGATTTCACCCTGCAGGGATGCACCAATGAACCCACACGCATCGAAACTCTCGCTTAGAGTTGTACCGGTGGAGGTTTCGACGCAATACTTCCCATCACTACAAACAAGTCCAGGGAGCCACCTAGCTAGAACTGATCCACCTTGAGAGTCCGGCCGAAGCTTCGAGGTGGGCCTAACCGGTGCGAGGACGGTGTCGGGAGGAACACTCATACGATTGCCCTCCGTCCACATGCGGTAAACGCCACGTGCTGCAAGACCTACTAAAACACCCGAACTACTTGTGGCATCCTGGACAAGTTTGAGGATCCGGTAATAGATTGCGGGGAGGCCCATAGAACTCCCACATGTGGTTAGTGCGCTCAGTCTTGGATCAGCGGAAAAGAACTCGGGTCCTAGGCGACACTAGCAGAACAAATCACCACGATTGGCCTTCCGCCGGTGCCTTATCTTTATTAAGGTATTCCCATCGCAACAAAAAAAATAAAGATTACTATTTAGTTGAGCCTAGCTATCATGTTATCAACAAGACTAGACAAAAAGATAACAGGACTGAAGCAAAGCACCTAAGCATGCACTACGACTCGCAAGGCCAACAAGGTAAACAAGCAACAGGTTAATAGGATGTGGAGGTGTGGCTATATCATGGCTGCAAGGTAAACATGCATATAGGATCGAGACACAAGCATCGCGACATAAGGCTAGCAAGGAACAAAAGATAGGACGAGTGAGAGACAGAAGACAAGCAAAGATAGCAAGGGAGTATCACTTGCCTGCAATTCCGGTAGAGGTAGCAGAACCTGTCGTTGCTCACATCAACTCAACGTCCTATTCCCGCGAAGAAGCAATGAACACTGGAATAAAAGATGCACCTTACTACTATGGCAAAAGATCCAGCATGTAGATGCAATGCATGCATGACATGGCGTTTATGAGAGGATGCAATTTTAGCAAATTTAAATGGAACCGAGGTTCCGACATTTAAATATATGGTTCAAGTTATTTTTCTAACCATCAAAATTAAATGTTGTTAGCATGTTAAAGCAAGACATGGGTGATCTATGCAAAATTAAATGGAATAGGGCACTATTATAATTAATTACCCACACATTCCATATTCATTTATTTAGGTGTTTATGCAAAACCCCACTAAACCTCAAGTTACATGATGCAAACATGGACATGGATGGCATATTAAATTTCTACACATTTTTCTGATCCAAAAACATATAAAACATTCTGTAATTGGAGCTACCAATTAAAAGTTATGAATTTAAACATATAGCATAAATAATAAAACAAAGGAAAAGAAAAAAAACAGGAAAAGGTGTGGCTGTGGGGATTTGAACACGGGCCGGCTGGGTGAAGGAACAGGGCAGCAAGCCACTGGGCTGCGCTGCTGTTTGTGTATGACTCGGGATCTAACAGTACATGAAGCAGAGTGCCGGCGTTAACTGAATTTTTGACATGCAACAGGTTCAGACTTGCAGATGCAGAGACAAAGCGACGAAGAGCTTCAGCGACGGCTGCTGGTTCTTGCGTGTGCTCGGGAGCTCCAAGGTGCAGGTGGCGGTGTGGAGGTTTGCTGAGGACGCGGGAGTGGCCAGGAAGTCTAGCAGGTGCAGCAACATGCCCAAAGGGAGGAGATTGAGCAGGACACCATGGCGTTCATGACGAGCAGCTCGGACGGAAGCATCCGACGAACACATGATGCAATCGAGCGGGAGAAAGGGGGGAAAATGAAGAGGTGCTCACGAGGATGGTGCTGGTGTAGTCGTTCATGCTCGAGGGAGACGGCGTCGGGCTGGGGAAGAGGAAGAAGGCGATGGCCATGGCGTTCCCGCGGACAGCGTAGACGACGACGGAGAAGACGACCGCGGCAGCTCCGGCTCCGGTTCTTCAGCGTAGGGGACGGCGATGGCGTAGGGGTTCGATTCCCGAGCTCAGCTAGGTGAGCGGGGCTCCATGGTGGCGAGGCAGCGACGGGTTCCTCCGGTGGTTGCTCTCGGTGAAGAGGAAAAGCAGGAGGAAGAAGAAGGGGACAGAGAGCTGGCGGCGGCGGCTGAAGGGAGAAAAGGGAGAGGACTAGGGTTAGAGGAGAGGCTCTGGTGCTGGATTTATAGGAGGGTAAAGCTGGGGTGGCGTGGCATGGTGCTTGGCACGCGGGTGACGGCAAGGGAAGCGACGACAGCGACGTGCGCGTGCCTGTACGTGAGAGAGGAGCCAGCGAAGGGGTATGGGCCGGTTTCTGGGATGGTAATGGGCCGGAAGGAGAGAGGGAAGAGAAGGAAAAGGGCTGCGGCCAGAAAAGAGAGAAGGCTTCTGGATTTTTCCCAATTTCAGAATTAGCAAAAAGAAAGAAAGGAAAAATAAAGGAAAGGGAAAAAGAGGGAAAAGAAAAGAGAGAGAGAGATTTAATAAAATAGGGTTTGCCAAAATTTAAAAGCTTTATTTTGATTAGAAAAATAATTTTACAAATATTCCAAATATTATTTTGGGAGATTGTTTGAAGTTAGAAAAGGAGGGAGGGATGGATTTATTAAACCCAAGAATTAATTTGCAAAACAAAATATTTTAGCTAAAATAATATTTTGATTTTTCTTTTGTCAAAAATGCAAGGTGATTGAATGCATGATGTCAAGACGATGCAAAAAGAAAAGAACAAGCAAAAATCTAATTTGGGGGAAAACCCCGGGGCATTACAGTTTGTGTCATGATCTTCTCAATTGCCTAGCTGTAATTCGTTCACCCATCACATGCATATTTTATTTACTTGAGAGACTCCACTAGTGAACCCATGGCCCCCGGTCCATCTTTTTACATTGTTTTCAACCTCATTTACTTGCTTTTAATCATCATTATTTCTCTGGTCACTTTTCATATTTTATCTATTTCATCATACAATTAACCGCTTTGTTTTCTGCGAGACCGGAAAGATTGACAACCTTTCCGCCGTTGGGGGCAAAGTATTTGGTTGAGTGTGTGCAGGTCCACGTCTGTTGAAGGTTAAGCGCCAGAGATCTTCAACATTCACCTCGTTGTTCATTTCAAAGTCCTACTGGTTCGATAAACCTCGGTTCGTTAAACGAGGGAAAACTGCTACTAGCTACAATTCCGCCTTCGCTTGGGGCACCACCCAACTTATCAATATCCACCATCAAGTAGTTTTCTGGCGCCGTTTCCGGGGACTTTGGAGCTACAGCAAGGGGAGTCTCATACTCTCAATCTCTTTACTTTGTTTTTGTCTTGCTTGCTTTATATCTCGTTTAGTTTATTTTCCTGTTTCAAAATTTTAAAACCCAAAAAAATTAGTGTAATCTTTATTTCAGATTTGTTTATCTTTTATCTAGTAGCTATGTTCCCTTCTAGTTTTGATATGAAAGATGTTAAGGTAGGAAGTGGGGATGTTGTTGGAAAAGATAATATTGAAGAATTCCTCACTTTCGTTAGCAAACTCTATACTCATGATAAAAGATCAATAGTTGAGCTAACTGATAGTTATGATTCCGCCATATCTGTTTGGTAGCTCGTCTTGAGAAGAGGTTTGTTAATTTAAATCCTATACTACATAAAATGTTTCTTACGCTTGATAGCATGGAGAGAGGAGAGGAAAAAGATTTCGTATTAGAAACTCTTCTCCATGAATTTGATGATATAGTTAAAGAAGCTAGGAAAATATTTGCTCATTATGTTGCTCTTGGTTCATATCCTAATATTCACTATTTTTGGATGTTAGGGATAAAAATCTAAGGAAGTACACTCAAAACACGTAGGTAAAGGAGAAAGTTTAAATTTCTGTACCATTTAATGTAACACCCTGGATTTTTGGCCCTTTGAAATTTTTTCCCAAAATACCTTGTTTGATTTATTTAAAGTGCATTTGGGATTTAAGCCTCAGGAAAAATCAATTGGATCTTAAACCCTTCCAGCTGCTAAATCAAGTGGGATCTTGTGCCTTCTAATTCCCTCCCACTTGGTACTTGTGATTTTGATCTTGGACCCTGGAAAAATATTTAATTGAAAAATTCTTTTTCATTTTTGAAAAATTCCCTGTTTATTGACCTTACAAGGAACCCCTAGTTTTATGTCTCCAAAAATTCTACAAAAATTAGGGAACCTTCCCTAATGGATGTGGATCACTTTTCTAAGAAAATATGGTGCCACCCCTTAGGAAAAATTTCCCTACACAATTCTTTTGTGTACTGCCCTTTTCCCAAAACTTTTTAGAATCTAACCAAACTAATTTTCCTGGAAGAAACCAAGGCATGGATAGACTCTCCTTTACCCCTCCTACCTCAGGAAAAAAGGGAGATCCATCTAACATCATCTACCCCTCCAAACAGTAAACCCTAATTTTGGCCAGTACTGTTTTTTGAAAATTTGGTCGGACCAACTTTCGATTTGTAAAAAGTTTATTCAGCAATCTTGTAGGTCTTGAAATTTGGCGCAGAGTGACGCGAACCTCATCTCATTTGGAGCCCTGAGGTGAGAGAATGATGTCGATGCCGACATTGGCATGCCCTGGACATGCCCAGACCGGCATGGGCATGGCCACAGAGCGCCGCCCGTTTCTGGTCGCCGGAGAGCAGCACTCCCTCGCATCCCCGCATGCCTCCCGCACCCCTCACTCCCCTCTCCACCTCTCAGCACCACGCGTCGCCGGGGGAAGCATCGGACGGCGGCCGCGTTGACGCGCCAGGCGCTAGCCGACGCACCGACCACGCCCTGTGCCGCCGGGACCCCCTCGTCAGCACCTCCTCCGCCGCACGGACCGGTCCGTCGCCGGGGTTAACCACCGTGCACCTCCTGTGCCACCGCTCCCTCAACGCCCCGCCACCGCCGCCACCACACGAGGCCGACACCTCGCCGCGGCATTAACCACGGCCACCGCGCGGACGGCCTATAAATCGACCCCCCCGGGCACAGCTGAGCACCGCACCACCACTCCCACTCCACCCTGTCGGAGATTGTCCCCAGGAACTAGGGGTGTCTCCAAGGTATCGTGTAAGGGGCTGAACACGGAGTCAAACAGTCCACAACGTGCTCCGGCGACGGTGCTCGTCAGGCTCGCTGCGGACGACACTGCAGAGATTGACACAAGGTATTACCCAGGTTCAGGGCCCTCTTGTGGAGGTAAAACCCCTACGTCCTGCTATGGTGTATTGCACTGCCTGAAGAATTTACAGTACAAGGAGAGCTTGTCGAGCTCGAGGTGGCTAACAATGGCTGCTTGCTAGTCTTCAGATCTAGGGTTAGGGTTTGCTAGGGCTGCACCAACCGAAGATCGAACCAGGAATCGAACCCTTTGCTAGGGCGTGCTCCTCCTCCTTTTATAGGCGTCCTGGGCCTCTTCTGCCCAAACATTTGGGCGGGAAGGGCTACCACATGGCGACGAAGGAGGAGGCGCGGTGCACCGCAAAGGTGAGGTCTACCATAAAGGTAAAGATCGTGGACACGGTCCACGGCAGGGGAACGGCGTCACCAAAGCTGAAAAGGGGGCACGGACCAGCTGGGCGGCGGGCTGGCGCTTGCCGAGGTGGGAGGTGACCCACAGTGACGTCGTCCTTGGAGCGTAGCTGCAGACTGTTCCCTTGTCACCAAAGAGGTAATACTCGTTGTCCGCTTTGCTTGGCTCCGCTTTGTTGACTGCTTTATACATGGAAACGGCAACTGCGGCGTCGTCGTCACCGCGCGTAGGCACGCGCGTCACTCTGCACACGGCGCAGAGCCCATGTGCGCTCTGCCGCGGGGGCAGAGATGGCTTCACGAGGAAAACGCTTCGCGAGGCGAAAGGCCTCGCCAAGCCTTTCGGCTTGGTCCTTAGTAGAAATGCGGGCGGCGTCGGAGACGCCTTGTCGAGGAGCGATTCCTCGCCGAGGGAAAGAACCCTTGGTGAGGAGAAAAACCCTTCGCGAGGGGAGAAAACCTCGCGAAGCTCGCCAGGCTTGGAGAGCCTGGTCCTTAGCGAAAATCATACAAAGAATTCTGTGGGCCCTGGCAGGCCGGCCCGTGGTACCCTGGTTTCCACTGTGCCGACAGTAGCCCCCAGGCCCGCGATGGGCACGCCGAGGCCCATGACGAAGGCGAAGCGTCGAGGGGCCAAAGATGCCTGACAGGGCCGCGACACGTGTCACGCAGCGGTTGCGCCCGTGGCCACGGCCTCCTCGGCTCCAACGGGCGACGTGGTGGGGCCCGCCACGACTCGAGTGCTGGTCAATAAAGCCTGGGCGCGCAGGCGGCGCCCATTACTTCTCCCGTAACTCCTCCGCACGCTTCTCCCCACGCCTCCAAACTCTCCAGAGAACTCCAATCTCCAGAGCGCTCTTCTTCTTCTCCGGCGACCAATGGCGCCCAAGAAAGCAGCCACTGACCTGAAGGGCAAGGCCACCGTGCAGGCGAGCTCGTCGGCGGCGACGGAGCGGGTGGGCACGTCCGCGGCGATGGCGCGCACTGCTGCGCTCGAGGGAGCGCTGCCGAAGACGCGCGTCACCGCTGCGACGATAGCGACGGTGCGCCACCTGGCGGCGGCGAAGACCAACGAGCACGGCGCCACCGAACTGAGGCCGGCCGGTAGCAGGCTCACCGACACCTTCTACCCCATCTTTCTTCATACTCTCTATGCCGGCCTGGTACCACCATTCTCTGATTTCCTCTTGGCGATCTTGGAGACGTACCAGATCCAACTCCTTCATCTTCATCCCAACTCCATCCTCATCCTTGCCATCTTCGCCCACTTCTGCGAGGCCTACGTCGGCATCCGCCCCTCGGTGTCGCTCTTCCGCAGTTTCTATTCTCTTCGGAACTCCGCCAAGGGCGAGCGGCTCGGATGCGTCTCTTTCCGCATCGTCGACGCCCGGAGCGACAACTACATCCCCATCGCCTGGCTTGGCGAGGTCGCCGTCACCAAGGTGACGAAAAAGGTCGACAAGTTCCGCGAGAAGTGGCTCTTCGTCGACGCCAAGGCCACCAACCCTCTCCTGGAGGTGCCCGAGGCGCCGCCGAGGAAGTGGGCGCGCTGGGCGAGCGCGGACTTCAGGGGCTCGAAGCTTGATGCGGTGTACGTGTACTTCCGTCACATTCGCGAGGCAGGGGTCACCGGCCAGATGGTGGCGAAGGACTTCACCAGGCGCCGCATCGCTCCCCTCCAACAGCACGCCGAGCCGGTGTGGCGATACGACGGCAAGGACGACGCCATGCGGCTAAGCAGGGACGGCTTCGAGCCTGACGTGCTCCTCCAGATCATGAACGTTCTCTTCACATCGCCGGAGATCCCTCCCGCCAAGAAAGAGGCGGCCAAACCGCTCATTGTCTTCGCCGAGGAGAGCATAGAGGAGAAGCGCTCGCATATGCCCATCTTCGACGAGTGGGGAATCGTGCCCGCGGGGCACAGCGGGCCTCGCCCTAACCCGTGGGCGGCAGAGCCGGAGTACGTGGATGTACTTGCGGAGGGTCTCGCCGGGCTTCTGACGCACGGCGCGGAGGTCGTTGTAGGT
Source organism: Puccinellia tenuiflora (assembly GCA_012064385.1). Taxonomy (NCBI): domain Eukaryota; kingdom Viridiplantae; phylum Streptophyta; class Magnoliopsida; order Poales; family Poaceae; genus Puccinellia; species Puccinellia tenuiflora. The sequence goes on from QRDG01000089.1 coordinate 243,207, forward strand.
GAGGCCGCGCTCATACGTGCCCTTGAAGTTGGCGACGAAGCACCGGCAGAGCTCATACGTGCCCTTGAACCAGGAATCGAACCAGGAATCGAACCAGGAATCGAACCCTTTGCTAGGGCGTGCTCCTCCTCCTTTTATAGGCGTCCTGGGCCTCTTCTGCCCAAACATTTGGGCGGGAAGGGCTACCACATGGCGACGAAGGAGGAGGCGCGGTGCACCGCAAAGGTGAGGTCTACCATAAAGGTAAAGATCGTGGACACGGTCCACGGCAGGGGAACGGCGTCACCAAAGCTGAAAAGGGGGCACGGACCAGCTGGGCGGCGGGCTGGCGCTTGCCGAGGTGGGAGGTGACCCACAGTGACGTCGTCCTTGGAGCGTAGCTGCAGACTGTTCCCTTGTCACCAAAGAGGTAATACTCGTTGTCCGCTTTGCTTGGCTCCGCTTTGTTGACTGCTTTATACATGGAAACGGCAACTGCGGCGTCGTCGTCACCGCGCGTAGGCACGCGCGTCACTCTGCACACGGCGCAGAGCCCATGTGCGCTCTGCCGCGGGGGCAGAGATGGCTTCACGAGGAAAACGCTTCGCGAGGCGAAAGGCCTCGCCAAGCCTTTCGGCTTGGTCCTTAGTAGAAATGCGGGCGGCGTCGGAGACGCCTTGTCGAGGAGCGATTCCTCGCCGAGGGAAAGAACCCTTGGTGAGGAGAAAAACCCTTCGCGAGGGGAGAAAACCTCGCGAAGCTCGCCAGGCTTGGAGAGCCTGGTCCTTAGCGAAAATCATCCAAAGAATTCTGTGGGCCCTGGCAGGCCGGCCCGTGGTACCCTGGTTTCCACTGTGCCGACAGTAGCCCCCAGGCCCGCGATGGGCACGCCGAGGCCCATGACGAAGGCGAAGCGTCGAGGGGCCAAAGATGCCTGACAGGGCCGCGACACGTGTCACGCAGCGGTTGCGCCCGTGGCCACGGCCTCCTCGGCTCCAACGGGCGACGTGGTGGGGCCCGCCACGACTCGAGTGCTGGTCAATAAAGCCTGGGCGCGCAGGCGGCGCCCATTACTTCTCCCGTAACTCCTCCGCACGCTTCTCCCCACGCCTCCAAACTCTCCAGAGAACTCCAATCTCCAGAGCGCTCTTCTTCTTCTCCGGCGACCAATGGCGCCCAAGAAAGCAGCCACTGACCTGAAGGGCAAGGCCACCGTGCAGGCGAGCTCGTCGGCGGCGACGGAGCGGGTGGGCACGTCCGCGGCGATGGCGCGCACTGCTGCGCTCGAGGGAGCGCTGCCGAAGACGCGCGTCACCGCTGCGACGATAGCGACGGTGCGCCACCTGGCGGCGGCGAAGACCAACGAGCACGGCGCCACCGAACTGAGGCCGGCCGGGTAGCAGGCTCACCGACACCTTCTACCCCATCTTTCTTCATACTCTCTATGCCGGCCTGGTACCACCATTCTCTGATTTCCTCTTGGCGATCTTGGAGACGTACCAGATCCAACTCCTTCATCTTCATCCCAACTCCATCCTCATCCTTGCCATCTTCGCCCACTTCTGCGAGGCCTACGTCGGCATCCGCCCCTCGGTGTCGCTCTTCCGCAGTTTCTATTCTCTTCGGAACTCCGCCAAGGGCGAGCGGCTCGGATGCGTCTCTTTCCGCATCGTCGACGCCCGGAGCGACAACTACATCCCCATCGCCTGGCTTGGCGAGGTCGCCGTCACCAAGGTGACGAAAAAGGTCGACAAGTTCCGCGAGAAGTGGCTCTTCGTCGACGCCAAGGCCACCAACCCTCTCCTGGAGGTGCCCGAGGCGCCGCCGAGGAAGTGGGCGCGCTGGGCGAGCGCGGACTTCAGGGGCTCGAAGCTTGATGCGGTGTACGTGTACTTCCGTCACATTCGCGAGGCAGGGGTCACCGGCCAGATGGTGGCGAAGGACTTCACCAGGCGCCGCATCGCTCCCCTCCAACAGCACGCCGAGCCGGTGTGGCGATACGACGGCAAGGACGACGCCATGCGGCTAAGCAGGGACGGCTTCGAGCCTGACGTGCTCCTCCAGATCATGAACGTTCTCTTCACATCGCCGGAGATCCCTCCCGCCAAGAAAGAGGCGGCCAAACCGCTCATTGTCTTCGCCGAGGAGAGCATAGAGGAGCAGCGCTCGCATATGCCCATCTTCGACGAGTGGGGAATCGTGCCCGCGGGGCACAGCGGGCCTCGCCCTAACCCGTGGGCGGCAGAGCCGGAGTACGTGGATGTACTTGCGGAGGGTCTCGCCGGGCTTCTGACGCACGGCGCGGAGGTCGTTGTAGGTGAGGCCGCGCTCATACGTGCCCTTGAAGTTGGCGACGAAGCACCGGCAGAGCTCATACGTGCCCTTGAACCAGGAATCGAACCAGGAATCGAACCAGGAATCGAACCCTTTGCTAGGGCGTGCTCCTCCTCCTTTTATAGGCGTCCTGGGCCTCTTCTGCCCAAACATTTGGGCGGGAAGGGCTACCACATGGCGACGAAGGAGGAGGCGCGGTGCACCGCAAAGGTGAGGTCTACCATAAAGGTAAAGATCGTGGACACGGTCCACGGCAGGGGAACGGCGTCACCAAAGCTGAAAAGGGGGCACGGACCAGCTGGGCGGCGGGCTGGCGCTTGCCGAGGTGGGAGGTGACCCACAGTGACGTCGTCCTTGGAGCGTAGCTGCAGACTGTTCCCTTGTCACCAAAGAGGTAATACTCGTTGTCCGCTTTGCTTGGCTCCGCTTTGTTGACTGCTTTATACATGGAAACGGCAACTGCGGCGTCGTCGTCACCGCGCGTAGGCACGCGCGTCACTCTGCACACGGCGCAGAGCCCATGTGCGCTCTACCGCGGGGGCAGAGATGGCTTCACGAGGAAAACGCTTCGCGAGGCGAAAGGCCTCGCCAAGCCTTTCGGCTTGGTCCTTAGTAGAAATGCGGGCGGCGTCGGAGACGCCTTGTCGAGGAGCGATTCCTCGCCGAGGGAAAGAACCCTTGGTGAGGAGAAAAACCCTTCGAGAGGGGAGAAAACCTCGCGAAGCTCGCCAGGCTTGGAGAGCCTGGTCCTTAGCGAAAATCATCCAAAGAATTCTGTGGGCCCTGGCAGGCCGGCCCGTGGTACCCTGGTTTCCACTGTGCCGACACACCCAGCACCCTCTGCCCCAGCCTCGAGTCCGGAGGAGCCACCCCTCGCCGGAATCGAGCTCACCCTCACCGCCCTGACCCCAGCTCGATTCACCCAACCGTAGCCTCCCCCTGGCCGATTCCCTCTACCCAGAGCACCCACAGACCACCGTGATGCCGATGCCGAGCTCGCCGGGGTAGCCGGTGGCCGGAATCGACGAGTTCGTCCACGACCGACAGCTCCCTCCGCCGGGGAAGACGCCCTGGTGCCGCCCGAGGTCACCGTGAACCACGACTGCACCGACGACCTGCTCCACCCCTTCACCGAGCCCTTCTGCTCCCTCTCCGCCCCTCTCCCTCGCCCCAGCCGCCGCAAGCCGCCGCCGGTGAGTCGCCGGAGCATCGCCGCCCCTCCCCTCCGTTTCCCGCGTTCAAAAGAAAGAAAAGAAAACGATTCGGTACTGACCCGTGGGACCCACGGTCAGAGTTTTAAACTTTTCTGAACCGTTTTCCAATTTTGTTTTCTGTTTTTTTTCTGTTAAAATAGACAGATTTTTGGTTGAACTTTGGAAGCCAATATCTCCCTAAAAAATGCTCAGAAAAATGTGAAACCAATTTTGCTGGCTTTGTTATGAAATTCTCTTTCCATTGGGACCAGAAAATAAATTTTTGGAATTTATTTCCTTTGGATTTTATTCAATGACCTAGGAAGGGTTTGTGACGCTAATTCGTGTTCCTTTGAATAGATTCCGACCTTCCCGACGAATTAGGAGTTGTTCCCGAACCTGAAGGCAAGCCATTAACTCAATCTCAAACTTGGTCGAACCCTAGAATTTATTGCTCAAGTGGATTGATATTGCACCTCACATGCCATATTGCATTTTAATTGTTATAGTACTTTATGATTGCTTACATCTACCACACTCCCGTTCCATAGACGATGGCCGGAGGAACCGCCGCAGTCGAAGGAATGGGGGAAGAATATTACAACTGTGCGTCTCACGCTTGCGAGGCTTTGTTTGGGTCTTTCCTCTTCGCCGAGGTGAGGAACCGACGAATGTCGTCTTATGATCCTCGGAGTTGGGGGCATTTGCCAAAAGAGTTATTTGCCTTGTCCCTCCGTCAAACATGGTTGGCATAGACCAACCGGACTACGCTTGGGAGCTGACTTTCCATTTGGTTCTTTTTGCCGAGATTGCTGACACCACGTCGGGATAACCCTCGAGTGGAATGGATGCTCTCTCATCTTCATGAGTGCTTTTCGGTTCATGCTTTTACGGTGACACCGGTCGGGTTGCCCGCCACCGTCATCCGTTTGAAATATTATGCTATTATTCTGTGAACACTAACCCCCGAGTGACACCGGCCGGGTTGCCCGCCACAGTCACCCGGGTATTGTTATTAGTGTTATTGTGACATTGTCATCTATGCTTACAAGTATTATGTTATTACATGCTATTGTGCTCATGCTTGTATTGCTTGAATCATGTTGGAAACTGAGATAAGAATTTGACTAGGAAGATAACCACCTCCCTCGACTAGATTGAGTCACATAGTGCCACTCACCAAACACACCAGCACACCATGCGTCGTTCACGTGGGCGAACCATGGGCGAGTATTCCATCTAGCCTCCTTTGACGCCACCCTTTTGGCAAGTCTAGTCGTTTACCTTTGTGGTCGGGGCTAGTCTTGCGAAGGTTCCGGAGCTAGGCGTCGCTCATTCGTTGGGGACGTGCCGGATTCACTTCGTCATAAGACGTGGTCCTAGAGGACGTGTCGGTGGCTATACAGGGAGTGTCCGGGTGGAGTAAACGGTGGTGGAAGTGTGGGTTTGTGCTGTCGCCATGATGGGTTTTAGTACTTCGGTACCGGCGGTACAAACCTAGGCTTCAGCGTATGGGTAAATGTTGCAACCTCTCGAGAGTGTACATCTAGAATCTAGCCTTGTCCCTAGGTTATGGGACGAAGTTTGGGTCGGGTCACACTAAGAGTCAGTCCAGTCGAACATGGAGAAAATTCTTATGATGAGACTAGCAAACACGTGACAACGGTAAGAGTAAGCCAGAGTTGGCTAAAGGCTGAGGAGCCTAGTGTGGTTGTGAGTTGTTGAGTGGGAAGTGAAATCTCGCTTAGAATCATTAAAACCCCTTCAAAAGGTAAGTAGGTAAGTTATGTCCAACCGTTAAGCTTGGACTTCCCTTGTAACCCAACTCATGCCATGCTACTTTCCGAACTTATGCCATGCCATATAGATAGACCTTGCTTGGTTTTGGGCTAATGACTTGCGAGTACTTCAAGTACTTACCTGGCTTCTCATGTGGCCAGACTCCGTTGCTCCCGATGCCGAGTACCCGCTGTACGAGAACTAGGAACCCGTATCCCAGGCAGGACCCCGTGGAATAAGGCCGCTACCGCCACGCTACTATCTACGCTTCCGCTGTGACTTCCGCTAGAGGCTCGATGTGGGATAAATAATGTACATACTGTTGTGTGCGCATGTTGCGCGAGCGCTGGAGCCTCACCCCCGTGTTGTAACTTATGTATGTCCGAGCTCGGAGCCCTAAGTATGTATTTGGTTATGTATTTGCTTATCAAGTTTTCATATATCCAGTGTTTCTGGGACTGGTATATGGGGTGACTCGATCATCTGGATCGGGGTGCCACAGAGCTTGGTATCAGAGCCAGGTTGCCTGTAGGATACCCTAGTTTCTTGGACGACGTAGGTTAGAGTTCGAAGTGCTAACCACCTTTTCGCTGTTTGTTTGTGCTTTAGAACTTAACCCTCACCTTTTTGTTTCTGTCTCTGTCACAGATGGCAGAGTTGTTCACAGAGACTACCGCCGTACACATCCCCGGCTTTCCGCAGTTCCTGAGGGAGATCTGGGACCACCTCTACCCAGACGCACCTCCCCCGACCTACCGTGTGCACCACAACCGTCTCGACAGGTCCACCTCGGAGTTCACCGCCACCGTTTACCTACGTCCGGAGCCCGTGACCGCAGGGAGCTCCCACTCCCTCACTTCTGGTGTCACTACCCAGGCTACGCGAGCCGTAGAGGAGGCGGCCGGAGACGCCATCCTGTTCCTCCGCACCTTTGACCCCGTCATGAGACAGTGCACCCGCTACGCCTACTTTCTGAGGTTAGACTTAGGCACTGGGGACATCCTCTTTCCCAACCCCGGTGACCCCAGCTCACCTCTCTCAGCCGTACTTCTGTACACCACCCTTCTCCACCAGTACCTCCACGTCACTCTCCTCCAGTTTGCCTCACTTCGCGCCAACATAGCCTTGGCCGAGATGACGCGAGCTTCTGGGGTGGGTACCTCTCGCCGCACACCTCGTCTCCCCACCTTTACCCACAGTTCCCTCGAGCAGATTAGGAGGGGAATCGCCCGCTTTTCGCCGTCCCCCACACCGACGAGCCCCTCCCGCACCCGTAGCAGCGCCGCTCACTACTACTCGCGCTTCACCCCTGTTCGATCTCAGCGTCGTCGCATCCGTGCCGATCCGTCCTCTTACTCCGGAGACTCCCGAGACGACCGTGCTTCACCCGACTACAGCCGCGCGGAGGAGGCCATCGACACCGCCACGCCAGCCACTCCCCTCGAGATGGAGTTCTAGACGCTCGGAGACGACATCACCCAGTGTATTATACCTCCCGATGTTACGCACGCTTGAATAATGTAGTGGTAGAGTCGCATCCTGCATCGTGTACTAGCTGCTTTGTATCTTGTACCATGTACCTTGTGCGAGTAGCTTATATCTTATCTAGCATCTTTTGTAAAATAACGAGTGCTAAGATCCTGTAACCCCAACCCTCCTTTGTATATTTCATGCTTGTTGTTTTACAAACCGTGTTTCCATTTGGTTTTCTTTGGATGTTACATCTTCCCCATATGGATGCTCATGATACGCGCCACCACATTCAACAATCCAGGATGAGGCCCAATAGCGGTGCAAGTGGCAGTCAAGGAACCCCGGTTCGTCGTTCCGCACGACAAGCGGGCGAGGATCCCACGCCCCCGCAGTCACCTCCTCATCCTCCAAATCCGGAACCAACCCCAAGTCAGTTTATGATGATGATGGATGAACGGCACAACCAGCATCTGACTCAGATCATGAGAGAAATTGGCACTTACATGCAAGCTTAGAATACCCCACATGCAGGCCGCTCAAAGCTACAAGACTTCCAGCGTACCCATCCACCAAGTTTCTCTTTTGCCAATGACCCGCTGGAGGTTGACGACTGGCTCCGTACCATGGGAAAGAAGCTGGAGCTCGCTCGAGTGGACGAGCAAGACAAGGTGCCCTTTGCCACCCACTACCTTGAAGGCCCCGCTGGTGTCTGGTGGGACAATCATCAGGACGCAAGGGGTGATGGACCCCCAGTCTCTTGGGCAGAATTTCAGGAAGCATACCGAAGGGCCTACATTCCCACGAGTATCATAAAGATGAAGCAGCAAGAATTTCTGGCACTCACTCAGGGCAGCAAATCCATCAGTGAATATCTGACCAAGTTCAACAACCTTGCTCGCTATGCACCCGAGGACACCAACACGGAGGAAAAGAAGAAGGACAGGTTCCTTCATGGGATGCATCAGACCATAAAAACTCAGCTCTGTGTTCTGCAGTTTCCAGATTTCCAATCCCTGATCAACACGGCGCTAATCTCAGAAAAGGAGCACCGCACTGTTTATGACTCCCACAAGCGGAAATTTGAGCCACGAAAGGACCGGCACGAAGGGGGTACTTCAAAACCACGCACATGGCAGCCCAACGACCATGCCTCAACACATCGGAATGCTTGGAGTCAACCCAAGAAGGAAGGATATCCCCGCGAAGGATTCTACCACAAGCGCCCTCTAGTGGACGATTGCAAGAGGGACAACGCCTGTTTCAAGTGCGGCAAGACGGGACACTACATCAAGGATTGCCCCCTCCACAACAGCAACGGCAACAACAACACCAACCACCCCGCTGGAGCAGCTAAGCCTCCTCAAGTTGCCCGTGTTCACCACATGTCTGCAGAAGAAGCATCTGAGGCTCCAGATGTAGTGCTTGGTACGTGTACTATCAACACTAAACCCGCACTAATTTTATTCGATTCTGGAGCTTCCCACTCTTTCATCTCGAAAGATTTTGTTGCCAAACACCGTTTCTCCGTTTCCCCTTTGGGTCATCTTTTGGTGATAGAAACCCCCGCCTCTGAGGTGAAGACAAACACCGTTTGTCAAGATCTGATCGTCCGCATCAACCAAGTGGAATTCCCGGCCCAGCTCAACATTCTCAATGTGCCCGGCCTCGACGCCATCCTAGGAATGGATTGGTTGGTGCAGCATGACGCCCAAATTGACTGTACAACCGGAGGAGTCACTCTCACCAACCCGAAAGGAGTCCGTACCACCTACCTGCCAGACCAGCCCCACCGGATTGATGCAAAAATGTTTCTTGCCCAAGCCCCGGAAATTGGCGAAGTGTATGTAGTCAGTGAATATCCGGATGTTTTCCCCGATGAGCTACCTGGAATGCCCCCGGACCGAGATATTGAATTTGCCATTGAAGTTGTGCCAGGAACAAACCCAATATTCAAGAAGCATTACCGTATGACAAGTCCCGAGCTAGTGGAACTAAAGAAACAGCTGGACGAGCTAATTCGGAAGAAGTTCATTCGCCCGAGCGTTTCGCCGTGGGGATCACCCGTTTTGTTCGCAAAGAAGAGTGATGGCACACTCCGTCTATGTATTGACTACCGTGCTCTCAATGACGTCACCATCAAGAACAAGTACCCGCTACCAAGGATCAATGATCTGTTTGACCAACTTCGTGATGCCCGAGTATTCTCCAAGATTGATCTCCGCACGGGATACTACCAGCTAAAGATTCGAGAAAGTGATATCCCCAAGACCGCTTTTACCACCAGATATGGACTATATGAGTGCACCGTTATGTCCTTCGGCCTGACCAATGCTCCTGCCTATTTCATGGGCATGATGAACAGGGTATTCATGGAATATCTCGACAAGTTCGTTGTGGTATTTATCGACGACATCCTCATCTACTCCAAAAATGAGGAGGAACATGCCAGGCACCTCAGGATGGTTCTCGGAAGGCTACGTGAGCAACGACTATATGCAAAATACAGCAAGTGCCAGTTCTGGTTAAAAGAAGTGGAATTCCTAGGACATGTATTGTCTGGATCCGGTGTGGCCGTAAACCCTAATAAGATCTCTGACGTATTGAACTGGAAGACCCCCACCAATGTGTCTGAAATCCGAAGCTTTCTAGGTTTGGCTGGTTACTACCGCAGATTCATTGAGCACTTTTCCAAGATAGCCAAACCCCTGACAGACCTGTTGAAGAAAAATCGCAAGTATGCCTGGACCGAGGAGTGTAAGAAAAGTTTCCATGAGTTGAAGACCCGGTTGACCACAGCCCCAATTCTAGTGTTGCCTGATGACACCAAGGATTTCACAGTATACTGTGATGCCTGCAGAAACGGACTAGGAGCAGTGCTCATGCAAGAAGGGAAGGTCATCGCATATGTATCAAGACAACTCAAGACCCATGAGCTCAACTACCCCACGCACGACTTAGAGTTGGCCACTGTCATACTCGCCCTGAAAACTTGGCGACATCACCTTATTGGTCGAAGATGCGAGATCTACACGGACCACAAAAGCTTGAAGTACATATTCACCCAGCCCGATCTCAATCTACGGCAAAGAAGGTGGCTGGAAGTAATCAAGGATTACGATCTTGGAATTCATTATCATCCAGGAAAGGCCAACGTGGTGGCAGACGCTCTAAGCAGAAAACTGTTGGGAATATGCCCTAGAGGCAATAATAAAATGTTTATTAGCATATTCATGTTTATGATAATAGTTTATTCTCCATGCTATAATTGTATTAAATGGAAACATAATACATGTGTGGAATATAAACACCAGGTGTCCCTAGTAAGCCTCTACTGGACTAGTTCGTTAGTCAAGAGATGGTTAGAGTTTCCTAACAATGGACTTGTTATAGTCACTTGATAACGGAGTCATATCATTAGGAGTAATGATGTGATGGACAAGACCCGATAATAAAGAGTTGCAATTGATCATGTCACACAAGTTTCATTGCCAACACTTTTAGTATGCCAAGTATAGTTTCCTTAGACCATGAGATTATGTCACTCCCGTTTACCGGAGGAATGCTTTGTGGACATCAAACGTCACTTCGTAACTGGGTGATTATAAAGGTGGCTTTCAGGTATCTCCGATGGTATTTGTTGGGTGACATGAATCAAGACTGGGATTTGTCCTTCCTTGTGACAGAAAAGATATCTCTGGGCCCTCTCGGTAATATAGCATCAGAAAGGTTGCAACCATGTGATTAAGTGGTAATCACGGTGATCCTATATTATGGACGAGTAAAGAGAATTTGCCAGGTAACGAGATGAAACTAGATATGGGGATATCGACGATCGAATCTCGGGCAAATTAAATATCGGTGAGACAAAGGGAATCGTATATGAGATTAAGAATCTCCGGCATCATGGTTCAATCGATAAGGAACTTCATTGAATATGTAGGAGTCAATATGGGCATCCCGGTCCCGCTATTGATTATTGATATGATCATGTCTGCATGTTCTCGAACCCGTAGGGTCACACACTTAACGCTCCGATGTAGCTAGGGTTAGCGATGAGATAATTGATGGTATGAACGAATGGTGATTCGGAGTCTCGGATGAGATCCTAGACATCATGAGGAGCTCCGGAAGAGTCCGGAGATAAAGTTTCATATAAGGAAAGTGGTTTCCAGGGTTCCGGAAAAGTTCGGGAAAATTCCGGCAGAGTACCGGAAGATTCTAGAAGGTTCCGGAGGGCCCCACCTTGGGGGCCACGAACCTGGAAGGGCAACTTGGGCTAAGGGGAGGTTCAGAAACCCACATGGGCTGGCCGCACCCCTCCCTAAAGGCCCATGAGGCTGGCCCAAGGGAAACCCTAACCCTAAAGGGAAAGGGAGCCTTGGGGGGCAAGTTTCCCCCCCCCCCCTTGGCCGCCCCAAGGACTTGGGGGAGGGGCAAACCAGCCCCCCCACGCCTATATAAGGAGGAGGGGAGGGCTGGGGCGTGCACCCTTGTACCCTAGCCGCCGGCCTCCCTCTCCTCTCCCTCCTCTCTCCTGCAGCTGCTTGGCGAAGCCCTGCAGGAATTTCTCCACCATCAACGCCACCACAACCGTCGTGGTGCCGAGATCCATCTAGCCATCTCCTCCTTGATTGTGGGATCAATAAGGCGGAGATCTACATCGAGCCGTACGTGTGGATACCGCGGAGGTGCTACCCCTTGTGGCACTTCATCGAATTGGACTTCGAGGAAATACATCTCCTCGCGACTAGATGAGTCTAGTTGCGGGGATCGACTAGCCAACCCCTGCACCGACAAAACGCGTTTGTTGATCTTCAAGGGTAAGAGATTGGATCTCATCTTCGCTACCTTCGTCTAGTAGATCTAGATCCCTTGGGGTTTATTCCGCCTGTTGCGTAGGAAAATTTTTGTTTTCTATGCTACGACCCCATCAGTGGTATCAGAGCCTAGATCTATTCGTAGATGTTGGTGCGATTAGAACACAAGTGTTGTGGGCGTTGATATTTTATGTTGCTACCTTCTTGCGTGCACTTTGCGTCTTTGCGGTACTGTGAGATGAAGCGGCCCGGACCAACCTTACTCGTCCACGCACGAGAGACCGGTTCCATGACTGACATGCAACTTGTTTTGCATAAGTGGCTGGCGGGTGTCTGTTTCTCTTTCTTTAGTGAAGATGCAATTTTCAATGGAAGGCCTTTCAAAAGGATGAGTAAATAAGCAACTACTATATCACCGTTGTGGTTTTGCGTAGATTAGAACGGTTCTATCTCGTTGACCCAAGCCACGTAAAAATTGCATAAACAAAGTAGAGGACGTCTAACTTGTTTTTGCAGAGGGGGTCATGTGATGTGGTATGGCCAATATGTGATTTGTGATAATGTATGAAATGATCATGTTTGTAATCTTTCACGACTTGCATGTCGATGAGTACGGCAACCGGCAGGAGCCATATGGTTGTCTTTTATTTTATGTGACCTGCGTGTCATTGAATCACCATGTAATTGCTTTACTTTATTGCTAAGAGTAGCATTAGTTGTAGTTGCAATAGTTGGTGGACAACCATGGTGATGGCGCCACGATGATGGAGATCATGCCGGTGATGGAGATCATGCCGGTGCTTTGGAGATGGAGATCAAAAGCACAAGAAGAAAGGCCATATCCACTACTAGGAAACTAGCTATAGGTGGAATGTTATTTGTGGCGCACCATTATTCCATGCGCCACTAAATTGTTTTTTTGTGGCGCACCACTTGGCATGCGCCACAGAAATATGTCTTTCTGTGGCGCATGTGTCTAGATGCGCCACAGAAATATGTCTTTCTGTGGCGCATGGGCCACATGCGCCACAGAAGACATATTCTGTGGCGCATCTAGACGCATGCGCCACAGAAATATGGTGGCCCCGGCACCAATGATTGGGTGGGTGCCCTTTCTGTGGCGCATGGGGCCACATGCGCCACAAGAAATCACAATTCTGTGGCGCATGGGGCCACATGCGCCACAGAAAGTAACAATTTTGTGGCGCATGTGGCCCCATGCGCCACAGAATTGTGACCGGATTTCAGATCCCACCCCCCCCCCCCGGATCGCCTTTTTAGTTTTGCACGTAGGGAAAGAAAATGATAAAAAATTCAAAAAATAAAATCCTTTTAGATATATGGAAGGTTTAGGGTCTAGTTTGTAGGAAAAATTTGAAATACACATTTTGACCTTTTTTCCAGTAGTAGGTAAAGAAATATTAAATTGGCCATAACTTTTGCATACGACGTCGAAAAAATGCGTATAATACCTTAAAAAAAACTAGAGAAAATTTCGGAACCGCCCTCACCCGGGTTTACCCGGTTAGCCTTTTTTTAGATTCTCAAAATTCCGAACGAAAAAAAAGTTATGACCAACAGAAGAATTTTCCCAGCAAAATAAAAAAAAATTCAAAAAAAGGAAAAAAAATTCTGTGGCGCATGTCTAGCCCATGCGCCACAGAATTGTGAGATTCAAAATTTGAATCCCGCCGGCGCCCTCATCTCCCTCTCTTTTCCCCTTTTCTCCTCATCTCCTCCAATTCTCCCTCCACTTCTCTCTCCACTTCTCCTCTTTCTTTCTCCTCTTCCCTTCTCCTCTACACTTCTCTCCCCTTCTCCTCCCTCCTCCATCTCTTCTCCTCTACTCCACATCTTCTCTACTCCACCTCCACCTCCACCTCCACCTCCACCTCCACCTCCACCTCCACCTCCACCTCCACCTCCACCTCCGGCGACCTCCTCCACAACTCCGGCGAGCTCCAACTCCGGCGAGCTCCACAACTCCGGCGAGCTCCTCACCACCCCGGCGACCACCTCCACAACCCCGACGACCTCCACCTTCGGTGACCTCCTCCTCCACCTCCGGCGACCTCCTCCACCACCGGCAACCTCCTCCACTCCGGTGACCTCGGCCTCCACTCCGGCGACCTCCTCCTCCACTCCGGCGACCTCATCCGGTGACCTCCGACGACCCCTTCCTCCACCCACGGCAACACGGTCTCCGACGAGCTCCGACGAAATTCCGGCGAAATTCCGGCGAAATTCCGGCGGCCAGATCTAGATCCAGATCTGGATCTAGATCTGGCCGCCCTTTTTTTTTAAATTCAAAAAAAATTCTGTGGCGCACCAAGGTGGGATGCGCCACTAAAATATTTCTGTGGCGCACGGTGCTGGGATGCGCCACAGAATTTGGCATTTCTGTGGCGCACCACCGGCGTGCGCCACAGAAATATATTTTAGTGGCGAGGATTTAGTGGCGCATCCACTATTTCCGGGGATGCGCCACAGAATTGTGAAAAGGTGCGCCACTGATAGCCTGTTTCCTAGTAGTGATCATATCACAATTATGAATTGCATGTGATGTTAATCCTTTTATGCACCTTATTGTTATGCTTAGATTTGATCGCGACGGTAGCATGATAAGGTGATCTCTCACGTTAATATCAAGAAGTGTTCTTCCCTAGTATGCACCGTTGCGAAAGTTCGTCGTTTTGAGACACCACGTGTTGATCGGGTGTGATAGATTCTACGTTCACATACAACGGGTGTAAGCCAGATTTACACACGCGGAAATACTACGGTTTCCTTGACGAGCCTAGCATGTACAGACATGGCCTCGGAACACAAGAGCCGAAAGGCTAAACACGAGTCATATGGATGATATGATCAACATGGTGATGTTCACCATTGAAGCTACATCATCTCACGTGATGATCGGTTGTGGTGTAGTGGATTTGGATCGTGTGTCACTAAACAACCAGAGAGATGTTGAGTTTAGTGGGAGTTCATTAAGATGAACTAAAATTATCATAAACAAAAGTCCAGATGTCTTTGCAAAAATCCTTGTACATCATGGTTGACTACGGTAGTCTGTTCGTTACTGAAAAACTGCGTCTCGATGGGTCAAATTTGTTGAGTAGTATCTGCGTCCTGAAAGAAGTCCTACACACCAATGATGAGCTCTACATGTTAGAAGAACCTATAGGAGATAAACCCAAATTTTTCTGCAAGCTATGAAGAGTACATGGAGTTGTTTTGAACCACCTACTTGAACGTCAAGTGGATGATGTGCACCTTCATGAATTCTGACCTAAGTAGACAATTCAAGAACTTGATTGCAATGGAGATTGTTGATGAGCTGGAAAATAGTTTTTCAGCACAAGTTAGAATTGTAAGGTTCGAATGTCTGAACGGTTTTCTTTCACTCAAGATGGAAGAGAACACTTGCTTGGAACAACACCTGAGGATAATGCATGAGATACATCATCGTCTAGTGCTTGTTTGGAACCACGAGATAAATGACGGTTTCGCGATAGGTGGGGTGATACGCTAGCTTCTCCCCAGCTTCAAGAATTATGTCGGAGACTATGTCATAGGAAGGGATTTGATCACTTTCTATAAATTTGTGTCTCGGTTGCATCATGTCAAAGTGGAACCCATAGCAAGAGAAGTTGACAATGCAGAAAGTATATATTGATATACATGTTATAAATGTTTAAGTCCAAATTGCAATTGTGGCAGTTTCGATAAGTATTTGATACTCGTTCTGTTTTATGAAAACAGAACCTGCTGCTTGAGATTTGCATAAAGGATATGGGAAGACGTTACAGAATAGTGGCAATCAAGGAGTTGATGCTGGCAACGATCTGTCTCTACATTTATCATTTGGATTAGAGGATTTGAATAAGTTTTGTAATCGAATTAAGTGTGATTTTAATTAGTGTGTCTTGCTTATGTGAGATGGTTATTCATGTTAAAGACAATGGTTGTTCTATTTTCATGAGTGATCCCTTTTGGAAATCACAAGTTTTCGATTATAAGTGTATTATTCTTATTATAATCTAGATGATAAATTAGTAAAACATTTATAAAATATGTGACATACTAAAAATCCAAAACTTAATAATGACAATTGTTTTAGTCGTGCTAAATATTGAATAAACATTTTGATGTTTTATCAATGCGCCTTGTTGAAGGAGTATGACTAAAAATGCCACCCTTTGGAAGTGTGTCATGAGTTGCTGAAGATAAACACAAGTGTTGGTTGTATTTTCAGCAAATGTGAGATGTCATTATTTTGTGCGCTCCATCATAAGTGAAATGATTAAATAGGTGTATTTATTCAAGTTATGATATTTGATGAGATCAAATAAAATTCTGGAGTTTAGGATATTAAGTTAACAAGAAAATTGAGTCTTTATGATTTGATCAAAAGAGACAAAATATTTGAGTTATATGTTAGTATGTGGACTTGTGAGAAGTGTTATCACAAATTATAATGTTTAGAATATTTCAAAGGCGTTTGATATGTCCTAAGATATTGTAATCACACACTATTTGATATTGTGTGGTCTCAAAGAAGGGTTTTATTTCAAGGGGTTTAATAATAGCATTTAGATTTATTTGATAAACACTCTGTTTTTAAATAAGGGTCTATTTAATGATTTGCATTTCGCATATGAGTTATGTGAAATACTGGTTTCATTAATTATGAGATAATTAGAAACTATTGCAAATAAAGTTTGTAGTATATTCATATGTGACTATGAATAGAGATTCCACAATGAGAGACTAAAAGGGACAAATCAATTGTTGATTGTGTTAAATGTTTTAGTGGATTCATCGTGAAAAGGTTTCATTGATAAAAGAATTGCTGGAATAAAATGGAAAAGCTGAAACCTTGCTTGTTTATGTATCAAGTGGCACATATGTAAAGTGCTATGTTGGTTAAAACTTGACACATAAAGGAATTAATGATGGTGATCATTGAATTTCGGTTTAGCTTGTCTAAAGGAGTAGGATTCAAGAATATTAAAGTTTTGTCAGGTTACAAAATAATATTCATGATTCACTTGTCATGTTTGAGAAACAGGACAAACCTACGAAACTACAAAAGGAGAAATAGAAACTTTAAATACGAAAATGACTAAGAGTCATCCTATGTTAAGTTTAAATCACAAAGTAATTGTTACTTGATTTTGTGAAAGCGTTGTTTCACATATTTATTCTTCAAAAGGGTTTGTAAGGAATAAATAAAACTTACTGGACAAAAGCACAAGAGGTAAAGCTCTTTTCAATGTTGTTAGCTACATGGTGTAGTAGTGCTTGAAGTCAAGTGGATTGATGCTAGCAATGTACTAGCATTTCGTATAAAGAGTTCTCGATATTAATAGTTAATTAAGAATTTTGGAGGTGTCCAAAATATCGAGAAAATACACGAGTGGGATCTAATTAACATATGTGGTGACATATATTAAGTTAGAGCAGAAACTATTTTCCATGATCAAAATATGTGGAGACATATGTTTGAGGGGGAGCTAGTTCATGGTCAAATATAAGGATAACATATTTCTGAGTGGGAACCAAAGTGGTTTCACAATTTAATATGTGTATGGTGTATATTTGAGTGGGAGTTTACAACATCTTATTTGTGTGAAATGGAGATTTCATAAATGTTGTAAATAAGTCAGGAACCAACGTATAACTTGTGAAGTTAGAAATTGAACGTCAAATATCTATGGAGATAGATGTATCTATGGTGGATAGATATGTTTGATAAAGCATTATGTCATGATGTTTAACCTAAGTAAGATTTTGAAGGAGTTCAAAATAAAACAAGAGAAGAAAGGTTCATCTGCTTGTGAAAAATAGGTGAAACATTGAGTTGATAACTCAGTACAAAAATGATGGTTGGAGGATATGTTAGAATTCGCTGTGAATTGTTCATAGGTCGAAAACATATAAGAACCATGTGTTTTTATTTGACGATATGTGACCCAAGTTCTTGGTTAGAAGAACGTGTTAGAATGAGGAATCATTTTAACATGAAGATGAGATAAAGTAATCTAGATATTGGTAGACTTGGTTGAAGTCATAAAACCAAACTAGATTGGGGATCTCATAATAGCAGAAGCGCAGCGAAAGCATGATCGAAAATATCGAAGTGACATGATTGCACTGTCGATTTGTGAGTCTACAACATATAAGAGTATATGATTAATTCAAGGATTAAAAGATATAATATTATGGTTTGAGAAATTTTGTTTCAAGATTGAGTGAGTTCCGGGTGCACATGCTATGTGAAAGTTCCTTTTGACTGATCATACGTCATGTAGGCATAAAAGGGAAACAAAAAACTCACTCTCTAACCAAATATATTATATTCATCATGTGATGATGTGAATTATCATGTGATGATAATAGGTTTATCATGAGATGATAAAGTAATGTCAAATTAGGTGACATTGATGTTTTGCAAAGAACATAAAGAACTGTATAGTATAGAGCACGGACAGAACCTCTTCCACAAGCAAACATGATCAGCACTGAGACTCCATGAGTGTTAGACACCATGTGTGTTGGATCGAGAAAATGTAAACTAGATTATTGACTCTAGTGCAAGTGGGAGACTGTTGGGAATATGCCCTAGAGGCAATAATAAAATGTTTATTAGCATATTCATGTTTATGATAATAGTTTATTCTCCATGCTATAATTGTATTAAATGGAAACATAATACATGTGTGGAATATAAACACCAGGTGTCCCTAGTAAGCCTCTACTGGACTAGTTCGTTAGTCAAGAGATGGTTAGAGTTTCCTAACCATGGACTTGTTATAGTCACTTGATAACGGAGTCATATCATTAGGAGTAATGATGTGATGGACAAGACTCGATAATAAAGAGTTGCAATTGATCATGTCACACAAGTTTCATTGCCAACACTTTTAGTATGCCAAGTATAGTTTCCTTAGACCATGAGATTATGTCACTCCCGTTTACCGGAGGAATGCTTTGTGGACATCAAATGTCACTTCGTAACTGGGTGATTATAAAGGTGGCTTTCAGGTATCTCCGATGGTATTTGTTGGGTGACATGAATCAAGACTGGGATTTGTCCTTCCTTGTGACGGAAAAGATATCTCTGGGCCCTCTCGGTAATATAGCATCAGAAAGGTTGCAACCATGTGATTAAGTGGTAATCACGGTGATCCTATATTATGGACGAGTAAAGAGAATTTGCCAGGTAACGAGATGAAACTAGATATGGGGATATCGACGATCGAATCTCGGGCAAATTAAATATCGGTGAGACAAAGGGAATCGTATATGAGATTAAGAATCTCCGGCATCGTGGTTCAATCGATAAGGAACTTCGTTGAATATGTAGGAGTCAATATGGGCATCCCGGTCCCGCTATTGATTATTGATATGATCATGTCTGCATGTTCTCGAACCCGTAGGGTCACACACTTAACGCTCCGATGTAGCTAGGTTTAGCGATGAGATAATTGATGGTATGAACGAATGGTGATTCGGAGTCTCGGATAAGATCCTAGACATCATGAGGAGCTCCGGAAGAGTCCGGAGATAAAGTTTCATATAAGGAAAGTGGTTTCCAGGGTTCCGGAAAAGTTCGGGAAAATTCCGGCAGAGTACCGGAAGATTCTAGAAGGTTCCGGAGGGCCCCACCTTGGGGGCCACGAACCTGGAAGGGCAACTTGGGCTAAGGGGAGGTGCAGCAACCCACATGGGCTGGCCGCACCCCTCCCTAAAGGCCCATGAGGCTGGCCCAAGGGAAACCCTAACCCTAAAGGGAAAGGGAGCCTTGGGGGGCAAGTTTCCCCCCCTTGGCCGCCCCAAGGACTTGGGGGAGGGGCAAACCAGCCCCCCCACGCCTATATAAGGAGGAGGGGAGGGCTGGGGCGTGCACCCTTGTACCCTAGCCGCCGGCCTCCCTCTCCTCTCCCTCCTCTCTCCTGCAGCTGCTTGGCGAAGCCCTGCAGGAATTTCTCCACCATCAACGCCACCACAACCGTCGTGGTCCCGAGATCCATCTAGCCATCTCCTCCTTGATTGCGGGATCAAGAAGGCGGAGATCTACATCGAGCCGTACGTGTGGATACCGCGGAGGTGCTACCCCTTGTGGCACTTCATCGAATTGGACTTCGAGGAAATACATCTCCTCGCGACTAGATGAGTCTAGTTGCGGGGATCGACTAGCCAACCCCTGCACCGACAAAACGCGTTTGTTGATCTTCAAGGGTAAGAGATTGGATCTCATCTTCGCTACCTTCGTCTAGTAGATCTAGATCCTTGGGGTTTATTCCGCCTGTTGCGTAGGAAAATTTTTGTTTTCTATGCTGCGACCCCATCAAAAACCCCCAAGGGCGCAGACAAGTTTGGAGAAGGAAATGGCAAAGCTGAACCTGTGCGTGGGAAGTGAGGCCTATTTGTGCACATTGGAGGTGAAACCAAACCTGGAGGAGGAAATCAAAACCGAGCAGGCCAACGACCCCGGCATAAAACGGATCAAGGCCAAGATACCACAGGGAAAGGCCAAGGAATTTTCCTTGGACAATCAAGGAGTACTCCGCTACGGTAACCGCCTTTGTGTACCCGACAAGGCCGCGCTGAAACAGCAAATCCTCAGTGAAGCCCACGGGTCTGCCTATTCTATCCACCCCGGGAGTACCAAGATGTACCAAGACTTGAGACAAATATTCTGGTGGACCGGCATGAAGAAGGAAATCGCCTACCATGTCGCGTGCTGCAACGTATGCAATCTAGTGAAGGCCGAGCATCAAAAACCCGCAGGATTCCTACAACCCCTTAAGGTACCCGAATAGAAGTGGGACAACATAAGCATGGATTTTATTGTCGGACTGCCCAAGTCCAGCCGGGGGAATGACTCTATTTGGGTCATTGTCGACCGTTTAACGAAGGTATCCCACTTCATTCCGGTCAAGACGACGTATCGTTCAGATCAGCTGGCACAACTCTATGTGAACAGGATTGTCAGACTCCATGGAGTCCCGAAGACCATTGTGTCAGATAGGGGTACCCAATTTACCTCGAAATTCTGGACAAGCCTACATCAGGCTATGGGGACAAAACTATCATTCAGCACGGCATATCACCCGCAGACGGATGGTCAAACCAAACGAGTCAATCAAATTCTGGAGGACATGCTCCGTTCTTGTGTGCTCGCATACGGAGCAGGATGGGAGGACAGTTTGCCCTACGCGGAATTCTCCTACAATAACAGCTACCAAGGCAGCCTAAAAATGTCACCCTTTGAGGCATTATATGGAAGGAAGTGTCGAACCCCGCTGAACTGGTCCGAAGTTGGAGACGGCAAGATTTTTGGACCCGATGTTCTGTTGGAAGCCGAAAAGCAAGTGCATCTAATTCGAGACCGACTCAAGGCAGCTCAGTCCCGCCAGAAGAGTTACTACGACCGACGACACCGTCAGATTCACTTCGAGGTAAATGACTACGTTTATCTCCGAGTAATGCCCCTCAAGGGCCTGAAGAGGTTCCACATGAAAGGAAAGCTGGCCCCAAGATTTATTGGACCCTTCAAGGTTTTGGCAAGGATGGGATCCATAGCATACCAACTGGAACTACCCGAGGAATTGATTGGAGTGCACGACGTTTTCCATGTGTCCCAGCTAAGGAAGTGCGTATCACCTCCAACCAAGCAAGCAAATTTTAAGGAATTGGAATTGAGCAGCGAACTGACTTACGAGGAACACCCAGTCAGAATTTTGGATAAGTCAGAACGCCGCACCCGCAGCAAGGTCACCCGGTTTTACAAAGTACAATGGGACAGACACACAGAGGAAGAAGCAACCTGGGAACGTGAAGATTTGCTAAGGACCGAGTATCCGTATCTGTTCAGGGAGCAACAGGAATCTCGGGGACGAGATTCATCTTAAGGGGGGAAGGTCTGTAACACCCTGGATTTTTGGCCCTTTGAAATTTTTTCCCAAAATACCTTGTTTGATTTATTTAAAGTGCATTTGGGATTTAAGCCTCAGGAAAAATCAATTGGATCTTAAACCCTTCCAGCTGCTAAATCAAGTGGGATCTTGTGCCTTCTAATTCCCTCCCACTTGGTACTTGTGATTTTGATCTTGGACCCTGGAAAAATATTTAATTGAAAAATTCTTTTTCATTTTTGAAAAATTCCCTATTTATTGACCTTACAAAGGAACCCCTAGTTTTATGTCTCCAAAAATTCTACAAAAATTAGGGAACCTTCCCTAATGGATGTGGATCACTTTTCTAAGAAAATATGGTGCCACCCCTTAGGAAAAATTTCCCTACACAATTCTTTTGTGTACTACCCTTTTCCCAAAACTTTTTAGAATCTAACCAAACTAATTTTCCTGGAAGAAACCAAGGCATGGATAGACTCTCCTTTACCCCTCCTACCTCAGGAAAAAAGGGGAGATCCATCTAACATCATCTACCCCTCCGAACAGTAAACCCTAATTTTGGCCAGTATTGTTTTTTGAAAATTTTGGTCGGACCAACTTTCGATTTTGCAAAACGTTTGTTCAGCAATCTTGTAGGTCTTGAAATTTGGCGCAGAGTGACGCAAACCTCAACTCATTTGGAGCCCTGAGGTGAGAGAACGATGTCGATGCCGACATTGGCATGCCCTGGACATGCCCAGACCGGCATGGGCATGGCCACAGAGCGCCGCCCGTTTCTGGTCACCGGAGAGCAGCACTCCCTCGCATCCCCGCATGCCTCCCGCACCCCTCACTCCCCTCTCCACCTCTCAGCACCACGCGTCGCCGGGGGAAGCATCGGACGGCGGCCGCGTTGACGCGCCAGGCGCTAGCCGACGCACCGACCACGCCCTGTGCCGCCGGGACCCCCTCGTCAGCACCTCCTCCGCCGCACGGACCGGTCCGTCACCGGGGTTAACCATCGTGCACCTCCTGTGCCACCGCTCCCTCAACGCCCCGCCACCGCCGCCACCACACGAGGCCGACACCTCGCCGCGGCATTAACCACGGCCACCGCGCGGACGGCCTATAAATCGACCCCCCCGGGCACAGCTGAGCACCGCACCACCACTCCCACTCCACCCAGCACCCTCTGCCCCAGCCTCGAGTCCGGAGGAGCCACCCCTCGCCGGAATCGAGCTCACCCTCACCGCCTTGACCCCAGCTCGATTCACCCAACCGTAGCCTCCCCCTGGCCGATTCCCTCCACCCAGAGCACCCACAGACCACCGTGATGCCGATGCCGAGCTCGCCGGGGTAGCCGGTGGCCGGAATCGACGAGTTCGTCCACGACCGACAGCTCCCTCCGCCGGGGAAGACGCCCTGGTGCCGCCCGAGGTCACCGTGAACCACGACTGCACCGACGAGCTGCTCCACCCCTTCACCGAGCCGTTCTGCTCCCTCTCCGCTCCTCTCCCTCGCCCCAGCCGCCGCAAGCCGCCGTCGGTGAGTCGCCGGAGCATCGCCGCCCCTCCCCTCCGTTTCCCGCGTTCAAAAGAAGGAAAAGAAAACGATTCGGTACTGACCCGTGGGACCCACGGTCAGAGTTTTAAACTTTTCTGAACCGTTTTCCAATTTTGTTTTCTGTTTTTTTTTCTGTTAAAATAGACAGATTTTTGGTTGAACTTTGGAAGCCAATATCTCCCTCAAAAATGCTCAGAAAAATGTGAAACCAATTTTGCTGGCTTTGTTATGAAATTCTCTTTCCATTGGGACCAGAAAATAAATTTTTGGAATTTATTTCCTTTGGATTTTATTCAATGACCTAGGAAGGGTTTGTGACGCTAATTCGTGTTCCTTTGAATAGATTCCGACCTTCCCGACGAATTAGGAGTTGTTCCCGAACCTGAAGGCAAGCCATTAACTCAATCTCAAACTTGGTCGAACCCTAGAATTTATTGCTCAAGTGGATTGATATTGCACCTCACATGCCATATTGCATTTTAATTGTTATAGTACTTTATGATTGCTTACATCTACCACACTCCCGTTCCCTAGACGATGGCCGGAGGAACCGCCGCAGTCGAAGGAATGGGGGAAGAATATTACAACTGTGCGTCTCGCGCTTGCGAGGCTTTGTTTGGGTCTTTCCTCTTCACCGAGGTGAGGAACCGACGAATGTCGTCTTATGATCCTCGGAGTTGGGGGCATTTGCCAAAAGAGTTATTTGCCTTGTCCCTCCGTCAAACATGGTTGGCATAGACCAACCGGACTGCGACGCTTGGGAGCTGACTTTCCATTTGGTTCTTTTTGCCGAGATTGCTGACACCACGTCGGGATAACCCTCGAGTGGAATGGATGCTCTCTCATCTTCATGAGTGCTTTTCGGTTCATGCTTTTACGGTGACACCGGTCGGGTTGCCCGCCACCGTCATCCGTTTGAAATATTATGCTATTATTCTGTGAACACTAACCCCCGAGTGACACCGGCCGGGTTGCCCGCCACAGTCACCCGGGTATTGTTATTAGTGTTATTGTGACATTGTCATCTATGCTTACAAGTATTATGTTATTACATGCTATTGTGCTCATGCTTGTATTGCTTGAATCATGTTGGAAACTGAGATAAGAATTTGACTAGGAAGATAACCACCTCCCTCGACTAGATTGAGTCACATAGTGCCACTCACCAAACACACCAGCACACCATGCGTCGTTCACGTGGGCGAACCATGGGCGAGTATTCCATCTAGCCTCCTTTGACGCCACCCTTTTGGCAAGTCTAGTCGTTTACCTTTGTGGTCGGGGCTAGTCTTGCGAAGGTTCCGGAGCTAGGCGTCGCTCATTCGTTGGGGACGTGCCGGATTCACTTCGTCATAAGACGTGGTCCTAGAGGACGTGTCGGTGGCTATACAGGGAGTGTCCGGGTGGAGTAAACGGTGGTGGAAGTGTGGGTTTGTGCTGTCGCCATGATGGGTTTTAGTACTTCGGTACCGGCGGTACAAACCTAGGCTTCAGCGTATGGGTAAATGTTGCAACCTCTCGAGAGTGTACATCTAGAATCTAGCCTTGTCCCTAGGTTATGGGACGAAGTTTGGGTCGGGTCACACTAAGAGTCAGTCCAGTCGAACATGGAGAAAATTCTTATGATGAGACTAGCAAACACGTGACAACGGTAAGAGTAAGCCAGAGTTGGCTAAAGGCTGAGGAGCCTAGTGTGGTTGTGAGTTGTTGAGTGGGAAGTGAAATCTCACTTAGAATCATTAAAACCCCTTCAAAAGGTAAGTAGGTAAGTTATGTCCAACCGTTAAGCTTGGACTTCCCTTGTAACCCAACTCATGCCATGCTACTTTCCGAACTTATGCCATGCCATATAGATAGACCTTGCTTGGTTTTGGGCTAATGACTTGCGAGTACTTCAAGTACTTACCTGGCTTCTCATGTGGCCAGACTCCGTTGCTCCCGACGCCGAGTACCCGCTGTACGAGAACTAGGAACCCGTATCCCAGGCAGGACCCCGTGGAATAAGGCCGCTACCGCCACGCTACTATCTACGCTTCCGCTGTGACTTCCGCTAGAGGCTCGATGTGGGATAAATAATGTACATACTGTTGTGTGCGCATGTTGCGCGAGCGCTGGAGCCTCACCCCCGTGTTGTAACTTATGTATGTCCGAGCTCGGAGCCCTAAGTATGTATTTGGTTATGTCTTTGCTTATCAAGTTTTCATATATCCAGTGTTTCTAGGACTGGTATATGGGGTGACTCGATCATCTGGATCGGGGTGCCACATTTAAGCTCCTAGGGATGGCCGATGCATTGGAAAACAATTTTGGTTGGATTGCTCCCCAAAACCTATTTGATGAGAGCAGTCAACCAAAGAGAAAGGAGAAGGGTGATTCTCAGCCCTATATTGGTAATATCCAATGCATCTATGATAAATTTGCTAGTATTTTCTTGAAAGATAATAATGCCTTTGATCCCGAAAAAACTTGATATTTGGGATTGCGCCTAGCTAAAAGGCGTTAAAGAAAAGCGCTTGTTGGGAGGCAACCCATCTTTTACTTTCAGTTTGCTTTTTGTTTTTCTGGAGTGATGAAGTTATTACCTCTGTAGAAACTTCATTGTATCTTTTCTTTTGGTTTTTTGTGCCAATTTTAGCCTCTAATGCATTGAAAGTGCGAGGTATTGTGTTGCTGTCCAAAAACAGATTCTGTGCGCCTGTTGCACGAAAATCCTAAAATCTCCAGAATTTTATATTTTTCTGATAATTTTTTACAGCAATCCTAATGCTTTTATATATCTTTAATTAGTTTTAAGTTTTTTGATTTTAGCTGCAGAAGTGCCTCGAAAAATTCGATCTTTACAGACTGTTCAGATTTTGACAGATTCTGCTTTTATTTTGCATTTGTCTCTTTACCATCGTCATATGTGATACTCTAGGGGTGGAGTGCCACATTGAGGCTTAGTAAACAGTAGCTAATGTTAAATGAAGTTGGTTTGCTATTTGTCATGAGTTGAACACATGTGCATTTTAATTTATGAGCACTAACCCTCTAATCAAATTATGAGAAGTTTTGTGTGAAGGGAGTTTTTAAGTTCCAAAGGAGAGGAATATGAAGAAATCGAGGATGGATCAGAGATCAAGCTTGGGGATTCCCCCATGGCACCCCCTCTGAATATCAAGAACTATCAAGAGTCAAAGCTTGGGGATGCCCAAGGCATCCCCTCATTTTCATCGACTATCGTAAGGTCGTCTTCATTGAACTTCGTTTTTATCACTTTACATATTATGTGCTATGCTTGGAGCGTCTTTTTACTTTAAGTTTTGTTTGTTTGTTTGCTGGTCATATCTTTGTTGGATCCTAGCTTTATTTGTGTGGGAGAGGGACACGCTCCGCTTTTTCGTTTGAATACTCCTTTGCTTCGCTTATATCTTTTTGAGTATTCTTAGCTACTGTTTGTTTTCTAGTAAGCTCTCGCTTTTATCTTTTATCTTGTTTAGAGCTGCTAGTTGTTAAGTTAAACTCTCTTGTTCTTCACTTATATTTGTTGGAGAGTTGTTGTTGAAAAATTGCTTGAATTGTCAATGCGACAAAATGCTATTTGTGTGATGATAGAATAAAATTAAAAGCCTGCATAGTTTTGTAGATCATGGTGTGGATACTTGATGCTTATCAATTGATTTGAGATGTTAAGTTGAATGCTTAAACTTGCTGGTTATTTGAGTGGAATTGATTAGTAAAGAAATATGGTTGAAAGCTTGAAATTGTGTGGTTTTTCACAGTTGTTAATTCATAGTGCTAATCTTTCCCTCAAAAGAATTATTTGGTCGACAAGGGAGACAGTGTAGAGTTTTTATGGTTATGACCGGTAGATGACTTATGTTGTCATGTTACCGGTTATTGATAGATGTTTGCTTCAAATAACTTCTTTTTGCTAAGCCTAAAAATTCGTACTGAGTGTATGGTTCACTCGTGCATCCAATCTCCAAAGCCAAACTTTCTTGCCAGCTGAGTCCACCATATTTACCTATGCATGGTATTTCATACCATTCCAAGTAAATTTGTCATGTGCTACCTTTAAAAATTCAAAATACTTCTTCTTTGTGCCTCTGTTTTTAACCTCATGAGGGAGCAGTAGAGAGCTGGATATAACTTGTGACGAGCAAGGTCATTTCCCCCCTTTCACCTGATGTTGATGGATTACGTCTTCACTTGAATCAACCCGACAGCAGCTTAAGCAAAATATAAATATAACTCACAATTCTCCTCCGCGCAATGCAAATCTGAGAAATCAGCCTGTAACAGCCCCGGATTAGTACCCTAAAATATGGGCCAAATTTTTCACTTTTTGATTTGTATTGCATCATGGCATCCCTTTAAAATTTCTAATCAAAAATAAAAGCAACACCTGGAAAATTAAAACAAAGGAAGTCAAAACCCTTCCTCAAATTTACAAACTAAATGCATTGCCCAAAATGGCCAAATCAAATGCAAAGCTTAAGTTGGCAAAATACATTATTCTTGAGTTTCCAAATTGTTCAGGAAGTTCCAAGGATAACTTTTACAAATATTTGGCTAAAGCTATTTTTTTCTTAACAAGCAAATAAATAAATTTGAGAATTCCTTTTTGGTTCAATTCAATTTATATTTTTACACCAAGTTAAACATTCCAAAAATTCAAACTAAAATCATGGGGAGCTTCAATGTTATGGTTAGAGCCTCCATGAATATTTTCAGTATTTTTGGAAATGTTTAAGTGCTTCAATTAAATCTATTTTGGAAATTATCAAAAATGACTATAACTAAAGCCTATGAACAAATGTGGTGCAAAACATTTTATTTTGCCACACAAATTTTTGTGAAGCTTCTAAGGGTCAAGGGGAGGCCACATGAATTTTTGTAGTTTTTACAAAAAAAACTTATGTGCCTCTGTTATTTTGTCAAAGTCTGCTGAAGGACCTGTTTCCAAAGAATTTATATCTGCCAGGGGGTTTCCACAAATTTCTCTTTTTCTTTTCTTTCTCACCGTGGCCACCGTGGTCATGGCACTGGCGCCATGCCGCGGCCATGCCCTCCCATGCCGCCCTGCCCCTGCTCGACCTGCTGCCATGAGGTGGTCAAGGAGGGCCCCCACCTGCTCTCACCTGCCCCCTCCCCTTCCCTCCTCCCTCCGAACCCTAGATCGAGCCTCAGGTTCACCATGGCCGCCGCCGTCCCTTCCAAATCGCCGGCGATCGAGGACGCCTCGGAGCAAATGGATGCTACCATCACCTCCGCCTCGACCTCATCAGCCTCTCCACCGGTGGAATCGGGCCCGGAGGCCCGGAGTCGACGCCCGCGTCCTCGTCTTCCCCGACATCGGCCGATGTTTTCCCTCGCCGCCGCCGAATCTGAGCTTCCCCGTCTCCGCCGAGAGCTCCGTCGCGCTCAGGGTGAGACGCTGGTCCTCTTGGACTTTTTCTTCCTCCCCCTCTCCTCCTGGTTCGCCCTAGGGTCGTAGGCCGACGCCGGCCGCCGCTTGTCGCCGACGAACTCGCCGCTTCGGAGACCAATTAGTCGTCGCGCCGCCCGTTTGTGGCTCCTTGTCGTTAGGCGCGTCGAACGCGCGCGTTAGGCCGCTCCCACACACGCTAGGTTTCCCTCCCCATCTGTGCCACTGCCGGTGATCACCGCCTCGGCGTGCCGGTCGTGGCATTTGACCAGTCACGCGCGCGTGGTCGCCCGGCCTGGGCCGGCACTCGACCGGTCGCTTCGGCCTCTCTCCCGGCCTGCGCCCCAGTCTGGGCCGGCCAAAGGCCGGGCCTCTCGGACTGGTGCCCGGCCTTTCTCCCGGCCTGGCCGGCCTGAGGCCGGCCTGTCTGGCCACACTTGTTTCCTTCTTGGAAATTGAAAACAAATTAAAACTTTGATATCTTTTTGTATAATGATCCAAAATTTTCAAATTAAATATCAAATTGGTCAGAAAAACATTTCCTATCATTTGGTAACATTGCCTTGCCCTTTCGAATAAATAAACTTGCCTTTAATTAAGAATTCCTAAAATGGGTTAAATAATACCCAAATTGGGAAAAATCATAACTTATTAAATATTTATCCAAAAATTATGAATAAAATATCAAAGTGATCAACATGTAAAATGCTATCAAACCATGTACTTATCACATCATGATCACAAATAATAATTGTTGTTATTCATAATTTGATTTAAAAGAGTTAAATCCAAATATTATTTAAATCACTATTTATTCATCGGGGCTCCGAAAATTATAAATGAGGTACCAAAATGATTGGAAAAAAAATCCTATCCTTTCATGTCATGTCTATTCATATTTGAGCCACTTCTCTAATAATTTAATAATTTATAAAGAATGTGATCACTAAGATAAATATGGGGTTGTTTCCAAATAATTGCACTAATTATTTGGCTCCCCATTTAATTTTGTTATTTAATTTATATAATGATATCCTTGCATGAAATTGACATGCATCATGTGATTGAGCATTGCACTTGTCCTTGTGTGATTTATTTGTTCTTTGTATTTCTTTGGGTATCGATAGATTCCAGAGTCGAGGGTTCCCCTATCTACCCCAACGAGCAGTACTACACGCCCGAGCAGCAAGGCAAGAGATAACCTAACCTTCTTGGCATCTAGCATCCTACGATTTTATCAACTTATTTTATCCACCCTAATATTGCATGCGATTCAAATGTCATCTTCTTTTGGTCAAAACCTAGAGTATCCTATGAATGCATGTTTTCCCCGAGCCAATCACATGTATCCCTACCTATGAACCTTAGTGTTGATGTGTTGGCCGGAGAGAAGAATATAATTGTTGTATTCATATGCTTAGCTATGCTTAGCCATGCTTATTTTAAATGCTAGTTATGTCCGTTGTTTAATTCCATAATTGTTGAGGTTGGTGGAATGTTTCGGACATGGGGGATATGAGGGGTGCTAAATTAAAAATGCTTAAAAGGCTTGGGTGAGTTGCCATCGGGGATGGTGTTTTGCCTCACTCTTGCCCATAGGTGCGAGTTCTTTACCTCTTGAACCAAGACGAGCGTGCTGCTATTGGTGGGTGTATGGGTGCTGTCGTGGGGTTGTCACGGCAAGTTCTTCCTCCGGGAAGATGAGTTCTGGGGCCATAGGTGATCGAAGTACGTGGGAACGGTTAATCTCGTCAAGGAACAAGGATTTACCCAGGTTCGGCCCCTCTTATTAGAGGTAAAGACCTACTTCCTGCTTCTATGTTATTGCTTTTGATCGTATCTCGATTACAAGGACCCGGCTCCCACAACTCAGGAGCCGGCGACTTCTCTCTGGTGGCTAGGGTTTCTCTCTACTGATTGATGCCTTTCTTACTACGATCCAGGACCCCGCTTATAAAGGCTGCCGGGTCTCTGGAATTACAGGCTATACCGAGTCATACTAGAACACGGAGTCCTACTCTACGTCTTGGTCTTCCAAGTTTAGACTCCGGGTTGTACTTGGACTCCTCCTTTGGACGAGTCTCTTTCTCCATACGGGCCCTGGTCGGCTTGTCTCCAGCCCAGCCCATGTGACTTGTCTCGTGACTCGGCGTTGGCCTTCTTGGTCTTGGCGGGTCTACTTTCCGGGTCCATGGGCTTACCTGTAAAGTATCCCCCCATCAGTAGCCCCCGAATTTATCTTGGGCGCAGCTTGACGGCTTCCTCTGACTTGCTGGTTCGACTCTCTGGGTCGACTCCTTCCACTTGAGCCAATGGCTCCAAAGTCGCTTGCTGCTAGCTCCAAGATGAATTCCTGCATAAAAACATAATACATATATAAAATGAGTCCAATCTTATCCCTNGGTCGTGGGGTTGTCACGGCAAGTTCTTCCTCCGGGAAGATGAGTTCTGGGGCCATTGGTGATTGAAGTACGTGGGAACGATTAATCTCGTCGGGGAACAAGGATTTACCCAGGTTCGGCCCCTCTGATTCGAGGTAAAGACCTACTTCCTGCTTCTATGTTATTGCTCTTGATTGTATCTCGATTACAGGGACCCGGCTCCTACAACTCAGGAGCCGGCGACTTCTCTCTGGTGGCTAGGGTTTCTCTCTACTGGTTGAAGCTTATCTCTAGAACTCTCTCTAACTTGCTTATCGATCTAAGGTCCAGGACCCCGCTTATAAAGCCTGCCGGGTCCCTGGACTTACAGCTTATACCGAGTCACACTAGAACACGGAGTCCTACTCTACGTCTTGGTCTTCCAAGTTAGACTCCGGGTTGTACTTGGACTCCTCTTTCGGGTGAGCCTCTTTCTCCACACGGGCCTTGGTCGGCTTGTCTCCAGCCCAGCCCATGTGACTTGTCTCGTGACTCGGCATTGGCCTTCTTGGTCTTGGCGGGTCTACTTTCCGGGTCCATGGGCCTACCTATAAAGTATCCCCCCATCAGTAGCCCCCGAATTTATCTTGGGCGCAGCTTGGCGGCTTCTTCTGACTTGTTGGTTCGACTCCCTGGGTCGACTCCTTCCACTTGAGCCACAGGCTCCAAAGTCGCTTGCTGCTAGCTCCAAGATGAATTCCTGCATAAAGACATAAAAAATATAAAGGATGAGTCTATCCTCAGCCCTTGTTCAAGTCATCACCCTTGCCCTTGCACATGCTGGCCGGGTCTGTTGTGACTCTTGCGAACAAGGACTGGACAACTTCGACTTTCACTGCCACAGGACTCGCCACTCTGGGACAAGCCGGCTTCTTCCAATTCTGTGACTTTAACTTTTCTGCGCTGTGTCCTTTCTATCTGTTAACCACTGAACTGCTTAATAGCGAAACGTTATCCACAGTTTACTGTGGACCTGCACTGTAACTCTCTTAGGGTTTTACCCTCTCGATAAATACCGAAGGGTTAGGTTTTAAACCTCACTTGCCCCTTCAGCTCAAAACCTCTCCTTTTCTCTTCGCGCCCATCTCTCCCCGCGCCCAGCACGCACCGCCCGCACGCCATGGCTCCCAAGCGCACAAAGACCACATCAAAGGCCAAGGCAACCTCGTCGAGCAGGACGGTGGACATCGCCGCCGCGGCCGCCGCCGCCGCAAAATCCTCTTCCAAGCGGTCGATCTCCGCCGATTGGGGTGGATCTGTGGTCTCGGCGGAGCAATTGAAGACCCATAGGCTCTCAGGTTTGATTCCCTCTAGTGCTCAAGCTCGGGCCCCAGGGGATGAGATTGTTCCCTCTCCCGCTAAGGGTGAAGTAGTTGTCTTCGTGGAGCACCTGTTCCGCGGATTTTCTCCCCCCGGCGATCTTTTCTTCCGCCAGCTCCTCGAACTTTACGAGCTGCGGATTCACGATCTGGCTCCTAACTCCATTCTCACCCTTTCCAATTTCGTCGTTCTCTGTGAGGATTACCTCCAGATTAAGCCCGACATCAATCTCTGGCTTGAGCTCTTCTACTGCAACCCTCAGCCCGAGACCTCTGGGGGCCCTCTTCTCCAATGTGGCGCCGTCGCTCTTCAACGGCGCCTCAATTCTGTCTTCCCAAAGCCAATCTTTCCCAATCGCATCAAGGATTGGCAAAAAACCTTCTTCTATTGCAAGGACACCTCCCCTGCAAATGAACCGAAACTTCCCTTGTTCTCTGAGGAACGCCTCCGGGCGACTCCTCTGATGAAAGCTAGGTGCCCAGAGGCCGCCCGGCCAAGAGTCGAGTCTCTGATCACTCGCATCCGGGCCCTCTTGTCCCACAACTTAGAAAATATGGATCTTGTCCGCTGCTGGACGACCTGGAGAATCCAGCCACTGAGTCCTAGGACTCGGCTGATCTGCTCATATACCAGATGCGCTGGTGATGACCTCCGAGTTACGGAGCAGCTGTCTGATGGACCCGAACTTGGTCGACTCATCAAAAAGTTGACTGGGAAACCGGTGAAGGATCAAGCTCATTTCGGGCTCCAGCCCTTCTGCTCGACCAACCCAGCTCCTGATGTAAGTATCAGCTCTCTACTTTATTTCTACCTTGATCTCACTTGTACTGCTTACTGACTCACTTTTTCTGACTCTGTTGCAGCTCACTGACTCCTTCTGGAAGCCGGCCTCTGGAGCTGGTACTAAGAATAAAGCTGAAGCTGAGGCTGAGGCTGAAGAAGAGATCCCTGCCACAGATCAAACCACTGTGGCAGAAGACACTGATGATGCGGATGAGGAGTCCTCCCAGGGGGCTCCCGCTGATGATGATGCTGCCGATGAGGAGTCCTCGCCAGAGGCTCCAACTGAAAATGTTGATGAAGAGGAGTCCTCTCAGGAGGCTCCCATTGTGGAAGAAATTGATGATGACGAGTCCTCTCCAGAGGCTCCCACCACTAGGCAAACTGATACTGCCTCTGCTGTTGCTCAACCATCTCCATCTGCAGAGTCCTCTGCTAGGAGTCACTCCTCGTCCTCTCCAGCCTCAAACAATAATGGCTCTCGAGAGGCTGTTCCCAAGGTACCACTCTCACGAGTCCTTGGGTCCT
This sequence comes from Puccinellia tenuiflora, assembly GCA_012064385.1. Classification (NCBI taxonomy): domain Eukaryota; kingdom Viridiplantae; phylum Streptophyta; class Magnoliopsida; order Poales; family Poaceae; genus Puccinellia; species Puccinellia tenuiflora. The sequence continues at coordinate 276,708 of QRDG01000089.1, forward strand.
CTCGCTCTCCCACTAAGCCTGAAGAACACATGCAGAGTGTTATCGCCGCCAGGAAGAGGAAGCTGCGTTCCGATGGGCCTGCAGATGCTCCTGAGCCTCTGCCAGTCTCACACCAGCGGAAATCGACCTCTCCTCCCCAAAAGGACGACTCTTACAACTCTGGGATGTCAATGCCTTCTTCGAACTCTCAGGCCCCCTTGGACCTGGAGACCAATATTGGGTAAGGTTCCTTTGCTTCTATACTTGTATTCAAATGACTTCTGCTTTTTTCTCTTTTCACTAATTCTGTTGCTGACTTCTATCTTTGCGTATTTCAGGGCTCGGCCTTGTTCTAAGGTAACCAAGCACTCAGGCATGGCTGATGTCACTTCTGGTCGTGGACCTGCACCTCCTTCGGCCTCTGAAACGACCAGCACAAAGACAGGCCCTTCAATTGCTGCATCTGCTGGTGCTACCACGACTCCAACCATTCCCGAGTCCCCTTCAAGGACCCGGGCGGCAACTCCAACAATAGTCCAGCCCAGCTCTGGTGCTGCGACTCCTGATATTGCGCCTAAAGTTCAGCCGGCTCCTGTGAAGCCGACCCATGCAGCCTCTCCGTCCATCAAGATCAAGTCATCAACTGATTACAGCCGACTTCGAGTGGCTGACAACATGTCATTTTCTGAAGCTTATGCTGAAGCTGTTGACTTGAATGATCAATCTGCTAGGCTGAAGGATGACGAGCAAGCTGCTCTTAGATCTCTCCTCATGGTTCATGAAGTAAGTCCTCTGACTTCACCTTATATGCTTTTCTGGCATCATCCTATCCCAGTAGCCCCCAAGCACCTGTCTGTGGTGACTTGTGACTAGGATAGGTGCTTCGATTTGAAACTGAACCCAATTACTACATAGAAAAAATTTGCACACTGTAGCCCCCAAGCACTGAGTCTTTAGCTCTACTAGGACTCGGGGCTGCTAATTTACTGTCTGTCGGGTCCTTAGACCAAAAACTTTTGCACGAGTAGCCCCCAAGCGCCGAGTTGTCAGCCTGCGACGACTTGGAGCTATCAATATATGTTGCTTACTGACACCTTACTTGAAGAAGAATTTCTGTTCTGCGAGTAGCCCCCAAGCGCCAAGTTGCTAACTTGTGGCGACTTGGAGCTGCAAATATATGTACTTGACTCATACTTAACTTGATGAAAAATTCTGATCTGCCAGTAGCCCCCAAGCGCCAAGTTGCTAACTTGTGGCGACTTGGAGCTTAGGACTTGTCGATTAGGACTCATGCCTGCTTGCTGTTTATGAAAAAACTGACTCCTGAGTAGCCCCCAAGCGCCAAGTTGTTAACTTGTGACGACTTGGAGCTCATGAGTTCGTTATTTGACTTGTGGAGCTCACTTGTGCTTTATGACTTGTAATTGCAGTGCATTGTCTCCAAGATGAAGAGAGATATGAAAGAACTTGAGGACCAGGCAGCTGCCAGTGCCAGATCTGCCATGGCCGAAAAAGAACACTCCCTTCAGCTTGAGAAGGATCTGAAGACCTTGGCTGCTCAACTGGAGCAGGTGAAAAAAGAGTCGGCTGAGGCCAAAAAGATTGCCCAGAAGGCACACAACGACCTGAAAGCTGTGTTCGACACTTGCAAGAAGGGCATTGGTGCCATGTGTCAGCATATATTTGGTGAGTTTATGACTTTTGCTTGCTTCCTTTTGCACCTTTCTGAACTGCTTTTCAACTGACAATGACTCCTTGATTTTCTTTCTGCAGGGGCTGACTCCCCAAAGCTTAAATTGCCCACAAGCAAGCAACTATCTGAGATGCTTGATTACTGTCATGGGCTACAAGAGGGAGCCCGTTCTGTGGTCAAGTATTTGAATCATAAAGGCAAGTGCCCCAAAGAGCCTGAACGTCTGGTGGACGAGTTGTCCAGAGCACCAGGCTATATGCGTCTGTGGAAACAATCTTCAATGAGGAGAGCCTCCACCAGGATCTTGGCTTAGCCCACAGCTACTATCCAACTGTCCTAGAGCCAGCAATGCTTACGATGGGGAAGCCTGAGCAGCATGAGGATGGCAAACCTTTACTCAGGATGACTTCAAGGCCGAAGAAAAACTGGTGCGGCCATATGCTTGCGAGATTGCCAATAAGATGGACCCTGAGGTATGGGTTCATCATTATGATTTGGAGAACAAAAGAGTCGCTCCAGAAACTCCTCAGATAGTAAACTTTGGCCGCCCATCACAGGACCCAGCTGGTGTATTCTCTTCTTCCGCCGGTCCGAGTTCATCGTCACCGGCGGCTCCTGTTCCAAGTGTCCGAGCCTACTCTGAAGACTCCTGCTGCGCCCACTCCTTCTAGAGCTGTCTCTGGAGACGCTCAGAAACAAGCAGAGCTTGCTAAGCATATGAAGAGTCCCAAGGGTACTGGCTTTCAAACGAAGAGAGTCGCCACCAAGCCTCCATTGAAGCCGGCTCCTTCCTCTGCTGCTGAAGCACAAGGCAAATCTCCTGTGAAGAAAGGCTACTCAATTCCTGCTGTCCAGACAAAGGACAAGTCTCCTGTTAAGAAGGACTCCCCGACTCTGGCGAAGGAGTCAGCTCCTCTGGAAGACAACCCTCTGAATGACTTTTGATTACTATGTAATGCTGTGTTGTTGTATTTAAACTCTGTAATGATGCACTACTGGTATTTTTAAACTGTGTAGCTTGTTAGCTATTTTGAGTTGTAATGATGCACTACTGGTGCCTTTAAACTATTTAGCTTGTTAGCTATTTTGAATTTGTGCCAATCGGCTTGGTTCTTATAACCCGTCTAGTTTTTCACTGATGAATAAGTAGGCCCTGCATGACTTCTCTTACAGTTTGTGCTGACAGGTTCTTAACTCATATGTTCCTTAGGATCCATAAGAGAGAGAAACAAGTCATGCCTGTAGATAGATCATATTGTGCAGGATGCATCTGACTTACCAGCGAAAAGACTAGGAAAAGTTTGGCTACTGTGCCGGGTCCAAGAGTTTAAGCTTAACTTTTTTCACTGAAAAGCAAGCCCCCAAGAACCTGATGATCAAAATTTAAAGAACAAAGCGCACTCACTGGGTGACTCGACTAAAGGACTCATGTTCACAAAAGCCGGCTTTATTTCATTTGATCATAACAATTCGATTACATCTAGGCATGGCTCACTGGGCTCATTGCCTTTCAACTCATGAATCTGTTACAACTTAAGTATAATAAGGACGTAACTGAGCTATGTTCCAAGGCCTCTTTGCCTCTGCATAAGGATCTAGAGTATGAGCTGTATCAGCTCCTTTGCCTACACTTGCCGGCTCTCGCACATCCATTAGATAGTACGATCCGTTGTTCAGATTCTTGCTTATGATGAACGGTCCTTCCCATGGTGGAGATAACTTGTGCATCCCTTCCTTATTCTGGACAAGGCGAAGCACTAAGTCTCCTTCCTGGAAAGTCCGGGTCTTGACTCTGCGTGCGTGATATCGCCGCAAGTCCTGCTGATAAACTGCTGATCTCTCAAGGGCTAACTCCCTTGCTTCCTCAAGTGCATCGACCGAGTCCTGGCGGGCGAGTTCGTTTTCTGTCTCAACGTAATTGGCGACTCGTGGCGAGTCATGCAACAAGTCGCTTGGCAAGACAGCTTCTGCTCCATACACCATGAAGAAAGGTGTGAAGCCAGTGGATCTGTTAGGAGTCGTCCTGATGCTCCAAAGTACTGCTGGTAACTCCTCAACCCAAGACCCGGCGGCTCTTAGCAAAGGGACTCGGAGCCGAGGCTTAATTCCCTTCAGCAACTCCTGATTTGCCCTCTCTGCTTGTCCATTGGACTGTGGATGTGCCACTGAGGCTAGGTCGAGTCTGATGTTGTTCTCACCACAAAACTTGGCCATCTCTCCAACTGATAAGTTGGTACCATTGTCTGTAATGATGCTATGAGGATACCCAAAATGTGTTGCTATTTTCTTGAAGAATCTCACAGCTGATGCACCGTCGACTCTGCTGACGGGTTCCACTTCCACCCACTTGGTGAACTTGTCAACTGCTACTAGCAGATGGGTCTTCTGACAAGGCGACTTTGAGAAAGGGCCCACCATGTCGAGTCCCCAAACTGCAAATGGCCAAGTGATAGGGATGGTTCTGAGTTCTTGAGCTGGCACGTGGTCTTGCCTTGCGTACCTTTGACATCCATCACAGACTCGAACTATCCTCTCTGCATCCAAATGTGCTGTCAACCAAAAGAACCCGTGTCTGAAAGCTTTTGACACCAAGGATCTAGTGGATGCATGATGACCACAATCTCCTGCGTGAATCTCTTGCAATATTTGCTTGCCCTCCTCTGGAGACACACATCTCTGGTAGACTCCAGTAACACTCCTTCTGTACAACTCGCCGTCAATGACTGTGTAGGACTTGCATCGCCTGATGAGTTGCTTTCGCTTGACTTCATCCTTTGGGAGTTCACCCCGCAGGAGATACGCTAGGTAGGGCTCTGTCCACGTTGGGATTGCTCGTACTGCTGCAACAAGTGCCGACTCTGGGTCTGGAAAAGCTAACTCCTCCTCTGTGGGCAACTTGACTGAAGGGTGATGGAGTTCATCCAAGAACACATTTGGTGGTACTTTCTCTCGACGAGAGCCGAGTCGTGATAACGCATCAGCAGCCTCGTTCTTGCGCCTGTCAATATGCTCCACTTGATAACCAGAAAAGAACCCGGCTATCTGTTCGACTGCTCTTCTATAAGCCGCCATGTTTGCATCCTTCGAGTCCCAGGTTCCAGACACTTGCTGAGCTACGAGATCCGAGTCTCCAAAGCACCTGATACGCTTGATGTTCATCTCCTTGGCCAAACGCAGGCCATGTAGCAAAGCCTCATACTCTGCCATGTTGTTGGTACAATCAAAGTGTAACTGAAGGACATATGCTAACTTATCTCCTTTAGGTGATGTTAACACCACGCCGGCTCCTGAGCCTTCTAACTGTCTGGACCCATCAAAGTGCATTGTCCAATACTTGGTGCAAGGGGTGCTTGGTGAAGATGTAAAATCTGTCCAATCATTGACAAAATCAACCAAAGCTTGAGATTTGATCGCTGTCCTTGGCTCATATGTGATATGATAAGGACCCAACTCAATTGCCCACTTGGCGACTCGCCCTGTTGCCTCTCTGTTGCGTATAATATCTGCCAGCGGTGCTGAACTCACCACCTTAATTGGATGCTCTTGGAAATAATGCTTGAGCTTTCTACTTGCAAGAAAAACTCCATAGACCAACTTCTGCCACTGTGGGTACCTTTGCTTTGACTCTGTGAGGACTTCACTGATGTAGTAGACAGGTCTCTGCACTGGGTACTCCTTTCCTTCCTCTGCGCGTTCCACAACTACTACTGCACTGACAACTCTCTCGTTGGCAGCTACATATAATAACATGGGCTCCTTATCTGTAGGAGCTGCAAGCACTGGTGCTGTTGACAAAGTTTTCTTCAACTCCTCAAAAGCACGGTCAGCTTCTTCATCCCATAGGAATTTATCTGACTTCTTCAGGAGTCGGTAGAGAGGACCCGCCTTCTCCCCGAGTCTGGAAATAAACCTGCTTAGAGCTGCCACACATCCAGTGAGCTTTTGAACGTCCTTCAGACAAGTCGGCTTCTGCAAGTTATGGATAGCCTTGATTTTCTCTGGATTTGCCTCAATGCCTCTCTCTGAAACGATGAAGCCTAGGAGTTTGCCAGCAGGGACTCCAAAAACACACTTGGTCGGGTTGAGCTTCATCTTATACTTGCGTAGGTTCTCAAACGTTTCTGTCAGGTCTGCTATCAGAGAGTCGGCTTTCTGAGACTTGACAACTACATCATCCACATAAGCATGAATATTCCTTCCAATCTGTTTCTTGAAACAGTTTTGGATACATATCTGATATGTAGCTCCTGCATTCTTGAGTCCAAAGGGCATTGTTGTGTAACAAAATGCTCCAAAGGGCGTGATGAAGGACGTCTTCAGCTCATCCTCTATGTTGAGTCTGATCTGATGGTACCCTGAATATGCATCCAAGAAACAAAGCAACTCTGACCCCGCTGTGGAGTCAATGATCTGGTCTATGCGAGGTAGTGCAAACGGGTCCTTAGGGCAATGCTTGTTTAGGCCCGTGAAGTCGATGCACATACGCAACTCTCCTGTCTTCTTTGGTACTAACACTGGATTGGCCACCCACTCTGGGTGAAAGACCTCCTTGATGAACTCGGCTGCGAGGAGCCGAGCCACCTCTTCTCCTATGGCTTTCCTCCTGTCATCATGAAACTTGCGCAGACCCTGCTTAACTGGTCTTGCATTAGGATTAACATGTAAGCTGTGCTCGGCGAGTTCTCTCGGGACTCCTGGCATGTCAGATGGCTTCCATGCAAAGACGTCCCGGTTCTCACGGATGAACTCGACGAGCGCGCTTTCCTATTTATCAGAGAGGTGTGCCCCAATGGTGAACTGCTTGGAAGAGTCACCAGGGGTAAAGTCGACTTGCTTTGTGTCCTGAGCTGACTTGAATTTCATCTTCTCCTCTGTGGCCGGCTTCTTAAGGACCGAGTTGTCCTCCGGGTCCACGTTTGCCTTGTAAAACTTTAGCTCCTCTTGAGCACAAGCTGTCTCAGCCATAGCTGCATCACCTAACTCACACTCCAATGCCATCTGTCTGCTGCCATTAACTGTAATGACTCCTGCTGGACCTGGCATCTTGAGCTTCAAGTACACATAACATGGCCTGGCCATAAACTTAAAATATGCAGGTCGACCAAAAAGAGCATGATATGGGCTCTTAAGGTCCACTACCTCAAAGGGCATAATCTCTGAACGAAAATTCTCCACTGTGCCAAAAGCAACCTCAAGATAAATCTTACCAATGGGCTTGGCCGACTTCCCTGGTACTATCCCATGGAACACTGTCTCTGTTGGAATTAGCTGTCTATCTTGCAGCTGCATCCTCTTGAATGTGTCATAATATAAGATGTTGATACTGCTTCCACCATCCATAAGCACTTTGTTTAATGTATAGCCCCCAACTTGAGGTGCTACCACCAAGGCTAACTGCCCTGGCTCGTCGACTCTTGGAGGATGATCTGCCCGACTCCATGTGATGGTTTGCTCTGACCACCTGAGCCACTGTGGAAGGGCCGGCTCTACTGCATTAACTGCTCTGACTTTCAACTTCTTGGAACGCTTGGACGTACTAGTTGTGAAGACATGGTAGCTGCCACGACTCGGGTTGTGCTGCCGAGTTGTGACATAATACTGACCATTGCCATCATTGAGCTGCTTCGGGTTCTGCTGGAACCCGCCCTGCTGGTGACCTCCTCCTTGAGGTTGGTTTGGGTTATTGCCGGCTCCTCCACCGTTATTGCCGGGTCCTCCGGCTCCATTGTTTCCTCTATATCCACCATTGTTGTTACCTCCTCCTGGCCCTTGGAACCTGGCGCGCTGCAAATCTACGCACTGTCCCAGGGTATGACCGCATCTACCGTTCTTAGCATGTTTAGGGCAGGGAATCCTCAAGACCTCCTCCGTGCTTGGAGTGCGGCCTTGGTATCCACCAGAATTATTGTCCTTGCGTCTGACTCCAGTGTTTGTGTTGGCCACTAGGTCAGAGTTGTCTCCATATGGCCTCTTGCCACCACCTTGATTCTGGTTCTGATTCTGGTTCTGATTCTGACCATTGCCACCTTGTCCTTTAGTTCCTTCCTCCTGATCCTTTGTTTTGTCTGTGGCAGCGTGCTTATTAGCACCTGCCATGATCTCACCAATCGTAAGGGGAATACCTTGATTCAGGCTCTCCTTCATACGACCTAGCTTCCAACTCAAGGGATTGTAACTGCAATTTCTCTCCATCGCCATTAACACTGAAACTGGTGGGAGTCCTTGTGAGGAGTTAATGATCTCTGAGACTCGCTTCATCCAGTGCCTTGCTGACTCGCCCTTCCTCTGGACACACCGCTCTAGGTCCTCGATGGTGCTGAGTTTTTTGCATGTGCCCTGGAAGTTCTGAATAAAAGCTGCCTTTAATTGCTCCCAAGAGTTGATTGACCTAGGAGGCAAGTTGCGCATCCAAACCTTGGCTGCTCCCTCCATCATAAGATACATGAACTTGGCACACAGATTACCTGTGGCATTGCGAATACTCATTGCCATCTCGTATGTACCCAACCAAGAGGTCGGGTCCATGTTTGGCTCATAGTTTGGAACCTTGCGCGGCTCCTTGAAACTGCTGGGGAAGGACTCGGACCTGATGGCATCAGACAAACACTCTGGTCCTGTTAATGCTGGGGAAGCACCAGGAGAAGTCACCTCCTCGTGCACGCGGGTTGGCTGAGGCGGGTTGGCTGCACCCACTAACGCTCTGTCCCTTTCTGCCTCCCGAGCTCTTGCTGCTTCTCTTTCTCGTCGTTGCCTTGCTTCATCAACCACTAGCTGAGCCTGTGAAGCAGTTGGCATGTTTGCACGATTCCTCACTAGCTCACGACGCCTTGCACTCGTAGAGTTGGCCGGGTTGGACTCACCGTGCCGACTCCTCGTACCTGAGTTAAAGGGTGTTGAGTGTAGCCTACTTGCATCTGGAAAGGTTGGATACAAAGCTTGCTGAGTCAAAGCTGTCTTCAGTAGCTCGATAGCCTCACGAGTCTCCTGTCCTGCTGGTCCCTCTGGTACCACAATATTCTCCAACCTCAGAGTCGCCGCATGAACGTTGTCCATAGGATTAGAGTAATGTCCCTCTGGAGTATGAAATCTGTTAGGCTGTGACCCTAAGCCACCAGATGCTCCTCCTCCGACTCCTCCTTCAGGCGGTGGTCCGTTGGCACGGCTGCCTCCCGATCCTTCTGGGGGTGGTGGTGGTGGTGGTGGTGGTGGTGCTCCTCCGGCTCCTCCTGCGGCGCCTCCTGCTGCCGCTGAGCCTCCTAGTCCGGCTCCTCTGCCTGAACCGTTAGGTGTGATGAATAGATTGGTTGGATTGATGTGGACTCCATCATGCAAGCGACTCCTGGCTCTGCGGTGTTGAATTGAAGTAAGCTCCTCGCGGCGCCTCCGCACAACTTGAGCTTCATCCTGGACTCGGGCCTGTTCCGCGGCTAGTCTACGGTTTGCCTCTGTAATATCAGCTAGCTGCTTCTCCAACGCAGCACGAGCGTTGGTTAACTCGGCTGCCCTCTCAGCGGCATTACTTGCATTAATTTCCTTTGTCAATAGAGTCGGATCAAACTGATTCCCTGTGTTTCCAGACATGTAGACTCCCACAACACGAGCGCGTACTGGCGACTCCTCATAATCCTCTTCCTCTATCCCGTACCCAAGCCGATCTTCAAACAAGGGTAGGATGGACTCTGAATCTGCATCATAATCTGAATCTGACTCTTGCATCACCTCTGGTTCCTCAGCTAGGGGTCCCTCAGACTCGGCGATGATGCCGACCTCTGAAGTTCCGACCGACTCCTCGCCGTCGGACTCGACGACAACGGTTGGCTCTGATACTGACTCCGCCGAGTTCACGCGAAGACCCGACGCGCACACCATCCCGACGAACACGTTGATTCCTCCAAAGACAAGCTGGTAGCCTTCGTCGACTTCGTTCATCTCCGAAGTCCAGCCTGAGTCATCGATTTCGGTCTCTCCATGCTCATCCGTGTAGACCCGCCCGATGGCGAGTTTCTCCATAGCTCGACGAGCAGCTCCAACGATCTCAACTCCTTTCGTCACCGTAGGCCCCACGGTGGGCGCCAACTGTCGTGGGGTTGTCACGGCAAGTTCTTCCTCAGGGAAGATGAGTTCTGGGGCCATTGGTGATTGAAGTACGTAGGAACGGTTAATCTCGTCGAGGAACAAGGATTTACCCAGGTTCGGCCCCTCTGATTCGAGGTAAAGACCTACTTCCTGCTTCTATGTTATTGCTCTTGATTGTATCTCGATTACAGGGACCCGGCTCCTACAACTCAGGAGCCGGCGACTTCTCTCTGGTGGCTAGGGTTTCTCTCTACTGGTTGAAGCTTATTCTCTAGAACTCTCTCTAACTTGCTTATCGATCTAAGGTCCAGGACCCCGCTTATAAAGCCTGCCGGGTCCCTGGACTTACAGCTTATACCGAGTCACACTAGAACACGGAGTCCTACTCTACGTCTTGGTCTTCCAAGTTAGACTCCGGGTTGTACTTGGACTCCTCTTTGGATGAGCCTCTTCCTCCACACGGGCCTTGGTCGGCTTGTCTCCAGCCCAGCCCATGTGACTTGTCTCGTGACTCGACATTGGCCTTCTTGGTCTTGGCGGGTCTACTTTCCGGGTCCATGGGCCTGCCTGTAAAGTATCCCCCCATCAGTTGCTCCAGAGACTCCTGAGATCATAAACTTTGGCCGCCCATCACCGGACCCAGCTGGTGTCCCATCCTCTTCTACTGGGCCGGGTTCTTCGTCACCGGCGGCTCCTCTTACTAGTGCCGAGCCCTCCTTGAAGACTCCTGCAGCGCCCACCTTCAAGAGCTATTGCTGGAGACGCCCAGAAACAATCAGAGTTGGCTAAGCACATGAAGAGTCCCAAAGGTACTGGCTTTCAAACGAAGAGAGTCGCCACCAAGCCTCCTTTGAAGCCGGCTCCTCCTTCCGCTGTTCAATCAAAAGACACGTCTCCTGCAAAGAAGGACTCTCCAACTCCAGCTGAGAAGTCGACTCCTCTAGAAGATCATCCCTTAGATGACTTTTGAATTTATGTAATGCTGTGATTACTGATGTTTAAATTTTGTAATGATGCACTGCTGGTGTTTTAACCTTGTTAGGTTTTTTGAACTAGTTTGCTCTGAAATTGCGCCAATCGGCTTATGATGACTTGCTTGTTATGAGATTTAATATACACTTATTTATGCAAGTCATTCTGTGGTTCTTATAACCCGTCTAATTATCCACTGATGAATAAGTAGGCCCTGCATGACTTCTCTTACAGTTTGTGCTGACAAGCTCGTAACACCTCATGTCCTCTTAGGATTCATAAGAGCGGAGACGAATCATGCCTGTAGATTAGTCATATTGTGCAGGATGCATCTAACTTACCAGCGAGAAAATTAGGAAAAGTTTGGCTACTGTGCCGGGTTCAAGAGTCTAAGCTTAACTTTTTTCACTGAAAAGCAAGCCCCCAAGAACCTGATGATCAAAGTTAAAGAATAAAGCGCACTCACTGGGTGACTCGACTAAAGGACTCATGTTCACAGAAGCCGGCTTTATTTCATTTGATCATACAATTTGATTACATCTAGGCATGGCTCACTGGGCTCTTTGCCTTTCAACTCATAAAACTATTACAACTTAAGTATAATAAGGACGTAACTGAGCTATGTTCCACGGCCTCTTTGCCTCTGCATAAGGATCTAGCGTATGAGCTGTGTCAGCTCCTTTACTTTCACTTGCCGGCTCTCGCACATCCATTAGATAGTACGATCCGTTGTGCAAGTTCTTGCTTATAACGAACGGTCCTTCCCATGGTGGAGATAACTTGTGCATCCCTTCCCTATTCTGGACAAGGCGAAGCACTAAGTCGCCTTCCTGGAAAGTCCGAGTCTTGATTCTGCGTGCGTGATATCGCCGCAAGTCTTGCTGATAAACTGCTGATCTCTCAAGGGCTAACTCCCTTGCTTCCTCGAGTGCATCCACCGAGTCCTGGCGAGCGAGTTCATTTTCTGTCTCAACGTAATTGGCGACTCGTGGCGAGTCATGCAACAAGTCGCTTGGCAGGACGGCTTCTGCTCCATACACCATGAAGAAAGGTGTGAAGCCAGTGGATCTGTTAGGAGTCGTTCTGATACTCCAAAGTACTGCTGGCAGCTCCTCAACCCAACACCCGGCGGCTCTTAGCAAGGGACTCGGAGCCGAGGCTTAATTCCCTTCAGCAACTCCTGATTTGCCCTCTCTGCTTGTCCATTGGACTGTGGGTGTGCCACTGAGGCTAGGTCGAGTCTGATGTTGTTCTCACCACAGAACTTGGCCATCTCTCCAACTGATAAGTTGGTACCATTGTCTGTAATGATGCTGTGAGGGTATCCAAAGCGTGTTGCTATTTTCTTGAAGAATCTCACAGCTGATGCACCGTCGACTCTGCTGACGGGTTCTACTTCCACCCACTTGGTGAACTTGTCAACTGCTACTAGCAGATGGGTCTTCTGACAAGGCGACTTTGAGAAAGGACCAACCATGTCAAGCCCCCAAACTGCAAACGGCCAAGTGATAGGGATAGTTCTGAGCTCTTGGGCTGGCACGTGGTCTTGCCTTGCGTACCTTTGACATCCATCACAGACTCGAACTATCTTTCTCTGCGTCCAGATGTGCTGTTAACCAAAAGAACCCGTGTCTGAAAGCTTTTGACACCAAGGATCTAGTGGATGCATGATGACCACAATCACCTGCATGAATCTCTTGCAATATTTGCCTGCCCTCTTCTGGAGACACACACCTCTGGTAGACTCCAGTGACACTCCTTCTGTACAACTCGCCATCAATGACTGTGTAGGACTTGCATCGCCTGATGAGTTGCTTTCGCTTGACTTCATCCTTTGGGAGTTCACCCCTAAGGAGATATGCAAGGTAGGGCTCTGTCCATGCTGGGATTGCCCGTACTGCTGCCACAAGTGCCGACTCTGGATCTGGGAAGGCTAACTCCTCCTCTGTGGGCAACTTGACTGATGGGTGGTGAAGCTCATCCACAAATACATTTGGTGGTACTTTCTCTCGACGAGAGCCGAGTCGTGATAACGCATCTGCGGCCTCGTTCTTGCGTCTGTCAATATGCTCCACTTGATAACCAGAAAAGAACCCGGCTATCTGTTCGACTGCTCTTCTATAAGCCGCCATGTTTGCATCCTTCGAGTCCCAGGTTCTAGATACTTGCTGAGCTACGAGATCCGAGTCTCCAAAGCACCTGATACGCTTGATGTTCATCTCCTTGGCCAAACGTAGGCCATGTAGCAAAGCCTCATACTCTGCCATGTTGTTTGTACAATCAAAATGTAACTGAAGGACATATGCCAACTTATCTCCTTTCGGTGAAGTTAGAACCACGCCGGCTCCTGAGCCCTCTAGCTGTCTGGACCCGTCGAAGTGCATTGTCCAATACTTGGTGCAAGGTGAACTTGGTGAGGACGTGCAATCAGTCCAATCATTGACAAAGTCTACCAAAGCTTGAGATTTGATTGCTGTTCTGGGCTCATATGTGATATGATAAGGACCCAGCTCGATTGCCCACTTGGCGACTCGGCCTGTTGCATCTCTGTTGCGTATAATGTCTGCTAGCGGTGCTGAACTCACCACTTTGATTGGATGCTCTTGAAAATAATGCTTGAGCTTCCTACTTGCAAGAAAAACTCCATAGACTAGCTTTTGCCATTGAGGGTACCTTTGCTTTGACTCTGTGAGGACTTCACTGATGTAGTAAACAGGCCTCTGCACTGGGTACTCCTTTCCTTCCTCTGATCGTTCCACCACTACTACTGCACTGACCACCCTCTCATTGGCAGCCACATACAATAGCATGGGCTCCTTATCTGTAGGAGCTGCAAGTACTGGTGCTGATGATAGGGTTTCTTCAATCCTTCAAAAGCATCGTCGGCTTCTTTGTCCCATATGAATTTGTCTGACTTCTTCAGGAGTCGGTAGAGAGGACCCGCCTTCTCTCCGAGTCTTGAGATGAATCTGCTGAGAGCTGCTACACAACCAGCGAGTTTCTGAACGTCCTTTAGACAAGTCGGCTTCTGCAGATTGTGAATAGCCTTGATTTTCTCTGGGTTTGCTTCAATGCCTCTCTCTGAAACAATGAAGCCTAGGAGTTTGCCTGCAGGGACTCCAAAAACACACTTGGTTGGGTTGAGCTTCATCTTGTACTTGCGTAGGTTATCAAAGGTTTCTGTCAGGTCTGCTATCAGAGAGTCGGCCTTCTGAGACTTGACCACTACATCATCCACATAAGCATGAATATTCCTTCCAATCTGTTCCTTGAAACAATTTTGGATACATCTCTGATATGTAGCTCCTGCGTTCTTGAGTCCAAAGGGCATTGTTGTGTAACAAAATGCTCCAAAGGGCGTAATGAAGGACGTCTTCAGCTCATCCTCTATGTTGAGTCTGATCTGGTGGTACCCTGAATAGGCATCCAAGAAACAAAGTAACTCTGACCCCGCTGTGGAGTCAATGATCTGGTCGATACGAGGTAAAGCAAACGGGTCCTTAGGGCAATGCTTGTTAAGGCCCGTGAAGTCGATGCACATACGCAACTCTCCTGTTTTCTTTGGTACTAACACTGGATTGGCCACCCACTCTGGGTGAAAGACTTCCTTGATGAACTCGGCTGCGAGGAGCCGAGCCACCTCTTCTCCTATGGCTTTCCTTCTGTCATCGTGAAACTTGCGCAGACCCTGCTTAACTGGTCTTGCATTAGGGTTAACATGTAAGCTGTGCTCGGCGAGTTCTCTCGGGACTCCTGGCATGTCAGATGGCTTCCATGCAAAGACGTCCCGGTTCTCACGGATGAACTCGACGAGCGCGCTTTCCTATTTATCAGAGAGGTGTGCCCCAATGGTGAACTGCTTGGAAGAATCACCAGGGGTAAAGTCGACTTGCTTTGTGTCCTGAGCTGACTTGAATTTCATCTTCTCCTCTGTGGCCGGCTTCTTAAGGACCGAGTTGTCCTCCGGGTCCACGTTTGCCTTGTAAAATTTCAGCTCCTCTTGAGCACAAGCTGTTTCAGCCATAGCTGCATCACCTAGTTCACACTCCAATGCCATCTGTCTGCTGCCATTAACTGTAATGACTCCTGCTGGACCTGGCATCTTGAGCTTCAAGTAAACATAGCATGGTCTGGCCATAAACTTAAAGTATGCTGGTCGACCAAAGAGAGCATGGTATGGACTCTTAAGATCCACTACCTCAAAAGGCATAATCTCTGAACGAAAATTCTCCACTGTGCCAAAAGCAACCTCAAGATAAATCTTACCAATTGGCTTGGCCTGACTTCCCTGGTACGATTCCATGAAAGACTGTCTCAGTGGGTATTAGCTGCCTATCTTGCAGCTGCATCCTCTTGAATGTGTCATAATACAAGATATTGATACTACTTCCGCCATCCATGAGCACTTTGTTCAATGTGTAGCCCCCAACTTGAGGTGCTACTACCAAGGCTAGCTGCCCTGGGTCGTCGACTCTTGGCGGATGATCTGCCCGACTCCATGTGATGGTTTGCTCTGACCACCTGAGCCATTGTGGGAGTGCCGGCTCCACTGCATTGACAGCTCTGACCTTTAATTTCTTGGCACGCTTGGACATGCTTGTTGTGAAGACATGGTAACTGCCATGACTCGGGTTATGTGGCCGAGTTGCGACATAATACTGCCCATTGTCATCATGAAGCTGCTTCGGGTTCTACTGGAACCCGCCCTGCTGGTTACCTCCTCCTTGAGGTTGGTTAGGGTTGTTGCCGACTCCTCCACCCTGGTTGCCAGGTCGTCCACCATCATTGTTTCCTCTATACCTGTCGGGGATATGGGACACGGGTACCCGCAAGGAGGATCAACGAGGCCCATCAGGAGGAAGCCTAGCAGGCCGACTCTAGTTAGAATAGGAAAAGGACTCACCTTTCCAAACTTGTAATAGATAGCCGAGTCCTAAGAGGACTCTACATGTAAGCCGGCCTCCTCCACCTTTATAAGGAGGGGCAAGGCGCCCCAAAGAGGGCACGACCCAACGGAATCAGACAGACCTAGACAAGAGGAGCCGCCTCATCGGCGACTTCCACCATGAGAGGAATACAACCTAGCCACAAACAGCACGTAGGGATATTACCGGATGATGTTTCCCGGGTCCCGAAGCTGTATAAATCCTTCTCTCCCGTGTCGTTCGTCTACTAACCCACATCGACGATGCCCACGCGTACATAGTCCCGTATCTTCACCGTCGGTTCATACCATGACAATACCCGTTGTTGTTACCTCTGTTTCCTGGTCCTGGAACCCGGCACGCTGCAAATCTACGCACTTTCCCAAGGTATGACCGCATCTGCCATTTTTGGCGTGTTTAGGACATGGAATCCTCAACACCTCCTCTGTGCTTGGAGTACGACCTTGGTATCCACGGGAATTATTGTCCTTGCGTCTGACCCCAGTGCTTGTGTTAGCCACTAGGTCAGAGTTATCTCCATATGGCCACTTGCTACCACCTTGATTCTGGTTTTGATTATGGTTCTGATTCTGACCGTTGCCACCGTGTCCTTTAGTTCCTTCCTCCTGATCCTTTGTTTTGTCTGTGGCAGCGTTCTTATTAGCTCCTGCCATGATCTCGCCAATCGTAAGGGGAATACCTTGATTCAGGCTCTCCTTCATACGACCCAGCTTCCAGCTCAAGGGGTTGTAGCGGCAGTTCCTCTCCATTGCCATTAGCACTGAAATTGTTGGGAGTCCTTGCGATGAGTTAATGATCTCCGAGACCCGCTTCATCCAGTGCCTTGTAGACTCGCCCTTTCTCTGAACACATCGCTCCAAATCATCTATGGTACTCAACTTTTTGCATGTTCCCTGGAAGTTCTGAACAAAGGCCGACTTCAACTGCTCCCAAGAATTAATTGATCTAGGAGGCAAGTTACGCATCCACACCTTGGCTGCTCCCTCCATCATAAGATACATGAATTTGGCACACAAATTACCTGTGGCATTGCGAATACTCATCGCCATCTCGTATGTACCCAACCAGGAAGTCGGGTCCATATTGGGCTCATAATTGGGAACTTTACGCGGCTCCTTGAAGTCGCTGGGGAAAGACTCGGATCTGATGGCATCTGACAGGCACTCTGGTCCTGTTAGTGTGGGAGAGGTACCAGGAAAAGTCACCTCTGTGTGCACCCGGGTTGGCTGAGGCTAGTTATCTGCACCAGCTAGGGCTCTGTCCCTCTCAGCCTCCCGAGCCCTGGCCGCCTCCCTTTCTCGTCGCTGTCTTGCTTCATCAACCACTAACTGAGCTCGTGAGGCAGTTGGTATGTTTGCCCTGTTCCTCTCTTGCTCACGGTGCCTTGCGCTTGTAGAATTGGCCGGGTGAGACTCGTCATGCCGACTCCTCGTACCCGAGTTGAACGGTGTCGAGTGCAGCCTGCTTGCATTTGGAAACGATGGATAAAGAGCTTGCTGAGTCATGGCTGTCTTCAACAGCTCGATAGCACGGCGGGTCTCCTGGCCCGCTGGTCCTTCTGGTATCTCAATATTCTATAATCTCATTGACGCCGCATGAACTTTGTCCATTGGGTTAGAGTAATGCCCCTCTGGAGTACGGAACCTGCCAGGTGGAGGTCCCATACCACCGGTTGATCCTCCTCCGACTCCTCCTTCAGGTGGCGGTCCGTTGGTACCGTTGCTGCCGGGTCCTTCTGGTAGTGGTGGTGGTGGTGGTGGTGGTGGTGTTGCTCCTCCCCCTGCGCCGCCTCCTGCAGCTGATGAGCTCCCTAGCCCGGCTCCTGCGCCTGGACTAGTGGGTGTGGTGAACAAAGCAGTAGGGTTGACATTGACTCCTCCACGCAGGCGACTCCTGGCTCTGCGATGCTGGATTGAGGTGAGTTCTTCCTGGCGGCTCCGCACGACCTGGGCCTCAGACTGGACCCGGGCCCGCTCTTCCGCTAATCTGTGATTTGCCTCATTGATTTCTGCTAGTTGTCTCTGCATCGCAGCACGCGCACTGGCCAACTCGGCCGCCCGCTCTGCTGCATTGCTTGCATTGATTTCCTTTGTTAACAGACTTGGATCAAACTGATTTCCGCCGTTTCCAGACATGTAGACTCCAACGACACGGGCGCGTACTGGCGACTCCTCGTAGTCCTCTTCCTCGATTCCGTACCCAAGCCGATCCTCGAACAAGGGCAAGATAGACTCTGAATCGGCGTCGTAATCCGGCTCCATACATGGCTCCGCCAGCGACTCCTCTTCATGGTTGACAGCAAGATGCTTCTCTGACTCGGCGATGATGCCGAGTTCTGACGTGCCGACCGACTCCTCTCCGTCGGACTCGACGACAACTGTTGGCTCTGATATAGATTCCGCCGAGTTCGCGCGAAGACCCGACGCGCAAACCATGCCGACGAACACGTTGATTCCTCCAAAGACCAGCTGATAACCCTCGTCGACTTCATGCATATCTGAAGTCCAACCGGAGTCATCGATCTCAGTTTCTCCATGCTCATCAGTGTAGACTCGCCCGATGGCAAGCTTCTCCATGGCCCGGCGAGCAGCTCCCACGATCTCGACTCCTCGCATCTCTAGCCCCACGGTGGGCGCCAACTGTCGTGTGGTTGTCACGGCAAGTCCTTCCTTCAGGAAGGTGAGTTCGGAGGCCATCGATGCTTGAAGTACGTAGGAGAGATTAATCTCGCCAAGGGACACAGATTTACCCAGGTTCGGCCCCTCTTAATTAGAGGTAAAGACCTACTTCCTGCTTCTCTTTATTGCTCTAGATCCGATATTGATTATAGGGTTCCGGCTCCTCTCTGGGGAGTCGGCGATTATCAAACTGGTGTTTCTGGATTGCTGAGGACTTGAGACTTCAAACTTGCTTATCGATCTAAGATCCAGGACCCCGCTTATAAAGGCTGCCGGGTCCCTGGACTTACAGGTTACACCGAGTCACACTAGAACACGGAGTCATACTCTACGTCTTGGCCTTCCAAGTTAGGGCTCCGGGTTGTACTTGGACTCCTTTCTGACGAATCCTTTCTCCATCATGGGTCTCGGTCGGCTTGTCTTCAGCCCAGCCCATGCGACTTGATACGTGACTCGGCTTTGGCCTTCTTGGTCTTGGCGGGTCTACTTTCCGGGTACATGGGCCTACCTGTAAAGTATCCCCCCATCAGGTGCACCCCTTGATTTCACCAATCTTATCCCGTAGAACTTGTCCGTAAGTTAGGTCCATAGGTGTAGCATTATAACTTCCTCTCACAGAGTAAGTCCTTTAAGTTTATCTTGAGTCAAACTTTCTTCAAATTTATGGCGAGGAAAAACAACATCTTCTCTACATCAAATCAATATCCATAGTTCCGTCTTGAGCTTTGTATTCATGGTATAGTAAATTTTAATATCTTTTCAATGATCGAATGAAGCTTTTTTTTTGGGAAAGAGAGAGGCACTACGGGAAAACGGATCTTTGCTGAGTACAAACGTCTTTGCCGGGTGCTAAATATCGGACACTAGGTAAAGAGGCTCTTTGCCGGGTGCAAAAATAGGGTACACGGCAAACCATTCTCTGCCGAGTGCATACACTCGGTAAAGAAAATATACACGGCAAAACCTCAAAAAAACACTCGGCATTGAAAAAACACACGGCAAAAAAATATGTGCTGAGTGTCCCCAGATGGAACTCGGCAAAGGTCCATTCCACATGGCTTCTACGTTGCGCATTTGACGGATGGCTTGACGGCGTCAGGCTTTGCCGGGTGTTAAAATTAGGCACCCGGCAAAGAATAGTTTTGCCGTGTGTTGCTTAAAGACACCCGGCAAAGAATATTTTTTCGGACCAAGGAAAAAAATAATAGAATGACGGAAATTTTCCCGCCCGATTTATGCTGAGTGTATCAGTCTTTGCCGGGTGTCTTTATGAAGGTACTCGGCAAAGACGCTCTTTTCCTAGTGCATTTCGGAAGGCACCCGACAAAGCACCTCTTTGCCTAGTGTCAAATCTGGACACTAAGCAAAGACATGTTGTTTTACTTGAATGGACACCATGGGGCATCGGTTCGAAAACTCGTGAAATCGAAAGAGAACAACACATAAAATGGCACGTTACGGATCCAAAAATGATTTTTTCAAAAAAATTGAAACAACGTAAATTGGACGCTTAGTTCAAATCCGGGCCGATTCCAACGAATCGGCAGGAAACCGTATATAATTCTCCGAAATTCCCAAAACGTCTCCCACGACGGCCAAATAATAGCCCACGCAGTTAATAGATGGGTCTTGTAATTAATATATGGGCCAGCTAGTCAGGATTAAGTGAGACGTTCCTTTGTCGCAACGGCCTAGATTGTTGGCCCGTACTAAGCTCAGCGAGTAGTCACTGGACCAACCCTCTCCAAAAAGACTGTTGACGGTTGAGCGAGGAGAAAACGAGTTCAAAAGAAAAGAAAAAAGGAATGAGGATGATGTTGTGTGCACCAGCGGCGAGCACATGCGTACCTCACCGGCCATGGACACCGGAAGACGCCGCTACCTTGCCGTTGGTCTTCAAAATATATAGAGCTGCCGGACATACGTCCTATTGGTCGCTATGCACGGCCTTGCCGGACATGGAGAAATGTCTTCTGCTCCATGGCGAAGAAAGGAGAGGTGACAATGTCCAGAGACTCACATATGGATGTGATCGGAGGCGGAACACAATTGGGTGAAGACGTGGTGCGTGTGCTTCTGAACAAGTCGTCCAATCTACAAGCTAGGAAAAGTCTTAACTAGCAGGCTGTTGTGGCACCCCCTCTGGCACACGTCACCAGAGAGGCGGTCGCCCCGTACGCCAGCCCAGTATATCCGGACGCACATTACGACAATGCAACATAGCGGAAATATCATTACACAATCAGGCCTAGAGGGCTACAAATGGTTTACATGGCCATGAAGGCATGAAAAATTATCATTGCCAAGTATGGCATAGGGCAGAGTTTAACTAGCAGCGAAAGACAAAGATACGGCCACGGCTTGGTGCGGCTTCATTCCATAGGCATCTGGCCGGACTACTGATCCTAGCATGCTCCTGCTCGATCTACTTGCTATGGTAGTATATGAATCCTCTCAAAGTCTGGCCACATGAAAAGCCAGTCTGAGTAGCCGGGCTACTGATCCTAGCATGCTACTGCTCGATCTCCTTGCTATGGTAGTAGATGAATCCTCTCAAAGTCTGGCCACATGAAAAGCCAGTCTGAGTACAATGATGTACTCACAAGAGAACAATCACAAGACATGAACAGTCAAGCAATCAGTCAACAAGTAACCAGTAAATGATAATAATCTAAACATGGCAACTATCTACTTATGACAGTCCAAAAGGATGACAACATGGCATCACAGTAAAACATGGCATAAGCAACCAAAGGGAGTACCACCAGTACTGAGTCCAAGTCAGGTGGGGTTGGATCGTGTACCGGAGATCACACAAAGAGCTTACCTGTGACGAATAACGGGTGTACCAGTTGGTAATAAGTAACACAACAAATCCTATCATCACAGCTAGGCTTACTGGCCTGTAGCCTCACAAGGCTAATCTCATATGTCACCACTGCTAGGCCCACTGGCCTTATCACATTTTCTTATCTCAAGTAACGTTCCCTGCATCATCTTATTGTTTATTAAGTGTGGTCAGGCCGTTCATTAATTCTTTCGAACAAATCTTAAGTTTAACCTCCGGACACAACAAAGACACATAGTGTGACCGACACTGAACTGTTGTTCCATATCCCAGGAACGAGGCTAGCTTGCTAGGTTGAGTCTCTCGAGAGTTTGCTTTACCACCTATCAGAATGCACCCTACTCAGCCGACGCTCCAGGTTTCTCACGCCCAAAGTCGCACTAAGCAAAAATACACTCTCGTGACGGTCCACTTGCTAAGACACTCTCCTGCACCACCCTATACGCATGGTACAACGGGCAAGTAAATCCGGCACATCCCCCGGCGCTACCGGGTATGCCTAGCTCCGGACTCCTTATCACAGTCGAACCCGTGCCTGTCGACCACTCCCCTCGGACAGCACAACCGAACGACTGCGCCCAACGGATGGCACAAAAGGGGCTTAACAACCTACTAGGTCACGGTTTCCATGGGACAACGGTGGTATCGCGTTCAAGGGTTCAGATTAGTGGCACTATGGATAGACCTTGTCGTTGCTTAGAGGGGTGTTTCATTTAATCAAGTTTCATCATTCACAAGTCCAAATAACAGAGGGTTGGTCCAACACAAAAATATAGTAACACAATAATATATCATCAAACAACAAAACATTAGCAACACAATATTTCAAGCAATAGATTGTTTGCATCGACCAGGAGAAAGAAATGTCAACCGGATGACTGTGGCGGAGGTGCCTCCGGCCAGCGCCGTCTCGTTTGACAAAAAGAAAGAAATGTCAACCGGATGACTGCGGCGGAGGTGCCTCCGGCCAGCGCCGTCTCGTTCGACAAAAAGAAAAGAAACGTCAACCGGATGACTACGGCGGAGGTGCCTCCGGCCAGCGCCATCTCGTTCGACAAAAAGAAAAGAAACGTCAACAGGGTGAATGTGGCGGAGGTGCCTCCGGCCAACGCCGTCTCGTTCGACAAAAGAAAAGGAAATAAAACAATACAGTCAACCGGGCGACTGTGGCGGAGGTGCCTCCGGCCGGTGCTAGCCTCAGGTTGATAAAAGAAAATAAAAAAATACCGTCAACCGGGCGACTGTGGCGGAGATGCCTCCGGCCGGTGCCAGCCTCAGGTTGAGTAAAAGAAAAAACAACAATACAACACAATCAACTGGGCGATGGCGGAGATGCCTCCAGCCAGTGACAGCCACAGATTGAGTAAAAGAAAATAAAACAATACAGTGAACCGGGTGACTGTGGCGGAGATGCCTCCGGCCGATGCCAGCCTCAGGTTGAGTGAAAATAAAAATAAAACTAAAACAAAAACAAAGCCACGATATCTCGTGACGCACAATTGGCAGATGATAAGCAATAATTGCATCTAGATGACATGGTAATAAGCAGACAAACAAACATCACTCGAGTGTTCATAGCAAGTGGTTAGCTTGCCTTCGAAAATCGACGCCATTTGGTTTCAACGGTCACGGACACGTCGCGGGCTAGGGTCTCGATTCGCCGGTACCGCGGAATACACCTATATATGTGCATAAGGGTGCTGAGCATACAACATCTATTATCTATTAAAAGTACATGACGGGCTCACCAGAAAAAAAGATAGAACTGCTCTAAAATCCCACAAAAAAGCAAAACATCCAACCGTCTATGTGAGACATTAGCGAACCACAACCAACCGATCTTGAAAAAAAAAACAGCGGTCTAACTGAAATTAATTACCCACCTTTGCCATTATGTGAAAAACCCTTTCGATCACCTCCTCCTGATATGCTCTCACACCGAATAAGCCTTCGCTCACGCCGCCATTGTTCCATCTGCGATTTTGGCCGCCAGTGGTTGTTACCATTCACATCCACCATCCCTAATACCTAAGCTCATCTGATCGCCCTTTTCCTTGCAGTGGTCGTGTCTGATTTTCAAAAGTGATGGTGCGGCAGTTAACAAACCGAGGCGGTTACCTCAGTCTGGATCTAGCCCTAAGCAGAGAGATGGCGGCCGGAAGAATCGCATAAACCATGCACGGAGGTAGGAAGCCAACTCCTGGGCAGAAATTGGATGATCAGCATAACCACGGACAAGAGGGGCAAGAGGCAAGTATCTTTGTGTCTAGGTTTGAGACTTGATTGATCATATGTACGTGTGCTCGCCCAGTGTCTCTAGCCTGCAAAATCAATGACATAAAGAAGTAACTGCTGCCGCCTGCCGATATGCTCGATCGATGTAGTTGCACAGAATCATCAGTCATGTGCACGTGAGGTGCGTTGATGGATAATTCATACTGAGCTACTGAGAGCCCGAGACTATAAATAATTAGGAAAGATCAATCCTATATGCATTGCGTACCTTTATAAATTGCTGATACAAGGCACCTGATATTTATGATTTTCACAGGCAGAAGACAAGCTAGAATAATGGAAAGGAGTGGTCTGTCAAACTCTGTTATTTGAAGCTGATGCCGCAAATGAGGACTACCAAAGGTATGTGTTGAAGTACTTGATTAGCCAGCAAAATCAGTGACATAAAGAACAACTGCTGCGTGCTGATACACTCGATTGATGTACTTTCACAAGTCACGAGTCATGTAGACGTGAGTTGCTTATCAAGAGGTGTGTTGATAGATAATTAATACTGAGGTTGCAAGAGGCCGACACAATAAATAATTAGCAGAAGTCAATCCTACGTGAATGCATAACTTCACAAATTGTTGGTACCCTGCACCTGATATTTAAATTGATTTTTTTAAAGGTAGATAACAAGTCATAATAATTGGAAAGAGATGTATGACCAACTCTGTTCTTTGAAGCTGCAACTGCAAATGAGGACTACCAGCAGTAGATATACAAATACTTTAGAAACACTAAGTACAATATGTAGACGTACATACCTACACCCAGCACTACACGCATACAAAAACACATCGTCTACTGAAGATGGAGCCATGGAGACATAAAATTTACACAATGGCCACACAATAGGAGCAAGAAACAATTCTACTTACTGAGACATACATACATGATGTCAAAATGGGTGTGGTAGCCGGTGGGCATTGGGAAGCCAAAAAGAAAATTGATGTCAAAAGGATAAATTTCATGGGAAATATATTACCTCCGTCCTGTAGGTTTTTAAAGGTTATTGTACTTTGGTTACTTTCATCACAATGGTGCCAAGTGAACTTAACTAAACACCACCAATGTTCAGAATATATTGTGCAGTACTTATGATAATATATTATGTGGTACATATAATAAAACTACAAATATACGAGTTTGAAATTATAGGGTATATTTATAGTGGGAAAAGAGATTCATGAGCTTATGGAATCAAGATAAATACAAGGCCAAATATTTGTTTCTTAAAGTACTTGGAAAGAGAGAGTGAATTACTTTGTGATTGTAGTGCACTTATATAATCAGTAGAGAGAATATGAGCTAAGTGATCTTTGGTGAGTTTTTAGTGTGATAAATTGTGATTTTTGGTTGAGTTTCCTTAATTACTCATTTATCTTCAGTAATTTAGTCTGATTCCCAATGTACGCACTGAATTCTTAATAGTGGTTCAGTTCTTCATGAATTGTGACTATTTATTCAGAGCAAATTCATCATCGTCCTTTTTGGTTGTGAATTATGTTATATATTGTGAAATTACGGTTGTGATGTTGGATCACAAGAAAAAAGACATGCTATACTTTTTCCCTTGTATGCAGTAATCTTCATATGCTAAATATGCAATTATAATTATTATCAACTACTAGCCTTTACACAAGTATGCTCTTCCTTTTTCATCGAGGTTTACTATCACTCATGGTCATAGATGACAAAGAAAGGGTAAAAAATGGTGATTCACTATTAAGCATACATAATATATTATATATTAAAAGTACATGATGGCTAACCAGAAGCGAGAGAATTCGCTTAGAAATCCCAGAAAAAAGCAAAAGATCCGGCCTTTTATTAGGTAATAACGGAAGAGATCGAGCTATCAAATAGAAGTCGCGTTCTCGCACGTCTCGACGTACGCATCAGATATTTACCCTAGAACCACAAACATGTCAATCTCCCCATACCCAGAACCACACCGCCACCGCCTAACCATGCTCCTCCCTTCCGCGTTCCCGGTGATCAGTCATTTTCTTCCTTCTCCTGGCTTTGCCACGGCCGGCTTGCGAGTTATTTAGTCTGCGACCCCCAATGCAGCCTGTGTTGTCGCAAATATGGTAAACGAAGATCTCATGGGCAAACAAACGATAGTGATTGTCACTTCAAATCTGGTCAAAGATTTTTATGGTGAGAACTTTAGTCTCTTTAATTTTTGATAATACGATTTTACTGAATTTTTTATAACCATGCTTATCACTGCACACAACAAATGCATCAAAAGTCTACCTGGACTTTGATATTCCAGAGGCAAAAACAAAACAATCTCAAAATTGTATTCATATCTGATACGACAGTAAAGGAAATTCTGGAAGAGTCAAGAAACTTTCTAGACTATTACTTTAAGTTTGCTGATAGTGTTACCTTATGGAGTAGGGAAAGTAATGATGCACAGTGCTCAGGTATGTAGATCCTCCATGCAAATATAGGAGAAACTATATATCAGTTGATTAAGATTTATACATATCTATACAGATGTTAATTATTGGCATGCTTAGAGGGATGAAAGTAGTATATCTAGCCCGTTCTTTTTCTCTAAAGGAAGAAGCATATGGTGCACTTACTCCAGACTTGAAGTAGCAATCAGTTTCACCTCAGTAATCACCATCTGTGCAGGTATATTGGATATCCTTAGAAAGCGAAAGCACTTGGTGTGTTTAATTGTTCATTAACAGGTTGATTCACTTAAGAAAATACATAGCTTACTCCTATTTTATCAAACATATGTGCTATCATTGAGGTCTGCCATAGCTTTGTAAGTAACACCGCTGTCTCTGCATTTTTTACATGATACATGAGGAAACACCTTTGAGTATAAAAAATTGAGTAAATGTTCTAATTGGTCGTTCACCAACTCTCCACAGGTACATTCAGAATTTTCGGGATCACATAATCTCTCAAGGACAATTCCATGCTCATCGTTCAATATAGAAGCTCTCCGATACATATCTCAGTGTCAAAGTTTGCAAGAGCAAAATAATGTTTGTTGCAATACACCACTAATTTATGGACGTACAGTCGATTTAAACTACTAAGTCATAGTTGAAGGATTAGTCTTACTTTGTAGTCTCAAATCTGTATCATATATATACGGGAAAAAAGTTTTACCTTGCAATATACACCATATGAAATATGTTGGTAGGTTTGAATGGAATATGTTGGTAGGTTTACTTTCATATATAATCGTTTGAGTAAAAAAATGAGTAAATGTTCTAACTGGTCGTTCACCATCTCTCCACAGGTACATTCAGAATTATTGGGATCACATAATCTCTCAAGCACAATACCATGCTCATCATTCAATGTAGACGCTCTCTGTTACATATCTCAGTGTAAAAGTTTGTAATAGTTAAAAATAATGTTTGTTGCAATACACCAATCAACTGATGTACATACAGTCTATGATTGAATCTACTGAGTCATCATCGAAGGATTAGTCTTACTTTGTAGTCTCAAATGTGTATCATATATATATGGAAAAAACTTTTACCTTGCAACCTACACCATATGAAATATGTTGGTAGGTTCCTATGGAGTATGTTGGTAGGTTACTTTCTTATATAATCGCTTGAGTTGGTCCCCATATAGTCTTAATTTCTTCGAGAGTTGGAAAACATATCATTGGTTCATTTCTTTCACAGGTTTTCTAATTCATGACCAGGTCCTAGAAATTGATTGACCATTGTGGTTTGAAGTCTGTGATTACAATGCCGCGGAAAGGTGGTCAAAAGAGGAAAATAGTAATCTCCCAGGATAATAAAACCCAGGTGCTCCGTGCTCATGCAAGGTATCAGAAGCGATGAGGTCTTTGAACCATGATCGGAGGTGAGAATGACAATATCACATTCAAAGGAGCTTGCTAAATGAAAACAATTAGCTTAAATAAGCATGAATGAGCAATCCAGGGTAGTTATTTAACGGTTAGGTGCATTTAAGGAAGTAGGCATAAAAAATGTGCCAGCTTAGGTCTTAAGACATTAAACATGCATTATTCAAATTTCGTTACATGTCTTATATAATTCGTTTGCATTCTGTACCTGCGTATCGAAGACCACCTAGGCTAACCAATATGCATCTAACACTGTCTCGGTAGATTATGTTAGCTTGAAAATGGTTCTTCTGCATCCATGAGGCCACAAGCAATCATACTCCCAAATTCTTAGGGATCCTATGAACTTATCTATCACCTTTAGTGTTCTCTTAATTTTTTATGTTTGAATAAAAGTCAGGAGTTTCAATCAATGTTATGTCTCTCTCTTTTGTAGCATACCGTTGTTCCTCATAATGTCTGCCACCTAGAATTTGTGAAAGTTTTGGATTATTCGGTGGATGCAAGGTCAGGTAGGAAATGAAACCTACAACATATACATATAGAACCCAAGTAAGACCATTATCTTCCCCGATTTCTTTTTATGGGTGCAATATATGATATATCATGGTCTTCATTTGTTTTCCTGCTTTCTATGTGTACCATCTTATTGTACATTTATCAGTGGATCGGATACTGTGTTTGGCTGCAGTTTATGCATACATTACTAAAAGTAATGCTAACTATATTCTGCTTTGTTTTTAGCTTAGACAGACTAAAAAAAACCTTACTTTTAAGGCCATTACATTGACTTACTTGGTGACTGGAGCTAATACGCTAATAAGTTGTCAAGGTACAGTATTTTCTAACAGTCACACAACCACAATTAGTACTGTTTTTTTTTCTTGAGGTGAAAATGTCCATGCATCCATTTTACGGATATGTTTAACATATATTGATGCTTATATAGAGGTTGTTATCTGAGGTAGTTACCTTCCCAAAAGAGACTCACTTTATTTTATCATAGCCAGGCCCGTAGTTTCATAGTAAGTTTGATGAGGTGCCGCTGGTGCTATAGAAGGGCCTTTTCCTGGTGGTATGAATCGATCAATGACGCATAGATCATTCCATCTGCTACACTTTTCTATGCATACACGAAAGTAGAGAATATGTTAGTCCTTACTTGGATAGGATGTACATATTTACTCAGATGATAACGAGAACAAATACATGCTGCTAGATTTATCGTCAATCCTATTAAATCTTATGAATGATTATGGACTGACGTAATTGTATTAGAACATGGGTGTAATTGTCTCTTGCATGGGTGAGAGAAAATTGTTCTACAAGGGTCGGCGGATTTCTTCAAAAAAGAGTGATATATATTGTTGCATATTTGGCATGGGGCAACGGGGGAAATAAGTGAATGCGTGTTCAAAAGCACTTGCAATGGCTTATGGATGTATTTGACTAAAATCATTTCTTGAAGACATAGTCGGTTTGGCAAACACAATACTCCGAAAACTAAATTAAGAGGATGTGGGTCGTCAAATAAAATTATGAGAAATTGCAAGTACGGCCAAATTGCAAATTTAGCGATCATTGCACTTCATCGATCTTATGGTGCAAACCGAGAAGATACATAATGTACGGCTCAAACATTATTATAACCTACAATTTGGAGAAAGGGATGAACATATAGATATAAACACAAAATATTTAATAAAATATGGAGCAAATATAATACACATAATGAAATCTGCTAATTCAAATGGTTAGTTGTAAAAGTTAACACCACACATATCAGAAATATAAAACTCATCGAAAATTGGGCAATTAATGTAGTCTTTTGACACATAAAAAATGTTTTTTAATAAAATCCAAATAAAAAACATTTTCCTAAGTGACTTATATAAAATTAAACTTCTTCTTAAAATGTTACATCGATGTTGCTTAAATATATACGTCGAAGTTTTATTGGGTTGTGTGGGATTGTTTCCCCTTTATGGAGAAGAAGTATTATCGGTAATAATAATTGTGTACTATGACGAATTTAAGTTTAAAAAACCAAATAAAACAAAACGACTCAAATATTTTTCTCTAAGATCTAAGTATTTTTTCTCTAAGATCTAAGACTAACTAATACCAAATCAAGGTGTTACCCGCGCATGTGCGTGGGCCACTTTGCTAGTTTTACAAAAAAGTAAAACCTATCCCACTGGATAGAGCTTTTCAAACTATGAATTTAGGAATTTGAATCACTCCAAACGGAGCTACGGTTTGGAAGTTTTGGACGAGCGACGGATAGTTATTTGATGCTCACCAGAAAAAAAAAACCGGAACGGCTGAGTGCTGACCGCGCAATCCTGGAAAGGCGCTTTCTCTGCTAGAAGACGGCAAACGGCGAAATACGCCTCCACTTAGGCTGACAGGTGGGGCCGGGTCAAGGATTTAAACGAATCCTTTTCTTTTCCTTCCACCGCGCCCCTTTTCCCCGGTGACGAGGACGTACGGAAGAGCTTCGGCGTCGACGAGGCCGTCGCCGTGCTGCACTGCGCCTCACGCTGGGGACGCTCGAGAGGTCGCCGCACCGCGACGAGTCTGGGGAGGCTGCCGGAGGCGGGGGAGAGGCCTGCTGCCGTCTTCTTCAAGCCCGAGCGCACGGCCATGGAGGCCGAGGATGAACTCGAGCACACCGTGCTCTGCTTGCTCTTCTGGCTATACTGGGAGCTAGAGGGGAAGGGTAGGAGGCGCTCTGCGCGTTTAATCGAAGAACGGTCCAGGCTAGAGCTCGCTGCGGCCGAGGATTCGACGGCGGCGATTTCGGCCGGGATCGGAGCAGGGCTCCGCCGTTGCTCGATTAAATGGACAGAGAGGTCCAGGAGGGGAAGAGGAGGATGGGGTGCGGCGAGAGAGGGCTCGGGAAGCTCCTTTTATTGTCCGAGGCGAGCACGTCGGACAACCGACTCCGCGGCGCTTGAATGCTCACCGGTGCGCTGCGCTTCGGACAAGAATTGAATGGGAGAGGATAAGAGAGAGCGCGAGCTGATCTCCGGGAGCAGGAACGGCTCGGGAATCCGCACGTTGAACTCGGGTTCGAGAGCAGCGGCGAGGAGGGAGCTGACACGCGGCGGGCGGCGCCTAACTACGGCCAGGGATTTATGGGAGAGGATAGGGGCGGCTCTGGTCCGAGCTAGGGGAGCAGGAGAGGGTGCGGTTACTGCTGGTTTGGTCCAGGACCGAGGAACAGCGAGGGGAGCCAGAGGAACAGCGGAGGTCGACGTGCGTGGACGCCGGCCAGTGCGCGCCCTGGCGTTCGGAGCACGCCACGAGCGGCATGGACGTGCCAGGGGGATTCCAGGGGAAAGAGAGCTACCACACTGCACTACTAGGGCCACTAGGACACGACCAACTCAACTAAGCAAGAAACCCTCAAGAACTCGACACTCCACTGTGCAAAGATTCAGAAAACCTAATTTGCAGAAGGTGTTCGACGAAATGACCAGGGTCTTGCACTTCTCAGAAAAATCCCAAAAATTCAGTCATGGGTTGTTTTAGTAATAGGAGGCTGTCTATGGAGTATGAGCTCAAATGGGTACAAGGAAATTGGGTTTCCACATGATGTCCAAGAATGGACACAATGGCATGGTCATGGAAATGTGAATTTCCACACTTCACCTTGGGGTGGTCTTCTGGATATGTGTGTCTATAGACCATGTGGTTAGTGTGACCAAGTCTCATGGTCAAAGGATTTGTCTAGGTATAGGTTTGCTTGGAGATTTCAAAAAGGCATGAAAATAGCCTTACAAAGGAAGTAGGTCAAAAGTTGCTCAAATGGGTTTGGCTCCAAAAGATGAAGTGTAGGGAATGTAGAAATATTCATCCCCTGAATTTATCAGAATTTATGGAGACGCATAGCTTGACTCAAACATTTCTGGATCAGAAATGGCATTTTGGAAAATAGTGCCCAACTTCGAAATATTGCATTGAAGCATGCAATGTTTTTGCATGGATTGTCTTTATATGGGTAGGGGAGTCCTCTGGTATTTTTAGTGGAATTTTTTTCTAGCTATGGAAATAGGTTTTCCTTTGGTAGGTGGAGAAAAGGGTTTAAAAGGTTCGATAATTAGGGCTAGGGTTTTCGAGAGAAAACCTGAGCATAAAAATTATCACGGCTATTGGAGTGGTTCGTGGATCACCGGGAAAATTTTGAGAGAGCAATTCCAAAGGCAAATCATCCTCAAAATATTTGAAGAAACATTTAGGAAAAAAAAAGAAAAAGTTTTTCAGGTGTCAGAAAACACCGCTAAAATTAGGGACGGATTTTCGGGGTGTTACAAACCTTCCCCCCTTAAAAAGAATCTCGTCCCGAGATTCGGAGACTAATAGAGATTCCTGGGGTTATACAAGATATTTCTTGTATGGTTTAATCTACCCATATATTTAAAATGTTTTAAAACTTTTTCTATACCATATTAGAGTTTAACATTCAAAAGATTAACATTCAGCACGATATTTTCTAAAACAAACATTATTAAGGCAGGGCATTATTATCCCACTCAATGCATTGTAAGGATGGCATGGCAGGGGCTCACGCAACTCAACCATAGGTTCTTCACTATGGTTAAATAACAAAATTAAACCTATGGTCTTTAGTTCAACCAACACAAGCATGGCAAGATCAAGCAGGATCTACCCCCAAACTATCAACCAACAACCAAATTTTGCAAAACAAAGAATATTGGGGACATGCTAATCATATCCCATATCTATGTTTTTTTTTTAGAAAAGCTGTATATAGATTTTCATGTATACATAGGTTTTGAAGAGTAACAGGGTTTCTTTCTAAAGAAAATATCCGTGTCGCCAATAATTGGCTCACAGATACTGTGGGGGGTAGGGCCATCCCCAAAATTATTTCGGCAAAATTTTCCCTACGAACCAGAGGAGAGACGAGGGACTGATCTGCTGAGAAAAGGATAGAGGTACACAGGGGGCTATTCTCCTTGCTTGCTGACATGTGGGACCGGGGTCCACCTAGCAGTCTCCTTCTTCCTTTCTCTCTTCTTCTTCCTCGCAATGTCTTCGCCCGTACCTGGCTAGCTCTGAGTGCGTGAAGCACTCCATTG
This sequence comes from Puccinellia tenuiflora, assembly GCA_012064385.1. Lineage (NCBI taxonomy): Eukaryota > Viridiplantae > Streptophyta > Magnoliopsida > Poales > Poaceae > Puccinellia > Puccinellia tenuiflora. The sequence continues at coordinate 309,150 of QRDG01000089.1, forward strand.
CAGCATTGCTGCGCGTGCTGCCCAAAATAATGTTTGTTGCAATACACCACTAATTTATGGACGTACAGTCGATTTAAACTACTAAGTCATAGTTGAAGGATTAGTCTTACTTTGTAGTCTCAAATCTGTATCATATATATACGGGAAAAAAGTTTTACCTTGCAATATACACCATATGAAATATGTTGGTAGGTTTGAATGGAATATGTTGGTAGGTTTACTTTCATATATAATCGTTTGAGTAAAAAAAATGAGTAAATGTTCTAACTGGTCGTTCACCATCTCTCCACAGGTACATTCAGAATTATTGGGATCACATAATCTCTCAAGCACAATACCATGCTCATCATTCAATGTAGACGCTCTGTGTTACATATCTCAGTGTAAAAGTTTGTAATAGTTAAAAATAATGTTTGTTGCAATACACCAATCAACTGATGTACATACAGTCTATGATTGAATCTACTGAGTCATCATCGAAGGATTAGTCTTACTTTGTAGTCTCAAATGTGTATCATATATATATATATGGAAAAAACTTTTACCTTGCAACCTACACCATATGAAATATGTTGGTAGGTTCCTATGGAGTATGTTGGTAGGTTACTTTCTTATATAATCGCTTGAGTTGGTCCCCATATAGTCTTAATTTCTTCGAGAGTTGGAAAACATATCATTGGTTCATTTCTTTCACAGGTTTTCTAATTCATGACCAGGTCCTAGAAATTGATTGACCATTGTGGTTTGAAGTCTGTGATTACAATGCCGCGGAAAGGTGGTCAAAAGAGGAAAATAGTAATCTCCCAGGATAATAAAACCCAGGTGCTCCGTGCTCATGCAAGGTATCAGAAGCGATGAGGTCTTTGAACCATGATCGGAGGTGAGAATGACAATATCACATTCAAAGGAGCTTGCTAAATGAAAACAATTAGCTTAAATAAGCATGAATGAGCAATCCAGGGTAGTTATTTAACGGTTAGGTGCATTTAAGGAAGTAGGCATAAAAAATGTGCCAGCTTAGGTCTTAAGACATTAAACATGCATTATTCAAATTTCGTTACATGTCTTATATAATTCGTTTGCATTCTGTACCTGCGTATCGAAGACCACCTAGGCTAACCAATATGCATCTAACACTGTCTCGGTAGATTATGTTAGCTTGAAAATGGTTCTTCTGCATCCATGAGGCCACAAGCAATCATACTCCCAAATTCTTAGGGATCCTATGAACTTATCTATCACCTTTAGTGTTCTCTTAATTTTTTATGTTTGAATAAAAGTCAGGAGTTTCAATCAATGTTATGTCTCTCTCTTTTGTAGCATACCGTTGTTCCTCATAATGTCTGCCACCTAGAATTTGTGAAAGTTTTGGATTATTCGGTGGATGCAAGGTCAGGTAGGAAATGAAACCTACAGCATATACATATAGAACCCAAGTAAGACCATTATCTTCCCCGATTTCTTTTTATGGGTGCAATATATGATATATCATGGTCTTCATTTGTTTTCCTGCTTTCTATGTGTACCATCTTATTGTACATTTATCAGTGGATCGGATACTATGTTTGGCTGCAGTTTATGCATACATTACTAAAAGTAATGCTAACTATTTTCTGCTTTGTTTTTAGCTTAGACAGACTAAAAAAAAACTTACTTTTAAGGCCATTACATTGACTTACTTGGTGACTGGAGCTAATACGCTAATAAGTTGTCAAGGTACAGTATTTTCTAACAGTCACACAACCACAATTAGTACTGTTTTTTTTTTCTTGAGGTGAAAATGTCCATGCATCCATTTTACGGATATGTTTAACATATATTGATGCTTATATAGAGGTTGTTATCTGAGGTAGTTACCTTCCCAAAGAGACTCACTTTATTTTATCATAGCCAGGCCCGTAGTTTCATAGTAAGTTTGATGAGGTGCCGCTGGTGCTATAGAAGGGCCTTTTCCTGGTGGTATGAATCGATCAATGACGCATAGATCATTCCATCTGCTACACTTTTCTATGCATACACGAAAGTAGAGAATATGTTAGTCCTTACTTGGATAGGATGTACATATTTACTCAGATGATAACGAGAACAAATACATGCTGCTAGATTTATCGTCAATCCTATTAAATCTTATGAATGATTATGGACTGACGTAATTGTATTAGAACATGGGTGTAATTGTCTCTTGCATGGGTGAGAGAAAATTGTTCTACAAGGGTCGGCGGATTTCTTCAAAAAAGAGTGATATATATTGTTGCATATTTGGCATGGGGCAACGGGGGAAATAAGTGAATGCGTGTTCAAAAGCACTTGCAATGGCTTATGGATGTATTTGACTAAAATCATTTCTTGAAGACATAGTCGGTTTGGCAAACACAATACTCCGAAAACTAAATTAAGAGGATGTGGGTCGTCAAATAAAATTATGAGAAATTGCAAGTACGGCCAAATTGCAAATTTAGCGATCATTGCACTTCATCGATCTTATGGTGCAAACCGAGAAGATACATAATGTACGGCTCAAACATTATTATAACCTACAATTTGGAGAAAGGGATGAACATATAGATATAAACACAAAACATTTAATAAAATATGGAGCAAATATAATACACATAATGAAATCTGCTAATTCAAATGGTTAGTTGTAAAAGTTAACACCACACATATCAGAAATATAAAACTCATCGAAAATTGGGCAATTAAAGTAGTCTTTTGACACATAAAAAATGTTTTTTAATAAAATCCAAATAAAAAACATTTTCCTAAGTGACTTATATAAAATTAAACTTCTTCTTAAAATGTTACATCGATGTTGCTTAAATATATACGCCGAAGTTTTATTGGGTTGTGTGGGATTGTTTCCCCTTTATGGAGAAGAAGTATTATCGGTAATAATAATTGTGTACTATGACGAATTTAAGTTTAAAAAGCCAAATAAAACAAAACGACTCAAATATTTTTCTCTAAGATCTAAGTATTTTTTCTCTAAGATCTAAGACTAACTAATACCAAATCAAGGTGTTACCCGCGCATGTGCGCGGGCCACTTTGCTAGTTTTACAAAAAAGTAAAACCTATCCCACTGGATGGAGCTTTTCAAACTATGAATTTAGGAATTTGAATCACTCCAAACGGAGCTACGGTTTGGAAGTTTTGGACGAGCGACGGATAGTTATTTGATGCTCACCAGAAAAAAAAAACCGGAACGGCTGAGTGCTGACCGCGCAATCCTGGAAAGGCGCTTTCTCTGCTGGAAGACGGCAAACGGCGAAATACGCCTCCACTTAGGCTGACAGGTGGGGCCGGGTCAAGGATTTAAACGAATCCTTTTCTTTTCCTTCCACCGCGCCCCTTTTCCCCGGTGACGAGGACGTACGGAAGAGCTCCGGCGTCGACGAGGCCGTCGCCGTGCTGCACTGCGCCTCACGCTGGGGACGCTCGAGAGGTCGCCGCACCGCGACGAGTCTGGGGAGGCTGCCGGAGGCGGGGGACAGGCCTGCTGCCGTCTTCTTCAAGCCCGAGCGCACGGCCATGGAGGCCGAGGATGAACTCGAGCACACCGTGCTCTGCTTGCTCTTCTGGCTATACTGGGAGCTGGAGGGGAAGGGTAGGAGGCGCGCTGCCCGTTTAATCAAAGAACGGTCCAGGCTAGAGCTCGCTGCGGCCGAGGATTCGACGGCGGCGATTTCGGCCGGGATCGGAGCAGGGCTCCGCCGTTGCTTGATTAAATGGACAGAGAGGTCCAGGAGGGGAAGAGGAGTATGGGGTGCGGCGAGAGAGGGCTCGGGAAGCTCCTTTTATTGTCCGAGGCGAGCACGTCAGACAACCGACTCCGCGGCGCTTGAATGCTCACCGGTGCGCTGCGCTTCGGACAAGAATTGAATTGGAGGGGATAAGAGAGAGCGCGAGCTAATCTTCGGGAGCAGGAACGGCTCGGGAATCCGCACGTTGAACTCGGGTTCGAGAGCAGCGGCGAGGAGGGAGCTGACACGCGGCGGGCGGCGCCTAACTACGGCCAGGAATTTATGGGAGAGGATAGGGGCGGCTCTGGTCAGAGCTAGGGGAGCAGGAGAGGGTGCGGTTACTACTGGTTTGGTCCGGGACCGAGGAACAGCGAGGGTAGCCAGAGGAATAGCGGAGGTCGACGCGCGTGGACGCCGGCCAGTGCGTGCCCTGGCGTTCAGAGCACGCCACGAGCGGCATGGACGTGCCAGGGGAATTCCAGGGGAAAGAGAGCTACCACACTGCACTACTAGGGCCACTAGGACACGACCAACTCAACTAAGCAAGAAACCCTCAAGAACTCGACACTCCACTATGCAAAGATTCAGAAAACCTAATTTGCAGAAGGTGTTCGACGAAATGACCAGGGTCTTGCACTTCTCAGAAAATCCCAAAAATTCAGTCATGGGTGGTTTTAGTAATAGGAGGCTGTCTATGGAGTATGAGCTCAAATGGGTACAAGGAAATTGGGTTTCCACATGATGTCCAAGAATGGACACAATGGCATGGTCATGGAAATGTGAATTTCCACACTTCACCTTGGGGTGGTCTTCTGGATATGTGTGTCTATGGACCATGTGGTCAATGTGACCAAGTCTCATGGTCAAAGGATTTGTCTAGGTATAGGTTTGCTTGGAGATTTCAAAAAGGCATGAAAATAGCCTTACAAAGGAAGTAGGTCAAAAGTTGCTCAAATGGGTTTGGCTCCAAAAGATGAAGTGTAGGGAATGTAGAAATATTCATCCCCTGAATTTATCAGAATTTATGGAGACGCATAGCTTGACTCAAACATTTCTGGATCAGAAATGGCATTTTGGAAAATAGTGCCCAACTTGGAAATATTTCATTGAAGCATGCAATGCTTTTGCATGGATTGTCTTTATATGGGTAGGGGAGTCCTCTGGTATTAATAGTGGAATTTTTCTAGCTATGGAAATAGGCTTCCCTTTGGTAGGTGGAGAAAAGGGTTTAAAAGGTTCGATAATTAGGGCTAGGGTTTTCGAGAGAAAACCTAAGCATAAAAATTATCACGGGTGTTGGAGTGGTTCGTGGATCACCGGGAAAATTTTGAGAGAGCAATTCCAAAGGCAAATCATCCTCAAAATATTTGAAGAAACATTTAGGAAAAAAAAAGAAAAAGTTTTTCAGGTGTCAGAAAACACCGCTAAAATTAGGGACGGATTTTCGGGGTGTTACAAACCTTCCCCCCTTAAAAAGAATCTCGTCCCGAGATTCGGAGACTAATAGAGATTCCTGGGGTTATACAAGATATTTCTCGTATGGTTTAATCTACCCATATATTTAAAATGTTTTAAAACTTTTCTATACCATATTAGAGTTTAACATTCAAAGATTAACATTCAGCACGATATTTTCTAAAACAAACATTATTAAGGCAGGGCATTATTATCCCACTCAATGCATTGTAAGGATGGCATGGCAGGGGCTCACGCAACTCAACCATAGGTTCTTCACTATGGTTAAATAACAAAATTAAACCTATGGTCTTTAGTTCAACCAACACAAGCATGGCAAGATCAAGCAGGATCTACCCCCAAACTATCAACCAACAACCAAATTTTGCAAAACAAAGAATATTGGGGACATGCTAATCATATCCCATATCTATGTTTTTTTTTAGAAAAGCTGTATATAGATTTTCATGTATACATAGGTTTTGAAGAGTAACAGGGTTTCTTTCTAAAGAAAATATCCGTGTCGCCAATAATTGGCTCACAGATACTGTGGGGGGTAGGGCCATCCCCAAAATTATTTCGGCAAAATTTTCCCTACGAACCAGAGGAGAGACGAGGGACTGATCTGCTGAGAAAGGATAGAGGTACACAGGGGGCTATTCTCCTTGCTTGCTGACATGTGGGACCGGGGTCCACCTAGCAGTCTCCTTCTTCCTTTCTCTCTTCTTCTTCCTCGCAATGTCTTCGCCCGTACCTGGCTAGCTCTGAGTGCGTGAAGCACTCCATTGCAGCATTGCTGCGCGTGCTGCCCATCGACGCGGCGGCCATCACGGCTTTGGTGCCTCGATGATTTCGCGCCAACCTGGCCGAGCATTGCGCGCGATTCCTCTTCTTTTCCTGCGCGAGGTTGAGCTGCGCGCGGCATCCGAGCTCGCGGCTATAAATTGCGGCCGCTGTGATTCTCTTCTTTATCGCAACCATGAACTTATTCTCTCAATTTCTTTGTGATTTCACTCACGGTCCGGAGCGAGCTAGCTTCCTCGAGCACCTGTTATGTGTGTTGTGGCTCGGGCTGACTATCGGAGGGTTGCTGGTGATTCTGCTCACGGTGGTGGTCTGGTTAGCCTGTCACCTGCACGATTGGTGGTATGGCGTTGTCGGGGGTGCTGCGGCGGCAGTGGACGAGTTTCTGGTTGCTCCGGTGAGGGACTGGCAGACGCCCCCGGTAGCTGCTGCTGCTGCTCCTCTGGTGGGGGACTAGCTGGGAGCTTGAGCTGTCCGCCGTCGTCGCGCAGCTCGCGACACGGCTACGGGTGAGCCTGGCTCATCTTCAGGGGAGGCCACTGAGCACAAGAAGGAGTAGGATTTTCCGGGGGTGCTCTTTTGTATCTGCACTGAGGTAGTGGTAGTGTTGTATGTTGGAGTATATCTTGCATCCTTTGTTTCTGAAATTTCCCTTATGTACTAAACTCTGTTGGTGTATCAAATTTGGCCCCTCTGATGGATTAGAGTCGGACTTGCCCTGTTGAGATTTTTCCTTCGCTGTCACAGATCTGTTCTTGCAGCAGAGAGAATTTGCAGAGAAACTATCACACAGATAGTAGAACTTGCTACTCGGGGAAAATATCATTTTAGAAAGTAACACTGCATTTTATGGCCCCAAAAACTTGAAGCAACATGGCATAATGATTTCAACCATACCGGTTAACAAGCACGCAATGGCTGCTAACACAAGCACACGTACAAGCAAACATAGGGATCACAAACATTCTCACAAACTCTCATCTAACAACTCATAAGCACCACTCCGACTAAACTAAACAGTTCTTACTCCGCTTGACAGCCCTTCATAGATGGTGGAGTGCGGCCGAGCCGGAGAGTGGTGTCCACGTTCCCTTCTTCCGTAAGGTCGGAGGACATAGGAACACCTTCGAGGATCGGAGCCTGCTCTTGGACTCGTCGGGATGGGACGGGATCTTGGAGTCCATTACTCCGAGCTTGCCAGAGGGGGAGAGTAGGGGTGCTTTCTCCTAGAAACTGATACATGCGAGCACGACTGAGGTTCCTCCTTGTAGACTCGAGCTCCTCCAGCAAGAGGTTGTTGAGGTTTGTCATTGCGATGGAGTAAGCGACTTGGCTGATTAGTGCTGGGTCGGGCTCTTTCGAGACGTCAGCTTGGACCATCTCCCCACGGGGCTGGGGTCTGGCCGGAATGTAGTAGAACTCTCGAGTTTCAGTCAGCAGGGGTACGGAGGACCGAAAACGGACGAGGCCTTCCTAGGCTGCTACCTGGATGGCTAGCGCCAGAGTAGGCATGCGGCCACCCTGGATTAAGTAGGGCTGATTCGTGCCCTGGGGGCACGGGCTGATCCTCACATCGGCCCGGAATCCATCCCCGGCAGACGTGAGTGAGCTCTGGAACACCACATACACGGGGGGAACGGAGCTACCAAGGATATGATTGACAACCCTCCAGAGAAGCAATCGAAAGCTCGAATGATCCTCGGAAGTGGTTTCCAAGATGGCATGAGAGGTCGCCATCGGATTTTTCTTGGGGTTCTAGATTTTGGCGGGGGTAAGGTTGCGGGATTCCTCTATGGGATTCTTCTTCAAAAGAGTTGGGTTGCCAGGGAGAGCTAGCGAGGGTGGATTATAAGGCGACTAGGACAGGGTCTCAAGTTCACTGGGTAAGGTCGATTCTTCCTCATGGAAGAAATCGACTCGTCTTGCTGGGGAAGATTGGGACAGGTCCTACTGCACCATACTGTTGACCGACAACAGCCATGCCGGTTAGGCGGAGATGGGTTAAATCCATCGGGCTCACTATCGGGCAAAAGTAAGGCTGGGCTTTCCATGCTAGGGTAGTCTACAGCCAACCTGGTGCTCTGATACCATGCTCTGTGGCACCCCCTCTGGCACATGTCACCAGAGAGGCGGTCGCCCCGTGCGCCAGCCCAGGATATCCGGACGCACGTTACGACAATGCAACATAGCAGAAATATCATTACACAATCAGGCCCAGAGGGCTACAAATGGTTTACATGGCCATCAAGGCATGAAAAATTATCATTGCCAAGTATGGCATAGGGCAGAGTTTAACTGGCAGCGGAAGACAAAGATACGGCCACGGCTTGGTGCGGCTCCATTCCACAGGCATCTGGCCGGGCTACTGATCCTAGCATGCTCCTGCTCGATCTCCTTGCTATGGTAGTAGATGAATCCTCTCAACATCTGGCCACATGAAAAGCCAGTCTGAGTACAATGATGTACTCGCAAGAGAACAACCACAAGACATGAACAGTCAAGCAATCAGGCAACAAGTAACCAGTAAATGATAATAATCTAAACATGGCAAGTATCTACTTATGACAGTCCAAAAGGATGACAACATGGCATCACAGTAAAACATGGCATAAGCTACCAAAGGGAGTACCACCGGTACAGAGTCCAAGCCAGGTGGGGTTGGATCGTGTACCGGGGATCACACAAAGAGCTTACCTGTGACGAATAACGGGTGTACCAGTTGGTAATAAGTAACACAACAGATCATATCATCACTGCTAGGCCCACTGGCCTTATCACATTTTCTTATCTCAAGTAACGTTCCCTGCATCATCTTATTGTTTATTAAGTGTGGTCAGGTCGTTCATTAATTCTTTCAAACAAATCTTAAGTTTAACCTCCGGACACGATAAAGACACACAGTGTGACCGACACTGAACTGTTGTTCCATATCCCAGGAACGAGGCTAGCTTGCTAGGTTGAGTCTCTCGAGAGTTTGCTTTACCACTTATCAGAATGCACCCTACTCAGCCGACGCTCCAGGTTTCTCACGCCCAAAGTCGCACTAAGAAAAATACACTCTCGTGACGGTCCACTTGCTAAGACACTCTCATGCACCACCCTATACACATGGTACGACGGGCAAGTAAATCCGGCACATCCCCCGGCGCTACCGGGTATGCCTAGCTCCGGACTCCTTATCACAGTCGAACCCGTGCCTGTCGACCACTCCCCTCGGACAGCACAACCGAACGACTGCGCCCAACGGATGGCACAAAAGGGGCTTAACAACCTACTAGGTCACGGTTTCCATGGGACAACGGTGGTATCGCGTTCAAAGGTTCAGATTAGTGGCACTATGGATAGACCTTATCGTTGCTTGGAGGGGTGTTTCATTTAATCAAGTTTCATCATTCACAAGTCCAAATGACAGAGGGTTAGTCCAAGACAACAAGTATAGTAACACAATAATATATCATCAAACAACAAAACATTAGCAACACAATATTTTAAGCAATAGATAGTTTGCATCGACCGGGAGAAAAGAAACGTCAACCGGATGACTGTGGCGGAGGTGCCTCCGGCCAGCGCCGTCTCGTTCGACAAAAGAAAGAAACGTCAACCGGATGACTGCGGCGGAGGTGCCTCCGGCCAGCGCCGTCTCGTTCGACAAAAAGAAAAGAAACGTCAACCGGATGACTGCGGCGGAGGTGCCTCCGGCCAGCGCCGTCTCGTTCGACAAAAAGAAAAGAAACGTCAACCGGATGACTGCGGCGGAGGTGTCTCCGGCCAGCGCCGTCTCGTTCGACAAAAGAAAAGGAAATAAAACAATACAGTCAACCGGGCGACTGTGGCGGAGGTGCCTCCGGCCAGCGCCAGCCTCAGGTTGATAAAAGAAAATAAAAAAATACCGTCAACCAGGCGACTGTGGCGGAGATGCCTCCGGCCGGTGCCAGCCTCAGGTTGAGTAAACGAAAATACAACAATACAGCACAATCAATCGGGCGATGCCGGAGATGCCTCTGGCCAGTGACAGCCACGGATTGAGTAAAAGAAAATAAAACAATACAGTCAACCGGGCGACTGTGGCGGAGATGCCTCCGGCAGATGCCTGCCTCAGGTTGAGTGAAAATAAAAATAAAACTAAAACAAAAGCAAAGCCACGATATCTCGTGACGCACAGTTGGCAGATGATAAGCAATAATTGCACCTAGATGACATGGTAATAAGCAGACAAACAAACATCACTCGAGTGTTCATAGCAAGTGGTTAGCTTGCCTTTGAAAATCGACGCCATTTGGTCTCAACGGTCACAGACACGTCGCGGGCTAGGGTCTCGATTCGCCGGTACCGCGAAATACACCTATACATGTGCATAAGGGTGCTGAGCATACAACATTTTACGAAAAAGTAAAACCTATCCCACTGGATAGAGCTTTTCAAACTATGAATTTAGGAATTTGAATCACTCCAAACGGAGCTACGGTTTGGAAGTTTTGGACGAGCGACGGATAGTTATTTGACGCTCACCAGAAAAAAAACGGAACGACCGACTGTTGACCGCGCACTCCTGGAAAGGCGCTTTCTCTGCTGGAAGACGGAAAACGGAGAAATACGCCTCCACTTAGGCTGACAGGTGGGGCCGGGTCAAGGATTTAAACGAATCCTTTTCTTTTCCTTCCACCGCGCCCCTTTTCCCCGGTGACAAGGACGTACGGAAGAGCTCCGGCGTCGACGAGGCCGTCGCCGTGCTGCACTGCGCCTCACGCTGGGGACGCTCGAGAGGTCGCCGCACCGCGACGAGTCTGGGGAGGCTGCCGGAGGGGGGGGAGGCCTGCTGCCGTCTTCTTCAAGCCCGAGCGCACGGCCATGGAGGCCGAGGATGAACTCGAGCACACCGTGCTCCGCTTGCTCTTCTGGCTACACTGGGAGCTAGAGGGGAAGGGTAGGAGGCGCTCTGCGTGTTTAATCGAAGAACGGTCCAGGCTAGAGCTCGCTGCGGCCGAGGATTCGACGGCGGCAATTTCGGCCGGGATCGGAGCAGGGCTCCGCCGTTGCTCGATTAAATGGACAGAGAGGTCCAGGAGGGGGAGAGGAGGATGGGGTGCGGCGAGAGAGGGGCTCGGGAAGCTCCTTTTATTGTCCGAGGCGAGCACGTCGGACAACCGACTCCGCGGCGCTTGAATGCTCACCGGTGCGCTGCGCTTCGGACAAGAATTGAATGGGAGAGGATAAGAGAGAGCGCGAGCTGATCTCCGGGAGCAGGAACGGCTCGGGAATCCGCACGTTGAACTCGGGTTCGAGAGCAGCGGCGAGGAGGGAGCTGACACGCGGCGGGCGGCGCCTAACTACGGCCAGGGATTTATGGGAGAGGATAGGGGCGGCTCTGGTCCGAGCTAGGGGAGCAGGAGAGGGTGCGGTTACTGCTGGTTTGGTCCAGGACCGAGGAACAGCGAGGGGAGCCAGAGGAACAGCGGAGGTCGACGCGCGTGGACGCCGGCCAGTGCGCGCCCTGGCGTTCGGAGCACGCCACGAGCGGCATGGACGTGCCAGGGGGATTCCAGGGGAAAGAGAGCTACCACACTGCACTACTAGGGCCACTAGGACACGACCAACTCAACTAAGCAAGAAACCCTCAAGAACTCGACACTCCACTGTGCAAAGATTCAGAAAACCTAATTTGTAGAAGGTGTTCGACGAAATGACCAGGGTCTTGCACTTCTCAGAAAAATCCCAAAAATTCAGTCACGGGTGGTTTTAGTAATAGGAGGCTGTCTATGGAGTATGAGCTCAAATGGGTACAAGGAAATTGGGTTTCCACATGATGTCCAAGAATGGACACAATGGCATGGTCATGGAAATGTGAATTTCCACACTTCACCTTGGGGTGGTCTTCTGGATATGTGTGTCTATGGACCATGTGGTCAATGTGACCAAGTCTCATGGTCAAAGGATTTGTCTAGGTATAGGTTTGCTTGGAGATTTCAAAAAGGCATGACAATAGCCTTACAAGGAAGTAGGTCAAAAGTTGCTCAAATGGGTTTGGCTCCAAAGATGAAGTGTAGGGAATGTAGAAATATTCATCCCCTGAATTTATCAGAATTTATGGAGACGCATAGCTTGACTCAAACATTTCTGGATCAGAAATGGCATTTTGGAAAATAGTGCCCAACTCGGAAATATTGCATTGAAGCATGCAATGCTTTTGCATGGATTGTCTTTATATGGGTAGGGGAGTCCTCTGGTATTTTTAGTGGAATTTTTATAGCTATGGAAATAGGCTTCCCTTTGGTAGGTGGAGAAAAGGGTTTAAAAGGTTTGATAATTAGGGCTAGGGTTTTCGAGAGAAAACCTAAGCATAAAAATTATCACGGGTGTTGGAGTGGTTCGTGGATCACCGGGAAAATTTTGAGAGAGCAATTCCAAAGGCAAATCATCCTCAAAATATTTGAAGAAACATTTAGGAAAAAAAAAGAAAAAGTTTTTCAGGTGTCAGAAAACACCGCTAAAATTAGGGACGAATTTTCGGGGTGTTACAAACCTTCCCCCCTTAAAAAGAATCTCGTCCCGAGATTCGGAGACTAATAGAGATTCCTGGGGTTATACAAGATATTTCTTGTATGGTTTAATCTACCCATATATTTAAAATTTATTGTATGTTTTCTTCTAAGCTTGATTTAGGTGGGTCCCACCTTGTATACGTATATACAACTTCAATATCTGAGTATACTAGCTCGTATATGTGTAAAAGTGGGCATAATGGCATCTATAGATTGTACACAAAATTGTAGTGGTATTTTTCGATAGATGAAAGTTGTAGTGACGCTTTCTCAAATAGCCGGAAATTGCAGTGGCATTTATCCAATTAACCAATTTTAATAAGATTAAAGCCACCATGCCAAATAAACTAAAAAAAATATGTACAGATTAATAAAGACATATATGCAAGTGGAAGCTAGTATGTATGGAGCACGAGAGAACACGTCACGAGGATTTGATTTCATTGGGCCTATGGAAGCTAGTATCTATGGCCACAATTCTGTTCAGACTTTTCAAACCTCTGATAGATGAGACGACTCGTTTCGAAGACTGTGGGGTTTACCCAATTTGTTCATGTACATATAAGAGCACCCGGCTCTCTTTCTTCCCCAGCTCTCACAAGCTCAGTACAACCGTATGTGAATCTCTGGACTCGGTTACCTCTCAGCTCTTCGCCATGAAGGCTTTTCGGCCAAAGCCCGGCGCGGCCGTCCGTCCTCTGACGAGTTAGCCAGGCAGCGCCGTGTTTGGAAGTACCGACTGCGGTGAGGGTGTGAGGCACGCATGGTCGCCGCTGGCGCTGGCGACCAACAATACGTACCACTGCTTCCCAGGTATATACCTAAGTTCATGTTTTTTTTCTTCAAAAGAAGTACCCCCTCTGTTCTAAAAATATGTCATTTCTTTGTTTAGAAATTCAAATATAGATAAAAAATGACATGTTTTTAAGGACAAAAGGAGTCCGTGATTTTTCCTCTCCAAAAAGAAAATATATACATGATTTTTAGGTGTTTCTTCATGCGTGATTATTCCTCATGTGTTCTCCTTCTCTCCCTTCGGCCAAAGCCCGGCGGGCTTTCTGTTTAGACTTTTTTATGGTATAAAAAAGGATTAAATATATTTTTCACCCTCAAATCCTATACATTGGACCCAAATTCCCCTAAACAAAAAATTGGGATATTTTGAACCCTCAAATCTACAATACCGTCTAAATCACCCCTAGGCTGGTTTTGGATAGTTTTAGTGGTTTTGTGCCATAACGTGGCAGTGACATGGCGATGAAGTGGCATATGTCGTCCGTTAAACATAACGTCTTGTCTTGAGCGTGTGCATCCCCGTCAAATCCACAGTTGCGTGTGCTATCCATGTCCATCTGCTGGAGTTGCATCTGCTCCACCGCCTGCACCGGCACCCTGCGGCGGTCCACGCCCGGCACGGTGGACGGCACCGCCTCCCCGCCGTCGCTCTCCACGAACCGCACGGTCCGGTTCGCCTGCCCCCGCGTCGACGGCATTTTGCTCACGTTGGAGGGCGAGCACAAGACACAAGTACGTCGAGGAGCATCTGTACTCCGTCGCAGCCATCGTCCTGGCCGAAGGCGGCATCTGCGACGCGCGATTGATGCGGCGAAGTTGATGTTAAGTAAGCCCGCGAGGTCGGGGGAGGCCGGCTTGCCGTGGAGGTCCCGAAGCTTGGCACGGATCGAGGCGCCCGCGGCGGGCTTCTTGGGCTTCTTCCCGGCGTGCCTCCGCCGTTGTCGGTGCTCCTCCGGTTCCGAACACGGTGGTGCGGATTGGCTGCAGGCGGCAGCGGTTGGAGGACTCGGCCTCGGAGGAGGAGAACCCGCCGTAGCTGGAGCACTCGGACGAGCTGGACGTCGTGGCGTGCGCCGGCGCCGGTGCCGGCGCGCGCGCCCGGTAGCTCCCCGCCAGCGACGGCCTGTAGTAGTAGCTGTAGTGCAGGGCATCCTTCTGTAGTTGCTTCTTGGTCTTGGTCACCGCCTCCTCTCACTACACCACGGTCGGGATATTGAGGCGCTTTGGTTGGGGCACTTTAAAAAATGCCCCAAATGCTTCCAAATAAAGGCACTTTGAGAAAATGCCTCTGTAGCTATGACCTATTGGGGCACTTTGACAAAGTGCCTCTAAAGATCATAGCTATTGTGGCACTTACTCAAAGTGCCCTAATAGGGCATTAGCTATTGAGGCACTTACTCAAAGTGCCCCAATAGGGCATTAGCTATTGAGGCACTTTGAGTAAGTGCCCCAATAGGTCAGTTCTTCACAGTTTAACACATCCAGCATTATAGTTTGAAACTAGTCCAACTAACGGTCTCTAGCAGCATAGTAGAAATTAGTTTACATCCAGAAGCATAGTTTGAAACTAGTTTACATCTAGCATCCAACATCCATAGTCTCCAGTAGCATTACAAACATAGTTTAGCACATCCAAAAACATATCAGTCAAACCTAGGATAGCAGTCCGAATCAAACCTAACATAGCAGCCCAACTAACTTAACATCCAAAAGCATAGCAGTCAGTACCTCTAAGCATTAATCAGCTCGATGAATTCTATACCATTGTTTCGAAAGGTTGGGTTTGTCTTGATCAAAAGGACTGTACCTTCCAGAATGTTACATTCCTTTCTTACTTGAGGCCACCCATTTTGGAACTGAACAAACCCCTTTGTCTTTGACGAACCAACCTTTAATTGGTTCTCCTAAGCCTGTCCTCCGGAAGACTGATCTTCCAACCCATGGGCAGTTGGAGCCACGAACTTAGGAATAAACTGCCAAATATTCAAATGTTGATACAAGTCTGTTAGGAGTATGTCAAAATATGGACAGCTACAACTTAATTCAAACTATGACAGACAAAGAATGAACTGCCAAAAACTTCAAACTGTCACAGCCAACGAATGAACTACGAAAGCCAAAGCTAGAACTAAATTCATACTATAACTCAGGAATGAACTTACCAGGGATTGTGTTCACAATTTAGAGAATTTTAATTAGGAACATCTGTCTTGTAATTAACAGGTAGAAGAGTAGAGGCATTGTGTTCATGGGGTGGTATAGGGAGGTGTTGCACATAAGCTTTGCATATGTGGATCTTCTCTGCGTCTACACTTTACATGTGTTTCCTGTGTTATTTTCTTCCTTTATCAGTCAACACACTAATCAATACTCATCCAGAAATCTGGAAACAATTTCAACGGCGGAAAGTCAATGGCACTGCAAAACTGCTAGCCCACTATCATGGGGCTCGTAGGCGGCATCAAGTTTCAAGAATGGGGCTGGGTCTTACTTCTGGGTAATTGCAGCTCCACGAGCTCCTCCACCGGTGGATTGACGGGCGGCACCAGGAGCCCCGGACAGGCCCTGGAACTGTGTCTAAAGCATCACAACATCATGTGTCTGTCCTCTGCACATTATTTACCAGGTTAGAGAAAAGACAAAGAAAGTGTATAACATATGTCACAAAACATATTCACATGAATTAAAATAGCATTAATAATATTATTGTATGTAAAACTTACTTTACATAGAACTATTGAAATTTGACTAAGAGCAATAGTATTACAGGGTTGGCTACATGATTGACTAATCTGATAATTGCACATGCCTCGATTTAATTTATGAATCAATTTCACCAAACAACTTATTGACAAAGGGAAGATGGTTGTAACTGTATTGCTGCTACACAAGTTCATTACTATGGTTATCTTTCGGTACCCATATTTCCCAAGAAGCAACTATTGCTATCAGAGGATTGATTGGAAAACAAATATTACTGTTTAAAACAAAAGATGTTTCAATCCATAGAAGGTTGCTCCTTTCACATGAGCAAATCCAGAACCTGAAGTAATCCTACTACCTTTTGTTCATTTCAAACTCTTAGGCCCCTTATATACACAACACCATAATATCATTCCAGGTGTGCATGCAAATAAGGTTTGGTGCAGGATATCTCATAGCTTCCATTGATAGTCCGATGTCGAAAAAATTCACAATATGGACTGTATAAAGAATTCTATCAAATCCATTTGCAGCTAGTTGAAATTAACACGTATTATCGCAACATCCGAAGATAACAAAAAGTATCGTTGCAGGGGCTATGGACTAAGCTACTGAAAATCAAAGTTTCTGACAAAGCTTTGATGTAGTTTAACACTCGAGAAAACTGATGAGCTGCACTTGTACGTATTGATCATCAAAGGAAAACACCTGATTTGTTTTCCTCATAAGATTAACAACTATGACACCATTAGAAGATGCATATATTTCAGCCAGCTCTAATGTTTCACTTATAGCATACCATTTGAAATGGCGTTCACTTCCCTGTAAAGGAAGGACATGTTTAAATTGCGTCAAGGAATTGAGGAGGAGACGACACATCAGTCAGTCCGGCCGGCGGCGGCGCGAATTGGGACGTGCTGCACGTGCAGCCCTGATTGAACATGCTAATTTGCTCCATAAAGAAAAGGAAAAGGAGAGATGAGGGGTCGGTGGACAGGGCAGATGATAGAGATAGACGGTTTACATGTACTGCGGGATTACCTTTTAGATCGGGGGAGGAGACGAATGCATGCGGCGGCGAAGGGCGGCGTAGCAGTCTCTCCGGCCGGCGGCGGCGCGAGTCGGGATGGAAATGCATTCTTGTTCGCGACCATGCGCCAGTCTTCCCCTCCATGATGCGTGCTCGTCAACGACGCTCCTTCCTGCTGCCTGCTCTCTGCCGCCGCTCCTCCCTTCTCGCTGTTCGAGATGGACGGCGACGAGGTGGAGGTTGCGGCTAATAGGCGGATGTCGAGGAGGAGTTGGACGGATCCTTGGACTCGAGGGCGAGCGACAGGGCGTGGAGACGGCGGGCGAGCGGGAGAGAGACAGAGACGGTGGCGGGGCGAGTGGCGGCGGCGGCAACCCAGCCAGGAGGAGCAGTGCCTGTGACTCGATTCGCGAGAGAGGAGAGAGTGTTTTGTTCTTTGCTACCTTCGGGCCTAGGGCGGGTCCACACAACAGCGTCAGGGAAGCGCAGATGGCCTA
The DNA here is from genome assembly GCA_012064385.1 of Puccinellia tenuiflora. Classification (NCBI taxonomy): domain Eukaryota; kingdom Viridiplantae; phylum Streptophyta; class Magnoliopsida; order Poales; family Poaceae; genus Puccinellia; species Puccinellia tenuiflora. Next base: position 326,715 of record QRDG01000089.1, read on the forward strand.
GTTAATGCCCACCTCCCATCATCGTCCCGCGCACGCCTCTCTCCCTCGACCCCCTTCTCTCACGCCCATGATGCGCCACCGCCGCCGCTTGCTGCGGTCGTCGCCGGCCTCCACTCGCGCCACCGCACGCCAGCGAGGCTACGCCCAGGTTCCCTCTGACGAATCCAGCTACTGCGACGCCCTCTAACACCCACGCGTGAGCACCCGCGGAACCCTAGCTAGCCGCCATGGCCTGGTTCGCCGGCGTGGCTCCCTGGCTCCCGCGCCTCCGGCTGCTTCCCCTCTTTGACCTCCCGTGCTCACGCCCGCAACAACGCTCTCCGCGGTCCATTCCAGGGCGCCCAGGGCGCGGAAGCCACCCGAGACGCTCCGTCGGGCCGTCACCGACCGCCTCTCGCCGCCGCTGCGCAGGTGAGGCGCGCATCCTCCTCTCAATGTATCCATAATCGTTCTTCTAGACCTCCCGCGAGCATCTCGTGAGTTTGAATTAAGCTGTGATTTAGGCATAACTGGTTGCGCACCAGGTGTTTGTGTTATTGCCTACCTTAGCCATTGATTGTGGAAAGGGTACGTTCAGTTATGCGGGTGACAGAATGGTCTAGCTTTTCCAACTACTAATGTGGAGTGGAAAACAGAAGCATGGGCCGTCCATGTACTTGTACACATAGCAAGAGGATTGTAGCTTGTAGGTTAAAGTTTATTCAGCCTGTACAAAATCATTACCCTCGATAACCTAATTTGAAATCACATTGTTTGTGCTGATTGTTCTTTTCTTTTGCTATGAAGTTTATTTCCATTGTTGTTTTCAGACTGTGAGAACCATAGCCGTAGAAATGTTGCAAGATTACATAAATATTCAACTAGTGAGGTATATCAGTTGACAGATTATTTTAACATGTGTGAGTAAGAATCAGCTAGAGGTACCATCTGGTGATGTCTACGTCCTCTTGCTTTCTTAGTTAGATTGTTGGTCAGCTGAGATTTCTGTTACATGCATCAAAGTATTATGGCCTGCTCCTCTCTTTCCAAGGATTTAAATGGTCCACCATCGACCAACTCTCTGAATTTGTTGGTTGGTACTACAATAATTTTTACTTCAATCAATTTACATATCAAATAGATTGTGCTTGGGAGCTTGCTGATGCATGAAAATCATAAAACTCTAGATATTTTGTTTTCTCCAATAAACCTTGGTTACCTTCTATTGTTTAATTAAATCATGAGAACTGTAGTTACATATGCTCAGCGCTGAGTTATTTGTTATGTCACTTAGGTTTCAGTAAGAGTAAGAATGAGGTTCTCAGATGGCTCCTTCGCCGCTTGGCCTCTCCGATGTGATGATGGTATGGTGCTGGTGTGGTGGGGGTGGTGTGATGATGTTGCAGTGGAGATTTGGGGGCGCAGTGGTGTTATTTCTGCTTCTCTAGGTCGACCATGACCTCCTCCAACTCCCCCTTGAGCTCCAGGTCGTCTACAACTCCGGCAAGCTGGGCATCCTCAAGGTAACCCACTTAGAGATTTTCTTCATGCATGCAGTGCTCAACTTATCATAGCCTACCAGACTGTCATGTTCTATAAGTTTGAAAAGCGGTCACTTAACAACATTATGCTTAAGTTAACGATGTTGTTTTGACGACCAACCATTAACTCTACTTTGTACAATTTACAGTGGCTTCTCAAAATTAAGATTTTTAAAACTTTGTAAGGTTATGCCAGCTGGATTATAATTTCAACTGCTATGTTTTATAGTGCTTATCAAGCCTAGTTGTTGTATCACATTATTGTGATTAACAACACAATTAAGCATGCCAGTGGAACTCAACTTGTGTTTAAAAACTGGTTCTATAGTTAGGGTAGCTTGCTTAGGCCTTGTTTGTACACTAGCAACGCCATGTGGAGGCGTCTCGAAAAAAAAGCACAATAGAGTGGTGATACACCTTTTAGTCATCTCAATAGGACTAGTCTTTTATACAAAAGAATCCTGAAATATTGTATTGGTCTGTTAGAAGAGCTGGAATATTGTTAGTCTTTTATAAGTCATTTTCTCTTAGCTTAGCATGCAATACATTACATGCTTGTGTTGTAATGCAGGGAAGGAGTTCAGTTTTATAGTGCTTATCAAGCCTAGTTGTTTTATAGATTCTAGTTTATGTTTTTGCTTTGTATGCTGTTTTGTCGGCGCTGATTTACCAAGTTGTCTACTTATGTATCACCGAATAATTGTTTCTGTAATTCGTCTACATGGAATGCTTGTTTGAAGTTATAAATCATTCTTGGTTAGGGTAATTAGCTATGATTTGCAGTCCATTAGATTGTTTGGTACAGATCCTAGGCTCAATTGGTCACTAGAACAATGGGGTGGCATTGTATGCACATCAGTTTTAGTTCCTTGTTAATCTTCGAACATGTGCATGATTCTGAGTTCATACCTTGGTATAAACAAGCTTTTGCTTCAGGGTAATGAAAATTCCATAATGTTCAGAACTATGCCACCACGACTATCTGTCTGATTTATTTTTAGGAAAGTTTCTACTGCATGTTTAGTCTGCAAGCATGAGTTACTTTCTTTGATGTTGCCACTTATAGATTTTCTAAAATACACAAGTTACTTCATCTTTCTTCTATGAATCATGCATGTTTCTCCAAGTAGAGACCTCGTGTTCCATGTTTCTCAATAATTGTATATCACTTCGAGCTGTACCATTCTTAGCGAGACTGGAAATCCACCAAGTATTGTGTAGGTTGATAAATATGATATGGTTCCAAGCATGCTGGTGCTCCCGCCTGGAACTGATATGGATAAATTTAATTGTGTGTATTCTCTGTTTTGAGTTACAGATTATTAGAGGTAAATTTAAGTGTATGTACTCTCATATGTGTACTCTTTGTTCCTAATACAAATTATTAGAGGTAAATTCAAGTGTGTACTCTCATTCTCATATGTGTACTTTCTCTTCCGAATTACATATTATGCAAGGATGTGCAGCAGCAACATCTTGTGTGTTGGGTATGAATATTGCATCCATGTTAGAAATTGCAGTATGTCCATAATGCATGATCTTTTGTCATATTTGTAAACCAAATATATGTTAAACTCGGCAGCCATCTAAGGATATATTATTGATAAGAATAGGCGAACATGATGATAGTATATTGATAAGCAAGGAAAAGAAGTACAGGGAATAATGTTGTTATATTTATTCCATTTGTATCTTTTGTTTACATATTCTTATATTGTGATGCAGTACTGTAACCAGCAGCATCCGTCAGAAAAAAAGAGTTACCAGCAGCACCGGTACCAACTGTTCAAACTTTGTAGATTCAGTGTTCATCACTTCATTGTGCTTGTAATATGTGAATTATGTCATGAAATATGTGAATCTTGTTCTGGAATGTATGAGAATTTCAGATTTTGTGCATGTATTACAGGTTTGAAAACATTTTTGGTACCGTTGGATTATGTTTGATATTGCAATATGTTGTTATTGATCTCGGTTATGTTGACTTTGCAATCTATTTATATCTTCAGTTTGCAATTTGGTGCTTTGTGATCTAATTGATTTAGGGCCATTATCTCAAAGTGCCTCTAAAAGTTTTGGGGGCACTTTCTCAAAGCACCTCTAAAAATTTTTAGAGGCACTTTCTCAAAGTGCCACTAATTGGTTTTTGGGCACTTTCACAAAGTGTCTCAATAGGTAATGACCTATTGGGGCACTTTCTCAAAGTGCCACTAATTGGTTTTGGAGGCATTTTTACAAAGTGCCTCAATAGGTAATGACCTATTGGGGCACTTTGGAGAAGTGCCACAAAAGCTTTTAGTGGCACAAGCAAAGGTGGCACTTCTCCAAAGTGCCACAATAGGTCATTAGTGGCACTTAGACCACATTTAGTGGCACTTTAAAGTGCCTCTATATATCAGCCGTGTTGTAGTGGCAGCACCTCGTCGGCGACGTCCGGATGGGGCAGCAGGCAACCGCCGCTGTGGGACGTCGCCATGCCGTCGGAGATTGCCCGATCGTGCCACGCCGCGCCGCCGTAGACTACCGGATCACGCCGCCGGAGACTAGACGGTCAAGAGGGAACCGTCGTTCTGTATCGTATTGGGTCGCTGGTGGAGGAAAAGAAATACGTAGATGGTTTGGAGCGCTACCTAGTCAATCAGGGATGTGTGCTCTGAGATTAGGAGCGCCACGCGTCAATATGTGGAGAAGGTCCACGATGATTCGTCCGTGGACCAGTTCCCATAAAAATTTTCTCCCTGCATTCAGTTTGGTTGTCTACAACATCGTTTCTGCGTGAAGGGAAAAAAGGGGGTCCACGCGGAAAGTTTACCCCGGTTTTTCTGCCGACGCATTTGGTGACAGAATGGAGGAGAGTTTCCCTCCCGTTCCACGTCGTTTCCCTGGGCATGAAATCCACACATCGGGACGTCGGGGAGCAATCCCGCGCCTGGCTCTGGCACTGGCAGCACCTTTCCGCCGGCGTCCACGAAGAAAGCAGCCACTACAGCCCACTCCTCTAACAGTTTTTCCTCAATGCCGTCCTTGCACAGCGGTGGGAAGAAGAGCCAGAACGACATGGCTGTCATGAACACTTGAACAGCCCGGCCAGCACTGTCACCACAGTCCGCGGTAGCGCCGGCCACCCCATCTTCGCCCACCGCCGCGCGCACCACACCTCCACGACGCAGCAGACTCCGTGGAGAAAGAAGTAAGCCGCCATCTCTCCGTTCGGCGGCAACCGCAGGCTGAGGTACTACTAGTACATAACCGCAGCAAGGAGGCGAGGTAGGGGCGGTCGAACTGCGGCTCCGCCTCCATGCTGAGCGCGCCGGCGGCGGCGGCTCCGTCGCCCTGGACGCTCCAGCGCGACGAAGCTTGACGGGGAGCAAGGCGGTGAAGAGGAACGTGAGGGGCGAAGGAGCGACGTCGATGCGCGGGCTTAGAGCGTGGCGGCCGCGACGGCGAGGGACACCATGGGGATGCTGTCATGCAAGAGCTCCATGGCCGGCCGCCGGCGCGACCTGCCGCCATGCACGGGAGGCTAGGCGTCTATGCTGTTGTGCGACCGAGCGGCCTCTGCTTTCCCTCGGCTTCCGTCCGGTGCGACGAGCCCTCCTGTCTCCCGCGGTTTCCTCCATCAGCGGCAACGCATGCAGCTTCACCGTGGTCGCGTCGTCTTCCCTTCCACCGTTTGGACAGCAAAGGTGCTTCCCCACCTAGGGTGATCTGTCCCGTGGTGGAGGGGATCCCATGTGCACAGGAAAATCCTCCCTGGTGGTTTAGTTCCCTGGCTTTTTTCCCCCCGCCAGCCAAACTAACCCTTAGGGATGAAAAGCAAATCCAACCCAAATGCTACGAACAGCTTGCAGAAGTGGGTAGAAGAACATCCTCATGAAGTGTCCAATTCAAGTACCTCCCCTGGACCTCTTGGATGCGCTGCCATCTGCATCATTCTTGGAGCAAGCAACCTTGGGGCTAGCATTGCCAAGGATCATTTGTTGGTACTCGGTAGACCACTGAAAAAATATTTCTTATAATTAGAACACCAACACATATTTTAGACATACGTACAACAACACAAAATGTACAGAGCACGCCCAAAAATGTGCCTCATATGAACAAAACACACAATATACTTACAAGAGTTGGAACTAAAAATACCAAGAGAAATACACAAGGAATGTACACTATTGTAGAGTTGCCTACCAATGACGTGCCAAAAGGATACTGGTGGCGTGGATGTGGCACACCACATACATTTGTTACTACTGTTGTGTTATCTCACGCCACTAGTAACGCAAGTATCAGTGGCGTAAAAAATGCAATGCCACTAGTAACACAAGTATTACACCACTGCAAGTGATTGGTCAATTTGGCAGGGTCCTTTTTCTTTTCTTTTATTTTCTTCTTGGTTTATCTTTTTGGATTTGTGCATCATTGATGTCTTGACTAGTTGTTGACATTTTGTTAATGTAGAGCCTGGTGTAATTGGTATCGGCGCTTCAAGCCCAGAGCCGGCAGAGCATGCTGCTTGCCGAGAGAAGGCGGAGGCGCACCACCGGGCCACCGGCAACACTCGAAGAAAAGGCTGAGATGGCGGCAGATAGGACGGCGAGGAGGCGTCGAGGGCACCAAGAAGCGGCGGAGAGGCACGGCTGCCGCGCGAAGCAAAGACGGAGAGGAGGAGGAGGCGGGGGCTAAGAAGAGGTAGACAGACACCGACTGCAACATTAAGCAACGACAGAGAGGACGAGGAGGAGGCAGTTCTCACGCAAGCCGTCGGCGTGCAAGTCCTTAAATTTTAATGAAACATTTAAGTCGTTTATTTTAAATTTGAGCGTTCAAATAATTTGAAAAAATATATATATTAAGGGGTGCAGCTGGAGCAGTCATCTACAATGACTGGATACCTCATAGCGGACACAATTTTATGGATGCCACACATAGTATAAGGTGGCCTAGCGGAGATGCTCTCGCAACCATTGCGTCATGGCTAATCTAACCAGAATGGCAGATGGCCCGACCAGTTTAGATGCCCGATTCATAAGGTACACATCAACTAGTATTAATATTCTGTTTCTCTGAAGCGATACGTTAGGTAGAGAGCCTGTTCCTGACAAGTTTATTAGCAGCCGATCGAAGCTACTCGAGGTAGCGAAAAGACCAAACACCTTTTTTTAATCCGGAAAAGGGGCCAGTGCATAGCAGAGCATCTAGACAGCCGAAACAAGATTAGCGTAGCTAGCAAGATCGACGTGGAGGCGTCGTGGCTCGCTGACCTCTCGTTTCATTTCACCTAAGGGCCTTTTGTTTGGGCTTTTTTTGACTTTCCACCAAAATAAGCCAACCAAATGAAACAAAGGGGCTAGCTTCGCGTTGGGCTTTTCCAAAGCCACTACCAGAAATGCACTGCGGCGAGAAAGCACGAATTGAGGTGCTTCGGTGGCTTCCCGCAGCTTTTGACATGAAAACTGAACCGTTATTTCTCTTTGCCCATTTCGTTTGGAGTTATTACGTCAAACTGCCACCGAGCATTCTCCTACTGCTGCTTGCTCACTGATTGCTGCCTGCCGCCGTGCCGACTAGTACGTGACTAGTTTTTTTTCGTATAAGGACTACGTGCTAGTAGTGGACTAGTGGTACTGCTTACGACAAGTAGTAGTTCAATTGTGTATGCAATAAAAATGTTTGATGCTCATGGAAATACATGTAGTAATTAGTAAATATACGTGTGTATTGTTATTTTTTTATATAAATATATTTGGTGAAATATTTTGGATAAAGATATATTTTGGACAACTATATAGTGGAAATGTACACGTGTATTGTTATTATATAGTGGAAATGTACACGTGTATTATTATTACATAACCATCACGGTATAACTTTTCATGTATGTAAGGGTGTTTCAGACAATTCCACTATCTACAGTCAGACAGCCAGCTGGTTTGCCAAAGACCTCCACTCAGAAAAGCAGCTTCTTCTGGACAGCAGCTTTTCTACACAGCACCCACAGCCAGCCACAGCTAGCCGCAGCCAGCCCAAACAAAAGGGCCCTAAAATCGTCGCGCCCGCCGTCGTTTCCACCCGGAAAACGACTGGCCGACGACCCATCCACACGTACGCGCGCGGGCGTTGAACTTAATTATAGAACCGGCCATGAGATCATGCATGCTGGATCGGCACACGGCCCTTAATTTCCAGGAGAGATTGCTCTGCTGCTGATAATCGTATGGTGATATGAGTTGATGGCGTACAGTGCAATCTACCAACTTGATTGAATTGTCAGGACCTTGTGGTGTGGGTGACGCGGGGCACGAGCCTATTTTTTGCGGTGGTGGGCCGACGTGCAATGCGGACCTATCTTTTTTCTTTTTTTGAGAATATGCGGACCTATCCTTTTCCCGTATGTGCGCTATCTCTTCTCTTCAACTCTTTTCAAGGAATACAAACTCTACAAGATATAGTAAGGACAGTGGCACAGTGTGGCGGTGACGGCGTGAAATTGGTTCAACCACTCTCAGCGGCAATGTGTGGACCTATCCTTTTCTCCCTCCAAAGTGACGGACGACTCGCAGCAACATAAACCAACCACCATAGTTGACAACACTCGAACCGTAAAATAGTCACGTTCTTTAATTAATACTGGCGCCTTCAAGAAAGGAAAACAATCGGAGGGTGTCGTTTTGGCTTCCGAGAGTATATGCTCTCGGTTTTTAAAATGTGTTTCAAACGCATTTTGAAATGGACAAAATTTTGCACGTACTTCTCTATATTTATGTGCCCGTAAAGTCGTTTTCACGAAAAACTTGGTCCGGTACTCGAAAAGCACCACAAAAAAGAAGTCATTTAGTGTTGTTGCCCCCACTTGTCGAGGACACACTGTTGTAACTCATTGATCACCAGCCTCACAGTCGTCACATGCTCAAGGTATTGACGTGGACATGGTCCCACAAACAAAATTGTGCTCACACAACAACATGTGAAGCATAGTCTTCACCTCATCCAATTCCCCGCCTCCACCGTCACTTAATAAATCTCAAACTCGACCCGAGCCATCAAGACCCGCTGGCCTTTTGAGCGCAGCTGTCTTGACATCCCCGCATATCACATAGTAAATCTCAAACTTGACATGAGCCATTGTGACCCTTTGACCTTCTGAGCGTAACCGTCTTGACATCCCCGCATATGCCGGCACAATGGTAATCTCGAATTCTTGATGGTGATGCCGTGGTCGAAGATCCCAATGATTAGGGCGAAAAGCGGGGCCTCACAACAGGCCACCTCGAAGGCGCACAGGCTGAGGCATGTATACGCGCCCATCCGATCATGAGGTCCAGTAGTGCTCTTTGCGCTTGTCTGTGTGGACCGGTACTGGAGAATGACAGATCTCGAGCGGCATGACATCGTCCGGCGGGGGACGCCCACGACTAGGTACGCCCTCGATAGCATCGCAACCTTCTAGCGATTAAATTCCTCCGAGTTATTGGCATTATTAATTACAAAGCATGTTTGCCAGATTGATGAACAAGGATGCAAGGTGGAGAAAGGGGGAACATGCCAGAGCAAAGAAACAAAATTAAGGAGACACCCCATCCCCGCCATCTTTCATCGATGCCTACTCCGGTGTTGGTGTGGGAGAGGGAGGGCTGGAAGAGTCCGGCGGTGGAGATTGTTGCTTTACTCAGTGGATGGGAAACTGTTTTCCTGATTCTCGGCCTCTCTTTTTATCAACTGCTTATTTCTTTTGGAAAAAATCCACCGATCTATTAATAATTATCAACAACAGTAATAACAATTATAAATAGGTCAATGGGCCACTTAGAGAAGCACTCGAGTGAGATAAAGGCGTGCCACATCCTTGCTTCTCCCTCATTTGAGATGGACGAATATATTGTAGAGCTGCTTATTGTAATAGAGAGATGAAAGAAGGAGGCGAACAAAGATGGTGACGGCTTGGTTCTTTGCTGGTAGCCATGTCATCCAGAGCGACGTCGAGGTCAAGGAAGGGAATATTATGTTTTACCCATATAATCATATAATAAAAGTTTAAATATGAGCTCTATGCCCCTGCGCAATCCGAAGTCAAAATGTAGGTATACAACTCCCACGCGTAGTTGAGTTCCAAAACTTAGATGAGACGACCGAGTCTACTTTTATTTTGCCGAAACTAAAAGGGATTGATATGAATAAGTTTTGTCGAAAGGTTAAAAAAAGCTGAACCACGTGACCACGACACCTCTTGTCGTTTTAATTCATCCTCATGCTCACGCTCACCTCCTCCGAAAAAAGGCCACCACATTATGGTCGCATCATCGAATTCGGACCACAGGCCGATCCCTCGCAGAAGGCGTCTGGAAAGAGAACGCGACAGTTGGCACGAGAAGAACGCACCGGAAGAGGCATCCGATGAGGTCAGCCTTTCTAGTGAGTACCGTAGAATTAATTTCCATTAGAGAGAAAAAACCGGGATGCACATGCACAAGATAGTAGGATGGACCTAATACGATGTGAGATATTTTTGCCATTTGGGCTTAGGCCCTAGAGTCTGGGAAAATAGTTTAGTCTTTTTTCTCCTGAAAATTAAGTGCAAGAAGAAAGTATGCAAATACTAAAAAAAATGTGGGCAAATGATCAAATTTTATTGTTAAATCTTTTCTTTCAAAAAGTGGTAGAATCCAGACATCTACATCAATAGATGCTCACATAAATCATTGTCAAATCAAATAAAGAAAATCGGATCAAACTAAATCGCAACAACACACATGATACACAAGTAAATAAGCTATACACTAGTGGAAACAGGGCCATCGGTTTGGCCCTTTCGTCCTGGTTCCCTTACGAACCGGTACCAATGGGGACACTAGTCCCGGTTCGAATTCCCAGGGCGCCGGCCAGGGCCAGTCCCGGTTCGTAGGGGACCTTCAGTCCCGGTTCGTGATACGAACCGGCTCTAAAGGGTCGCGGCAGGCGGCCGCAGGGGTGGGGCCAGCGCGAGCAACCTATAGTCCCGGTTTGTCATACGGACCGGGACTACAGACTGACCTTTAGTACCGGTTCATAACACGAACCGAGGCTAATGTTTCCCCTATATCATCCCACACCCCCGACCCGGCCATGGCTATTGAGTTCGTCCCTATTTTTTCCCACAATTTGTCAAGATTGACGGCGCCTCATCTATCCGAGGGTTAGCACTTCCGACGTTGCTACTTAAGCTCATTTCGTTGCTACTTAGCTCATTTCATTTTTCTAGTGCTAGCTAGGTGTTTGATAAAATGCCTAAGTTAGGGATTTCATTTGTTTTATATGCAATTTGAGCTCAAATTAAAGTATAATGTGTGGGTTTTAGTGTCGTCCGGTCCCCGTCCTCACCGCCGTTGATCGTCCGCGCCGGCCGTCCCGTCACCGGCACCACCTCGGTGAGCCTCTTGTTTTTCTCTTTTGTTTTAAAAAACTTATTTATATGATTTAGCTGCATAGTTATTACTTCTATAATTTTCTTACGTTTTTTTATATGTATAGTGCCATGGTTTTGATATCCGTCCCCGTTGGCCCTCGTCCGGTCAATGATTCGGATGTGGTTGAACCAAAAATTCCAACCGACCCTATTGTGGAGTTATTTGAAAAAGAAAATAATGATTTGAAAGCAAAATAAAAAAGAAGTGAAAATCTTCGTCTTCAATGCCTAGAAGAGAAGATGAAATTGGAGCTTGATCTTGCCGACATCGTCGATAAACACAAGATCAAGATGGATGCAATGCGCTTGAAGATTAGAAAGATTAGAAAATATGTCATTCATAAAGAGGCTTGGTATCATTATGCTGTTGGTTCAATAATTGCCTTAGTTGCGATTTTGATCGTATTTGTTGTTGGGTTTAAATTCTTTAGATAGTTGTATGTTAGTTTCAATTAATGTATGTTTTATGAGACTATGTATTACATTTGATCACTACTCTATTTTAGTTTTAATGTGATGAACTTATATTAATTGATTTGGTCACTATTATATATTCATGATGTAGTGTAATGGTTTTTGATATATTTATATAATACAGATGAGCCAGCAATGGATGTATGGTGACCGACGTTATCCCGACTTTATTAATGGCATGCATTATTTTCTCCGTGTGGCTGAGACAAACAAGCCGCCAAATGGTTTTATTTCTTGTCCATGTAGTGTCTGTAAGAATACTCAAGATTACTATACCTCAGAAACCATTCACGTCCACCTGTTGAAGTCCGGTTTCATGTCCGGTTATAATTCTTGGACCAAACACGGAGAAAGAGGGGTTATAATGGAAGACAATGAAAAAGAAGAGGATAATGACAACTATCCTATGTTCACTGAACACGGTGGTACTACAATGGGGGAAGACGGAGCTGAAGAAGAGCCCATTGTTGATGAGCCCGATGACGATCTTCGTCGTGCCATTCTTGAAGCGAAGATAAACTGCGGAAGTAAAAACGAGAGGTTGAAATTGGAGAGATGTTAGAGGATCACAACAAATTGTTGTACCCAAATTGCGAAGATGGCCAGAAAAAGCTGGGTACCATACTGGAATTGCTGTAATGGAACGCAGAGAATGGTACTTCTGACAAGGGATTTGAAAATTTGCTGAAAATAATAAAGAAGATGCTTCCAAGGGATAACGTATTGCCCCCAGTACGTACGAAGCAAAGAAGGTTGTCTGCCCTCTAGGATTAGAGGTGCAGAAGATACATGCGTGCATCAATGACTGCATCCTCTACCGTGGTGAGGAGTACGAGAATTTGAATGCATGCCCGGTATGCAGTGCATTGCGGTATAAGATCAGGCGAGATGACCCTGGTGAAGTTGAGGACGAGCCGCGCCCTAAGAAGAGGGTTCGTGCGAAGGTGATGTGGTATGCTCCTATAATACCACGGTTGAAATGTTTGTTCCAAAACAAAGAGCATGCCAAGTTGTTGTGATGGCACAAAGAAGACCGTAATAAAGACGTGATGCTGAGACACCCCGCTAATGGGTCGCAGTGGAGAAAAATCGACAGAGAGTTCTCGACATTTTCAGATGACGCAAGAAACTTAAGATTTGGTCTAAATACAGATGGCTTTAATCCTTTTGGGGACCAGAGCTCAAGTCATAGCACCTGGCATGTGACTCTATGTATCTATAACCTTCCTCCTTGGTTGTGCATGAAGCGGAAGTTCATTATGATACCAGTGCTCATCCAAGGTCCGAAGCAACCTGGCAATGACATTGATGTGTACCTGAGGCCATTGGTTGAAAAACTTTTAGAATTATGGCATGAAGAAGGTGTACGTGTATGGGATGACCACAAACAAAATGAATTTAACCTACGAGCGTTGTTGTTTGTAACCATTAATAATTGGTCTGCTCTTAGTAACATTTTAGAACAGTCAAACAAGGGATACAATGCATGCACATACTGTTTAGCTGAGACTGAAAGTATATATTTGGGAAACAAGAATGTGTACCCGGACCATCGTCGATTTCTTCCAAAACAGCATCCCGTAAAAAAGAAAGGGAAGCATTTCAAAGGTGAGCCAGATCACCGGACGAAGCCTACCTGTCCTACTGGGTATGTTATATATGATATGGTCAAGGATTTAAAAGTAATCTTTGGAAAGGGTGTTGGCGGATAATCTGTTCCGAATGACGCTGACGGACACGTACCGATGTGGAAGAAAAAATCTATATTTTGGGAGTTACCCTATTGGAAAATCCTATAGCTTCAGTCTGCAATTGACGTGATGCACGTGACGGAAAATCTCTGCGTGAACCTGCTAAACTTTTTAGGCGTGTATGGGAAGATGAAAGATACACCATAATCACGGCAGGACCAGCAACATATGCACGAACGAGACAACCTGAATCCATAGAAGTATCAAGGTCCTGCCAGCTACGCTCTTTACCAAAGAAGAGAAGAAGATCTTTTTTGAAGTCCTTAGCAGTATCAAAGTCCCGTCTGGCTTCTTGTCGAATATAAAGAGAATAATAAACATGACAGAGTTAAAGTTCCAAAACCTAAAGTCTCATGACTGCCAAATGATTATGACACAATTACTTCCGGTTGCATTGAGACAGCTTCTGCCGAAAAATGTTCGAGTACCCATTGTGAAGCTATGTGTATTTCTCAATGCAATTTCTCAGAAGGTCATCAATCCAGTAACTCTACCAAGTTTACAGAAAGATGTGGTTCAATGTCTTGTCAGCTTCGAGTTGTTGTTCCCACCATCCTTTTTCAATATTATGACGCACCTCATAGTTCACCTAGTCGAAAAGATTTCCGTTCTCGGTCCTGTATTTCTACACAACATGTTCCCATTTGAGAGGTTCATGGGCGTCTTAAAAAATACGTTCATAACCGTGCTAGACCAGAAGGAAGCATCTCCAAGGGCTGCGGAACAGAGGAGGTCATTGAGTTTTGTGTTGACTTCATTCCTGACCTCAAGCCAATCGGTGTTCCTCAATCGCGTCATGAGGGGAGACTGCGGAGAAAAAGCACGCTAGTAAAGAAAGCAACAATATGTATGGATGGACATTCTTTCAGTCAAGCACACTACACAATTCTACATAATTCCAGCTTGGTGGCTCCGTATATCGAGGAACACAAGAATAGTTTACGCTTGAAATACCCGGAGCAACCTAAAGATTGGATTGATGGAGAACACGTGAAGAATTTCGGAGGTTGGTTACAAACACGTCTCATTAATGACACCACTGTTGGAGAACAACTATACTTGTTGGACAAGGCACCATCTTCGACTATATTGACTTTTCAAGGGTACGAGATAAATAGGAATATATTTTACACGGCCGACCAAGATAAAAAGAGCACCAACCAAAACAGTGGTGTCCGCTTTGATGCAACTAACAATAATGGGCAAGAGGACACATATTATGGTTACATAGAGTAGATATGGGAACTTGACTATGGACCTTCTTTTAAGGTCCCTTTGTTCTGGTGCAAATGGTTCAACCTGACAGGCGGGGTACATATAGACCCGAAGTACGGAATAACTACAGTGGATCTAAAAAATCTTGGGTACGACACCGAACCATTCGTCCTAGCCAGTGAAGTGGCTCAGGTATTCTATGTGAAGGACATGTCTAGCAGACCGAAGAAAAGAAAATATAAGCAAGCGAATACATCATACGACGAGCCAAAACGCCACATAGTTCTTTCAGGGAAAAGAAACATCGTGGGAGTGGAGAACAAGACAGACATATCAGAAGATTATAATAAGTTTGATGAAATTCCCCCTTCACAGTGAAAACTGACCTAAGTATTCGATGGAATTTTTGCTTGTCACGAAGTTTCATGTATGTGTATATGGTGATACGTACATGCATAAACTTCCTAACTAATTGCCTCCAAGTTGGTTCAATAGGCATGAACGTGGCATCTTGACCAGGCACACATGTATACTGCACGAACAAATACTGTATGTCTACAATCGGCCGGCCGGGAAGACTCATGTATAGACGTGACACGTCTATTTGGAAGACGTCCCGATCAGTTTTATTATGCAAGTCCAACAATATTTGCAAACTTCTAGAAGCAAATAGGAGATAAAAATTTGAACGACACCAGATAAAAGCTTGCGGCTCACGAAAGGAAAACGGAAGCGACCGGGAAAGCAGCTCCGATTTTTCCTGCCAACATCCTTATCTTATCTTGGGCGACAGGCCACCGCTTATAAAGAGGGGGCAGACGTTCAGGAGGAGGACTCACGAAAAAAAGGAGCAAGAGGCTGGAGGTGGAGTTTCCCATCTGGCAGAGTCCTCGCAGCTAGCAATCCACAAGACTCACGCACCCATACACAAGGAGAGAAACACTATAGCCTCTCCAAGTACTTGAAGACAGAGGTACATGAGAAACTCAGGAGCCATCCGGAGCAAGGAGATGGACATCACCTGGAAAGCTATGGACGCAAGTAGTACCTGCTCCAATGGTGAGAACCATTTTTTATTTCTCTCCTTCTCTCCTCCTCACAGCTAGCATGGTGTATGGTGGCTCGTACGCGGAATGGCCCAACGTCGCCAGAGTTCGTCGGCACACAACACGCCGGCCGGCAAGTTCATCACTCCGGCCAAGTCTGCCGTGGCCGGGGGCAAGGAGGGTGCTGTCCTAGCACAGCCTGCTCCGGTTCACCGGAAGCCGGAGCCAATGAAGACGACGACGAGCAGCCCGGCGTCTTCCCCCATAATCACGGCATCGATGAAGCTGCGGCACGCAGCCTGTCGAACCCTCCAACCACATCATCGATGGAGCTGCGGCGCGCAGCCTGTCGAGTCCTCCACCACAACGATGTTGACAGAGGTGCCGGCGCAGCAGCCTGACGTCTTCTCCTCCACGACGACATTGGCGGAGCTGTTGATGCACGGCCCGACACCTCCCCGTTCACGGCGACGACGCCATGGCTGCCGACGTACAGGCCGGCGAACAGGAACAACTCGACTGGTAGCCAGACGCATCGGTGTACAGGTGGAGCTCGGCAGCGGCCTGGCGTACAGGAGCGGCTCGGTAACGGCGGCGAACAGGAACAACTCGACGGGTAGCCCGACGCATCGGTGTACAGGTGCAGCTCAGCAGCGGCCTGGCGTACAAGAGCAGTCCGTTCGGCGTGCAGGAATACATATACGGGTGGTCGCGTTGTCACGATCCTCATTACCGGTGGCCAGAACAGAAGCGAGTAGCTAGCTAGCTAGCTGCAAGATTTGAGTGTGCTAACAGAACTTCTCGCTCTGTATACCTGTAGGCTTAATCAGCGATCCATCCATGCCACAAGTATAGAACACACGTGAGGCTTTTGCATGCCCCATGCACATGCATGTACTACGTGCACCCATGGTGTACAGATTCAGCTTCGTGTATAGGTCCGGCTTGAAGCCGCTGCTCGCGACGTTTCGCCTGGCGTACAGATGCATCACTGGCGATCCACAACTTGGTATAGACGTAGCTCGACGCGTACAGCACGGTGTACAGGGCAGGGTGCATCTCAATCCGATGTACTTTGGAGTCGATGCAACAAAGCGGGTCGCCATCTACATTCATCGGCGATGCGTCATCGCCAACGCCTTATATTAACACCACTCCCTCCACGGGTCCATGAGACGGCGTCCCATTCGCGCCGACTGCCGTGAACACGGCGTCGCGCTGAAGCGAGATGCCGACCATACCGGCCATGCCGACGTGAGCGTGCGGTGGCTTTACGTCTGATAAACTATGTGTTGTACTAGGTTTCCTAGGTGTATTTGTGTCGGTATGGTATTCTATAAACCAGCCGTGTATCTGTATTGTAATCTGTACTCTCCCTAATATAAATACAAGAGCCGGCCTGATTGGAGCTGTGCCGTACCCTTCCAATTACTCTACACCTACGTTTTCATGGTATCAGAGCCGACGGCTCTCTAAACCCTAGATCCTTCCGCTCCGCTCCGCTTCGCTTCGATCTCCATTGATCCATGATGACGTCTCCCTCTTCCGGCAGTGCTACCTCCGCAGCTTTCAGCTCGGCTACAAACTCCTCGCTCAACTCCGGCGCGACCGTGAGTGCAGGATCCATGGCTTCCGTCGCATCTGTGATTCCCCCAACACCGATCAATCTATCCAACCGGATCACGATCAAGCTCACGGCCGACAACTATCTATACTGGCGTGCACAGGTCGTTCCAATACTACGCAGCAATCGTCTCCACGGATTTGTTGATGGCATGCTCTCCTGCCCATCCGCCGAGGTTCCCAATCCGGCGGCATCACAGCAAGGAGCTCCTCCTACCATACCCAACCCGCTACATGCTGCATGGCACCAACAAGATCAAGAGATCTTATCTGCTATTGTCTGCTCCCTCTCCGAGTCTGTCATGGGGATGGTGATGCTAGCTAGCACATCGCGTGAGGCGTGGGAGACCCTGTCGGCAAGTTTTGCGTCACAGTCGACAGCAAGAGCTATGCAACTTCGTACCGCTCTCTCCAAAGTCAAGAAGCTTGATACATCTACACCTGTATTCTTCAATAAAGTAAAGTCGTTGTCTGACACTTTGGCATCAATCGGGCAGCCTCTCAAACCTGAAGAATTCAACTCATACCTCATGGCCGTCTTGGACAGTGAATATGACGCGTTGGCCCAGCTTGTTGGGGCTCGCCCAGTCCATGACCCAATGCCTGTGCAGGACGTGTATGCACAGCTACTCTCTACTGAACAGCGCGTCGAGTCACGACGTGCCGAACTGAGTGCGGACGTTCACCTGGCAAATTACTCTGCTCGGCCGAACGGTGGCCGCCCGCCATACCAGCATCAGCCGAGTCAGACAGCCTATCGTCCTGATCCTCGCTTCCAGAGCAAGCCTAACTATTCCAATACACTGCCGACCAATGGTACACGCACTGATCAGCGTGGCCCTTCGTCTACTGGCGGCGGTGGTAACCGGCCGACGTGTCAAATTTGCTCTAAGGTTGGACATGTCGCTTCCTGCTGCTTCAAGAGGTTTCAAAAGAATTTCCTCGGCGCCGGCAATGACGGCCGATACATGGACCGCCAGATCGCCGCCTTCTCCACTACACATGGTTCCAAAAGTGGTCCTAGTGGCAGCTCTCCATCCTATCCCATGGACCCTAGCTGGTATGCCGACACGGCGGCGACCGACCACTTCACCAACGACCTCAACAAGCTGACCATGCAGGAGCAGTACCACGGCAAAGAACATGTTCAAGCCGCAAATGGAGCAGGTATGCGCATTACACATATTGGTCAAGCTACTTTCTCTACACAATCATCTCCTTTACATCTTAAAAATGTCCTCCATGTACCATCCATCACTAGGAATCTCCTTTCCGTTAAAAAATTTGCCCATGATAACAATGTGTTTTTTGAATTTCACCCATGGTATTTTCTTGTTAAGGACCGAGCTACGAGGGTGGTTCTTCTTAGAGGAGGATGTCGTGGAGGTCTATATCATCTCGATGTGTCGTCTATCAAGCAAGCGTTCAGCAGCATCAAAGTGTCACGAGAACAATGGCACTCTCGCTTAGGTCATCCAGCCACCCAAATAGTTCAACATGTTTTACACCGTCATGAGCTTCCGTCAGTGTCAGTCAATAAAGCTGTAGTCTGTGATGCCTGTCAGCAAGGCAAGAGTCATCAGTTACCTTTTTCTCTTTCTACTCGTGTTACTACAGCCCCTCTTGAGATTATCTACTCTGATGTATGGGGCCCTGCTCAGACCTCTGTTAGTGGACATCAATTTTATGTGAGTTTTGTCGATGCTTATAGTCGTTTCACATGGCTTTACTTACTCAAGCATAAATCTGACGTGTTTCAAATTTTTCTCCAATTCCAAAAACATGTTGAGCGTCTCCTTAATAAGAAAATCTTACATGTTCAGTCTGATTGGGGTGGTGAATATCATAGGTTAAATAAATTCTTTTCCGATATTGGTGTGTCACATCGTGTATCTTGTCCTCACACACACCAACAAAACGGTACTGCCGAGCGTAAACACCGTCACATTGTCGAGACTGGACTAACTCTTTTAGCTCATGCCTCTGTTCCCTATTGTTATTGGAGCGATGCTTTTTCTACAGCTTGTTTTCTCATTAATCGCCTTCCTAGTCGCGTCATTGACATGCAAACTCCTCTTGAGCGTCTATTAGGTGAAGTTCCAGATTATACTTTCTTTAAAGTTTTTGGGTGCGCTTGTTGGCCCCATCTACGTCCATATAATAAACACAAGCTTGAGTTTCGCTCCAAACAATGTGTCTTCCTTGGCTATAGCTCCATACATAAAGGATACAAATGTCTTCACATACCTACCAATCGAGTCTATATCTCTCGTGATGTTGTGTTTGATGAAACGGTTTTTCCTTTCTCTCACACTTCATCAACTTTCACACCGCCATCATCCACTACTCCTTTACTTCTAGCCGACCAATTTGTTGATGCTGCATATACTCCGTCTCTTTTGGCTAACCATGGTGCAGGGCTAGGGCGTGCTGCTCGTCTAGAGATTTTGGATGATCAGGAGGATGCTCACGCTGATACAGGGCATGCAGGTTCTGATTTTGTCGCTCACGTCGATCATATGCATGGTTCGATGGATTCCCATGCAAATATGGGCCACTCTGCTGCTTCTCCCTCACCGAGCAGGCCTACTCCGGCCCGTTCGCCTAATTCCGCACCGGATCGTGGCCCATCTTCGCCTGGCTCCGCGTCCTCCACCACGGAGTTGCCTCAGCCCGCCTCCGATACTGGACCGCAGCCCATTCCTCTCTCGACGTTGGAGTCTCCTGCATCGCCTGTGCGTTCTGGAGTTACCACTCGCCTACAGCGTGGTATTCAGCAGCCCAGAAAACGGACAGATGGGACTGTTGCATGGTGTTCTACTCGTGCTGCTGATCTTCTTCATACAGAACCGCGAAATTACAAAGATGCTATGGCATGTCCACATTGGCGTACTGCCATGGAGACCGAATTTTCTGCTCTTCAAGATAATAAAACCTGGAGGCTTGTTCCAACAGTTCCAGGTGTAAATATCATTGATTCCAAGTGGGTGTTTAAGATTAAACACAAATCAGACGGTTCTATTGAGAGGTACAAAGCACGTCTTGTTGCCAAAGGATTCAAACAACGGTATGGTCTTGACTATGAAGATACGTTTAGTCCTGTTGTAAGCCCACTACTATTCGATTATTGTTGTCCATGGCTCTCACGCAAGGATGGCATCTACGTCAGCTTGATGTTCAAAATGCCTTTTTACATGGTATTCTTGAAGAGGAGGTGTTCATGCGGCAACCTCCTGGATTTGAAGATCCTCGTTACCCCGGATATTTATGTCGTCTTGATAAGGCGCTTTATGGATTGAAACAAGCTCCTAGGGCGTGGTATTCCAGGTTGAGCACTGCTCTTACCGCTCTTGGTTTTTCACCGTCTACGGCCGATACTTCTCTTTTTATCATGCGGCGTCCTGATGTTACTATATATTTGCTGGTTTACGTGGATGATATTATTGTGGTCAGCTCTTCTTCAGCTGCTACGGATCGCCTTCTTCATCAGTTGCGTGCCTCTTTTGCTCTCAAGGATCTTGGTGAGTTGCATTATTTTCTTGGTATAGAGGTACAGCGTTCTCATGGTACACTTCTTTTGAGTCAGCCCAAGTATGCTTCCGAGCTTCTCCTACGTGCTGGTCTCTCTAAGTGCAGTCCTGCATCCACTCCTATGGCATCCTCAGATAAGTTATCAGCTACAGATGGCACACTTCTTTCTGCCGAGGATTCTACACGATACCGCAGTGTTGTTGGGGGACTGCAATATCTCACCATGACACGTCCTGATCTCTCCTTTGCTGTGAACAAAGTGTGCCAGTATCTTCATGCGCCTCGGTGTGTTCATTGGTCTGCTGTTAAGCGTATACTGCGGTATGTTCAGGGGACATTAACACATGGCTTACTCTTGCGACCTGCTCGTTCTTCCCCTGATCTTTTGTCTGCATTTTCTGATGCGGATTGGGCTGGTAACTCTGATGATAGGCGATCCACCGGGGGATATGCCATATTTTATGGAGGTAATCTTGTTGCTTGGAGTGCCCGTAAACAAGCTACCGTTTCTCGCTCCAGTACAGAGTCTGAATATAAGGCACTTGCAAATGCAACTGCAGAGCTGATATGGGTACAAGCTCTTCTCGATGAACTTGGAGTCTCTCATACAAGTTCTCCAGTTCTTTGGTGTGACAACATTGGAGCTACGTTTCTTTCGTCTAATCCTGTGTTTCATGCTCGTACAAAACATATTGAAGTGGACTTTCATTTTGTTCGAGAACGTGTTGCTCAGAAGTTGCTTCAGATACGCTTTATATCCTCTAAAGATCAGTTGGCTGATATCTTTACCAAGCCTCTTCCACTGCCACAGTTTAAAGCATGTCGACGCAATCTCAACCTCCGAGGACCGGCTGAGATTGAGGGAGGGTGATAAACTATGTGTTGTACTAGGTTTCCTAGGTGTATTTGTGTCGGTATGGTATTCTATAAACCAGCCGTGTATCTGTATTGTAATCTGTACTCTCCCTAATATAAATACAAGAGCCGGCCTGATTGGAGCTGTGCCGTACCCTTCCAATTACTCTACACCTACGTTTTCAACGTCAACTGCGGTGGCTTTACGCCAACGCCGGTCTCCCGACAAGATTCTCCTGCGAGAGTTACCCCTGTACACACCCCGACAAAGCTACCGGTCGTCCAGAGGTCCTAGCTTAGCGGGCTGCATCATCCTACTTCAACAACAACCATCTCCGCTGTTCAAGACCGACGAGTAGGACTGGGCATTCGGTTCCCCCGAACCGATCGGTTCGGTGCTTCGGTCCTTTATTGAATTCGGTTCAGAGAAAATAAGCACCGATCGGTCAATGCAATGTTAAGTAACCGAGCGATCGGTCAACCGAGAAATCGGTTCGGTCCACCGATCCGCCCGAACAGACCGAAAATGGGGTGAGATGCTGCCACAAGGCCTCGCTGGGCTAGTGGTCTGGGCCCTTGAGTACAGGGTAGCGAGCAGTCAGCGATGCTCAAAAGAAAAAAAAATCGGAGCAGGCAGCGAGCTAGCGACAATAATAATACTGAAAAAACTTATGTGCAAGACGAGCAGGAACAGCCGAACTGAAATTTTTCTACGGAAGAATTTGCCAGCATTTCCCGTGTCCCCAACTGTTTCTTAACAAAGAATGACAGCAAAGAACAAAAACCGAACAGATCTAACCACATGGAAATCACTAGGGAAATCACCATTGTACACTACACTTTTTTCTAGAATAAGCATCACCATGCGTATCTTTTTTGTTTGCGAATCATGTATTAAAGGCGGTTGAACACTACACTGTACACATCAAAACTAGGATCGAATCAAGAGCTTATCGTTGCCGTGTTCGGTGAGGAATTCGTCCAGTGGGCTGCCCAGCTTGCAGCGGCCGCCGGTGTGGAATTCAGCCGGACGATGCCGTCGACCACGGCTAGGAATTGGAGGCAGCGAAAAGGCAAACGGAAGTGCATCGGGCCTGTACGCATCGAGGCTTTAAAGAGATTCCGCTTGGCGAGAAATCAAGCGAACAGGGAAGGTGAAATCATCAGGCGAAACTTGCGGCCTTGGTTGGGGAAAGGAATCAGGGATGCGCGAATTTGGGGAGGGGATTTCTTTTTTTTGAACAAGGATTGGGGTCCAAGGACCCCGGCGCTGCATTTTTATAAACCAGGGAGGCGGGTACAAAGATTACAAAGACCTTTTACATCACTTGCACAGAAAGACCTAAAATTCGAACAAAGGCCCTGCACTTTTACATTCCAGACCCTAGAACAAAAGAGAGGAAAGCAATCAGGTCCAGGATCCACTCCGCCTCCAGTCGCCGGCGACCTCCGGACGCGTAGAACGCCGAGATCGGAGCACGGTGAGCCACTCGGAGTCTCCCTGCCGGCGAGCGACCATAGACGCCGGCAGCCACGCTGCAGCCGGGGACGAACCACTTGGCTGTATCGAGCCGCCGAGCTCCGGCGTCGGATCGAGTAGGCCTCCGAAATGGAGGTTGAAGAACGGCCACCCTTTTGGCCAAGAATCGCGATGGCAAGCATGTCCATCGCGTGTGGAGCTCGATGATGCAGCAGTGGCCTCCTCTCCGAAGCAGAGTAAGAACAGCAACTTCTCTCCCACCCCTCACCACCATGGCCGGCCATTGGAAGAAGCAGCCACCACACACTTTGCTTGAGGAAGAGACAGCAGCGCTTGATGACGGAGCTGACCATGAACGACTCCTGCTTCAGCTTCCACCATGGAAACCTGCCGGAGAAGCTTGTCGGTCGACACCCTACGCCACGCTTGAGCGCAGAGACGCCGCAGCTCCAGAGCCACTCCGCAGATCTTGAAGGAGAGCAGCACCACACCATTCTCTCCTCGCCACCTCGGCCGGCCAGAGAAGGGTTGCTCTGCTCCAGATCTCGATCTGCAAAGCCGCAGGTACGGCAAACGGATTTATTGATTCGGCTTTGCTCCTCTTCAGACCTGCAATCTATCCACCTTGGATCTGATGTGCAGAGAAGAAGAGCAACGCCTCCGGCTCCGTTGCGAATCACCGGAGAGCAGCCGAGAAGAAAGAAAAAAGCTAGCATAAAGCCAAGACGAGCATCAAGCTCAAACCTACTAGAACAACTACTATGTACAGCCCTAGATCCGGCGCCTCTCTTAGTCCATCCCCAGCCAGCTACTCCGGCGAGATGGCCATCAGATCGGCCCGGTTCTCCACAGACGACTCTCAAGGAGGTGGAAGAAAGGAGAGCCTTCGAGAGAGAGAAAAGTTCTAAAGGTACGACCGGAGGGGATTTCGGAAGGGATCTAGGAGATGGGCTTCGGGTGCTTCGGTCCATTCGGTGGACCGAGGGGTACGACCGAAATCACCGAACTTAATTCGGTTTCGCAGAATGCCTAACCGAGATTAGTACCGACGAGTTCGGTTTCGGGCACTTCGGCTTCGGTGCAGATTGAATCGGTTCAGTACATCGGTTCTCGGTTTATATGCCCACCCCTACCGACGAGGCGCAATGGCGAGGACGGGCGAGGCCGAAACAAAGGCCACGCTTTTTAGCGGCGCGTGTACCGACGAGGACACGGGCTCTGCCGCTGCCCACACACACCACACCATCATGCATGCAGGACGCGAAGCGAACATGATGAAGACGACCACACGTGCTTAATCGGAGGTGTCTCGCGGTGTAACCCGCGGGAGTAATTAACCAGGTGCCTTCCGAGGCCCTGGGAACCAGGAGACCGCAATCGCCATAGTCAGGCTGGCCGCGCTAGTAGGCCACGGAGCGCAATCTTCGGGAATTGTATTTGTTATCTCAAAGATTAATAAAATAATGTTTCCGTCTCCTTTGTTTTCTTTGTGTATTTGTATACACTGGCACGCCCGCATCATTAGTTTTGTTCCTTTTACCTTTCCCCGGTGCGCATGAGAGAACTACCCCTCCGCCCTACTCGCAGAGCGTTTCGTGCGTTTTTCTCGTGTCAAACACCAAGCATCGTGTTGAATGATGAAGATTGTCCATGGTTACGGCGCGATAAGAAGAAAAGGACACATGCGAAGAAGTTTATAGCACAACACTAGAGACGGATGTTGATGGTGATGTGTAATAATGTATGAAACGCTTTTTTTCTCCTGGTTCTATGTGTAATAATCGGTAAAATAGTGTTGACTAAGGAGTTTAGGATTTTCATTGAATAAGAAAACCCATTTTTTATTTTTTTAGTGTCACGGTTTGAAATCTATGTCAAATTTGAATACATTCAACATAGTTAAATTTGAAAATAACCAGTACCAAATGATTCTATATGTCCATAGCTTAAGTTTGATATAAAGTTTGTCAGATTTGAACAATTAAATTAATAGAATAACATAAATAAGGAAAAAGAAAAATACAAAAAATACAACGACCCTTTAGTCTCGGTTGGTGGCTGCAACTGGGACTAAAGGTCTGTTTTGGCGCGCTAATTTTGCAGAGGCCCAAAAGAATTGGACCTGCAGTCCCGGTTCGTGGCTGCAACCGGGACTAAAGTGGCCGTTGGTCCCGGTTTGTGGCTGGAACCGGGACTAAAGGCCAATTAGTGCCTTTTAGGTTCCCCGCATCCTCTCGTCCCCCATTTTGCCGCCAGCCCAAGAAGATGAAGGACACCACCAGGCTGCCGTGTCATGCTCCCCTGCTCCCGTGCCGCCGCCGCATCCCGCTCCGGTCACCGCGGCTACCCTCTTCCTCGCCGTCGAGTTCCACGAGCTGGCCGGCCGTGAATCGGCCGAAATCGGCCCCCTTTTTCGTCCCCAAGTCTGGCTGCCGCGCCGTGCTCCCCCTGTTCCCGTACCGCCGCCGTCGCCGCCGCCGTCTCCTGCTCCAGTCACCGCGGCAACCCTCTTCCTCGCCGTCGAGTTCCACGAGCTGGGCGGCCGTGAATCGGCCGAAATCGGCCCCCTTTTCCGTCCCCAAGTACGGATCCGGCGCCCTCGTCGACCTGCTGCTCGCGGTCGTCCCCCGAGCACCCGATGCCAACGCCGCCGTCCCCCGCGCACGGAAGGTACGCAACCCTATCCTCTCCCCTCCTCCCTCGCTCGAAAAGGCCTAAATCGCGCGGCGGTTCCTGCAACCCTAGATCGGTGGCGCACTAACCCTAAATCGGCGGCGGAACCACGGTCGGTGGCGGGGACATTGCATTTAGGGCGGGAATATTTACATTAATAATACTAAAAAAAGGTCTAATGGCCATTACATTCATAGATTAAAAGGCCTAATGGTCGTTACAATTAGGGGGGTGGGGGGACACGGTGGGCGGCGCCGGAGTCCTAGTCCTCGTCGTCGGAGAGGACGACATAGCTCGGCGCGTTCCACAGATGGGCCGGCGGCTGCGCCTCCGGCGGAGCCTGGTGCTCCTCCGGCTCCTGGTGCGGCGGCGGAGGCGGCGGCTCCTGGCGCCGCGGCGACCAACTGCCGCCGGTGAAGCCCCACGACTGGCCAAGGAGTCCTGGGGGCAGGGGAGGAACTTGCTGGTTCTGCTCCACCTCCTCGACCTCTTGTTCCTGGATCAGCTGCTGCCACCAGGGCAGTGCAGGCTGTTGCAGCGGTGGCATTAGGGCGGCGTCCTGCACGACCGCTTCCCAATGCCTGACCTCATCCTCGACGAGGGAGCGGCGGGACGCCTCATAGGCGGCCTGCATCTCCGGGTCCTGCTCGTCGTCGTCCTCCTCCTCCTCGAACCAGAGCTCCTGCTCGTGGCCGGGCGGCGGCGCGGGGTACGCCGTGGGCTCCTGCGGTGGTGCTGGGGCCGGCGCGAAGAAAGCGTGGCGGCGGCCGTTGTGCTCGTCCCGGAACCACCGGTCCCAGTGGGGGGACTCCGGCGCGTAGGTAGGGTCGTTGTAGAGGTCCGGTGGGAGGAGACGGCGATGGCGCGCGATCTCGACCACCCTCGCCCGGCCACTGGCCGGAATCGGTGGCACCGGAATCCGTTGCGGATTCAGGTGCCAGTTGTCCGGCAGGTGGACGTCCGGCCAGTCGACGGGGGTGGCATTGTTCCAATGCCACCAACACTCCTCCACGTGGACGTAGCACCGCATCCTCTTCTTCTTCTTGTTCTTCGGCGCCGGGTCCGCTACACTAGCATGGCGCGTCGATCGGAGGACCCGCACACCGTCCGATGCGATGCCGAACGCCGCCAGCGGTGGTGGAGGAGGAAGAGGGGTGGAGGAGGAGGAAGGAGGGACACGCCGGCGGCCGGAGGAGACGCTGGACTCGTCCTGGTTCTTCGGTTGCTTCAACCAGCGCGACATGGCTAGGGCTAGGGCTAGGTAGGGGTGGAGGCGGCGGTGTGGTCGCTATCCCCACGGCCGGAGTCCATTCTTAAAGGACCAGGTGGGTCACTGGCAGGTGGGCCGGGGTCATTAACTACGGGAGGCGGGAGCCGGGCGGTTGGGCAGCGGGGAGACCAGGAGGGAGCATTGACCACGCGCGTGGCCAGTTGGGGCGTGCACACACGGTCGTGGGCTAGTGGGGAGGACGGGGCGGTTGGGCGGCGGGGTCACTGGCAGGTGGGCCAGCGGGGTGGGGAGATGAGGAGGGAGCATTGACCACGTGCTCGTGGCCAGGGGGTGGAAGCGGCGCGTCGGCCCGATGCATGCTGGCCCTAATTTGGGCTGGCAGCTGGCAATTAGGACCCAACGCTGGCCCTAATTTGGGCTGTGATTTTATGTGTCATATTGCATACTGCTAGCCCTAATTTCGGCTTTAATTTTATGTGAAACAAAATTAAAAGCATATATAATTGATTGCAGGTACATTGAGCTATGGACGCTCACTTCAGAGACGACAATAATGAAGACCAAATGCAACAAATAATATATGCGAGTGCCCGTGGAGAAGATGATTCCGGAGGAGAAGATGATTTCAGCTCACAATTTCTGAATGACTCCGGTGAGGGACTTGAAGAAAGAAGAGAAGACGAAGTGCCCTTAACAAACTCTAGCGAGGTATATATATTAAGCCTGTGTTGATCTGTATATAGATGCATTAATTGATTTGTATTGCACGTATTAACGAATCATTTTTTTAGCCCTCCGGATCAAGCAAATCTGCTAATAAGCAAGCTCCTCGAGGCCGGACGAAAAGGATGTCGAGCGAGGTTCCGAGGTTAACGATCGAGGAAGTTGCTGATAGTGGCGAACCGCTGGCACCCATACCGAACTGCCGTAAATTTGTAAATCAAGATGGAGTCATTGTTAGGGACATGCTCCCGATCACCATTACAGATTGGCATAAGCCGAAGGGTGCGGATGATGAAGCTAGTTATGTCCACGAACATACAAAAGATTTGCTTTACGATACGCTCATGGTACATTTCAACGTACCAGAAGGCAAGAAGGAGAAAGTGAAGGAGTGGACTCTTAAGAAGATGGCCACACAATTCCAGACCTGGAAGAAAACATTATGGAGAAAATATGAAAATGAAGATCCAGATAATTTCACTGGAGTACTCGAGAAGATAAAACATTATTGGCCCGCATTTGTGGCGTATAAGAAATCGTCTACCGCTGTGGCCCGATCGGCCATAAATAAGATAAATGCTGCGAAGAAGGAATATCACCATAGGTTGGGGACAGGTGGCTACAAGACTGCCATTTCTAAGTGGTTAGCCTTTGAGGCAGAACTGCTTGCTTAAGGGATCACACCACAGACACTGGACTGGCCCGAGAGGTCCAAGTTCTGGTTGTTCGCGCATGGGGCAGTGTTGGACCCAGTGACAGGGCTGATTGTTGCAAAGGGAAAATGGAAGAAAAAAATTGAAACAATCACTCCGTTGCTTATAGACGCAATAAATAAAGTTCGAAAGGGAGAGTACCATCCCGAGATAGAGAACGACGAGCTGACACTCGCCCTGGGGAATCCTGAACACTATGGACGATTACGAGGCTATCCCGGCGGTGTCACCTTGAAGGAAGGGTTTCCGGAGTGCGCTGACAGTTATAGAAGCCGTGGGAGAAAGAAGAAGAAGGAGTCAGACCGGTTATCGGAATTGGAACGCATGGTGCAGCGGCAGCAGGAGCAACTGGACTCAATCAGTCAGCATAGGGCATCTCATCAGTAGCAGCTAGAATGTCCTGAAGTCGATGTCGTCCCATCTGATCAGTGGAAAAGCAGCGTGGGTTCCATGCAACTAGAAGCATCTCCCGCATTAGAACAGCCGGCGGCTCACTACCCCGTGGATGATATCACGGAGAAGAAAGATTGTGAGCTACATATGTTAATGAAGAACATATCCTTCAAGGTGGCGGTCGGCTATGCTTTACCAAATCAATCTGGAGCAAGCTACCATCTTGGTCAGATTCCAGCTGGCTATGCTCGTGTCGGGGTGGATGAAATTCTGCCGGGATTTGAGACACTGGAGCTTGACTTTCTTGGAGGTGAAGACGAGAAGATACTGGGAGAAGTCAAGCATGGTTTCCTTCTATGGAACAAGAAACACATCCTGTTTCCAGACTCGGCACCAAGGCCACCGACTCCTCCGAGTAGCAGTCCAACACCTCTAAGTCCATCCCTACTCCAGAGGGACCCCAGCTCGAGTCCGTCTCCATCTCCGGCGCGAGTCCAGTCGACTCAGCCCACTAAGCTGCTAAATAGGCGAAAGCCCACCGGTTCGCCTCCTAAGAGGACAAAGAGAAAGAAGGCAAAAGTCAAGACTCCTGAGAAGTTACCGGCCGAAAGGACTTACGAGGAAAACTGTGCCATCTCGAAGGCCGAGGTGGAAGCCCATTTTGCACCGAAAAAGCCCCCACCAAGGCAAATACTAGATCCGGAAGCCGTTAAGCGCTGCTTGCAAAACTTATATGACCCTCCACCAAAGCCGACATCAGACTATGAGCGCCAAATATCCAAGTCATATAGCTCAGAGATGGAGAAGCGGAAAAGAGGGAAACAAATAGCCCAGCTCGGAGAACAGGATGTACAATCGGTCCCCCCGCTCAAGGTATTTCCCGACAAAGACGTCCACATAGCTGAGGCCGTAGTATATGAATATGTTCACGGCCAGCCTTTGGTCAGACCTGAGCTGGTCCAGTATCTACCAACAAAGATGCGCCAGTTGAATGAATGGTACTTGAAAGCCGCAAAGAAAGATATAATCGGTGTCATGGCGAGAGTTAAGGAAGAGCATTACTTCCAAGAATACGGTGTGCAAGTTGATTTTAGCGAACTTTTTCAGCTATACAATCAACGCGCCCTCGATAAAGCTATCATCAGTTGCTTTTGTCTGTAAGTAATTTATTTCGGTAATTTAAGTACGTCTTTAGCTCAGCTCTCGTTCTATAATCTTTCGTACGCTATTTATGCAGAATGAAGATGCTCGACTACAAAAGGGCAGGAGTGATCTCGGACGTTGGGTTCATTGACCCGGATAAAGTTCATGAAGTGAACATACAAGACAAACCCGAGTAAGTAAAGGAGACATTGCTAAGGTGTTTCAAGCGACACCGTAACAAAAAAGAAATACTTCTTCCTTACAACTTCGAGTAAGTGTTACTTCCTTGTACACATTCTATTTTTGCTCACCCGATCTTAAGTGTAATTGATGAGTTATGCATGACTGCGTATATAAACGTGCAGCTTCCACTATGTTCTTATGGTCATTAAAATTGACGTTGGAGAAATTGAGGTCCTAGACTCATTAAGGAGACATCCTAAAGAATACAAGAGCTGCTTTGATATGATCAAAGGGTAATTTAAATTCTTATCGCACTATATCGGCCTCTTTCGTTCATTTTGTGATATCAAGTAATTAATAAAACTCTTTTGTTCATTTTCTTTGCCGGGCAGAGTTTGGGAAACGTTCATCAAAGAAGAACCCGGTCAATGGAAACCGAAGCTGATATGGTCTCTGAACAAGGTAAGTAGTACTACCTAGATCCGCGTATCTCTTTAATTCTAGTTTCAATACCATTATCAAGCTTGATTTGATTGAATTCTATTCTCGAACAGTGGTGTCTAGAACAGCCAACCGGGACCCACTTATGTGGATACTACGTTTGCGAGTTCATTCAAATGAGGACCACTGAGAAATTCAATAATCAAAGAAATAAAGAGGTACGTAAACATTATTCACAATTTTATTTTGTTACCATCAATTGTGTTGAGTTTCATTCATAATTGTTTTTCTCCTTTTAAAGGTTGCAAGGAAGCGGAACGCCCTCCTACCAAATGACCGCATAAAAGCAATTGCAGAGGAATTGGCGGGATTTCTTCTTGCGGAGGTCATACCTGAAAACGGAGAGTACTACTACCGACATAAGTGATCTCCATGTACTAGTGATGATCTCCATGTAATTAAATAGTTCGTACGGAAACGTGATCTTCATGTACTACTTAATTTATATGTGTTATATATATGCATCAACGTGATCTTCGTGTAGTAATATAATTTATATATACCTCAAACCTCCGCGTTTTTGGCGTATCGACGTGATTCCCGTACGATGGAAACCATCCGAAACCCCTAAACCTCAAACCCTGAAAAATATTCGAAAAGAAAAAAAAGGCCCAAAGTTAGTCCCGGTTCGTGGTACGTACCGGGACTAAAGGTCTCCAGCCCCGCGGGCTCCTCCGTGGCCACGTGGGAGGGCCTCTTATCCCGGTTCGTGGACAACCGGGACTAGAGGGGGGGGGGAGGGGGGCTCTAGTCCCGATTGGCTAGTCCCGGTTGCCCAACCGGAACTAGAGCCCCTCTGGAACCGGGACTAGTGCCCCGTTTTCCACTAGTGATAGTAAATAACTGAGCAAACAATAACAAGGATTCACACATATTTAAGATGTATCCCAAGTTGAAGTTTATTGTGGAGGACTCTAATCTCTATTGGCGATACCGTGGCAACAAAACTCACACGATTCCTTAGATCTACAACTTTTTTACTCGAGCAAGCCAAGCAAAACACTTGGCCAACACACTAAATGATCGAGGATCTTGAGGTGACCTTTAACCTTCACAAACTTTCCTGATGTAAATACACAACTCGGAATCGTCCGGGCTAGTCTAACCGCATAGGGTTTCCAACAAAGCCCAACATTAACAAGCAAAGCAATAAACTCAAATAGGCGGGAATCAAATTTGATTCGGTGGAATTATAAATGCATGTCTCCTCTTTCTTTTCCCTCGCTTCACCAATGTTTGGTCCACAACAGGATTGCCAGCGAATATCCGCTTGATATATGGCCAAGCCATCCTCCTCCTCGTGCTTACGTGAGCTATCGTTGCTATTATCAACATCCTCCTCCTCGTGCTTGCATGACCTATCATTGCTATTATCAAGCCTAATCTAACCATGCATATGGCACGACCGGTTTAGATACCCGATTCATCATAATTAAAGTACACATCATGACATCAACTATTAATATTCTGTCTCTGATCATAATTAAAAAACAGCTATTAATATTCTGTTTTTCATATAGGAGTATTAGCAGGTAGAGAGCCTGTTCCCGGTGAGTTTAAAAAGATCCACCATAGATCGAGATGCCGAAAGCTACTCGAGGTAGCGAAAAGACCAAACACCTTTTTTAATCGGGAAAAAGGGGCCAATGCAACGATCACCCGACTGCTTCGAGCCTGACAAGACATGGCAGAGCATCTAGTAGACAAAGCTAAACAAGATTAGCCTAGCTAGCAAAGATCGACGTGGAGGCGTCGTGGCTCGCCGACCCCTCGTTTAATTTCCCAAAACCGTCGCGCCCGTCGTCGTTTCCAGCCGGAAAACGACCGGAGGACCCATCCTTCTTTCCTATTCTACTACGGAGTACTCCGCTAGCAGCAAACCGGCCATGAGATCATGCATGCGGATCGGCAGCCCCCTAGCTACGACGGCCCTTTTCAGGAGAGATTGCTGCTGATGCTGATCATCGTGTGGTGTCATGGTGATATGAGTTGACACTATATATAAAAGTGGCGGCTTACAACTTGATTGAATTGTCAGGATCGTGTGCTAGCCGTGGGTGACGCGAAGCACGAGAATATGTTTCTGCGAGATGGTGGGGCGAGGTGCAATGCGGACCGATCCTTTTCTCGTACCTCTCTTCAACTTCGTCCAGCAATAGTGCGCGCCGCCAGTGGTGAGCAGTGGCACAACGAATGACGAATGAAGGTCAGATCTAGCATCTGTACCTTGAAAGTCGAGAATCGATGCTCCAAAAGCACCGTAAAAAAGAAAAAGAAATCACCCACTGCAGTGTCCCCACTTACCGAGAACGTTGCTGCAACTTACTGGTCACAGGGCTCATGGTCTTTCTGGCACTTAAGGCTTTGCCGGGACGTCGCACCGCAAACGAAACCGTGCTCGCACAACAACATGTGAAGCATAGTCTTCACCCATTCCTGCCTTCGCCATCACTTAGTAAATCTCGAACTCGACATGAGCCGTCGAGTCTCTTTGGCCTTCCGAGCGTAACGGTCTTGACATCCTCGCCATGGTAATTTCGGCGGTAATCCCATGGTCAAAGATCCTGATGATGCCGACGAAAAGCAGGGCCTCACGAACGGAACCCATCCGATCCGGATGTCCATTGGGGCACCCTGCGATAGTCCATGTAGACCGTCGACAGAGAAGATCCGGATCTCGAACGACATGTCAAATGTCGACGACGAGGCACGTCACCGGTAGAATCGCAACCTTCCATGGCTTGAAGTCCTCCAAGCTACTGGCGTCGTCGCGCAGCATGGTTACCTGATCGATGAACGTGTCTGCGGCGTGAAGAAAGGGAATCATGCTAGGGAAAATAAACGAACTTGAGGAGACACACCGTCGTCATCTACCATCAAAGGCCTCCTCCGGCGGCGGCGAGGAAGAGGGAGGGCTGGGAGAGCCTGCCGACGGAGATTGCTGCTTTTACTTAGAAGTAGATGAGAAACTGATTCTCTGCCTTTGTTTCCATCAACTGTTTAATTTTTTTTTTGCGAAATAACCACCGATTTATTAAAAATCATAGTACAAAGAATCCGTAATAATAAAAATTGTAAATAGGTCCATGGATTACCTAGCGAAGACTACAATAAGTCAAGCCCTACAAAGGTGCGCCGCCCGCCGCTGTAATCGCCTCTCCCTCACCTGAGACGGATAAACCTTGTCACTGTAGAGATTATTGTAATAGATAGATAATAGGAGAGGGTGAAGAAAGATGATGACGGCTGAGTTATTTGTTGCTAGTTGTGTCACCTAGAGAGCGATGCTGAGGTCAAGGAAGGAAAGTTTTTCTTCCCCATGTAATAAGCATATAAAGGTTAAATATGCCCTTGCGTGATCCCTAAAGCGAAAAAAGTAGGCATACAACTCCCCACGATCTTGAGTTCCAAAGATTAGATGAGAGAACTCAAGTGCTTATATTCTACCAAAAGTAAAAGGGGTTAAAAATTATTTAAAAAAATGGGGGGGTTATAAATAAGCTTTCGTGACAGGTAAAAAAGCTGAACCACGCGACGGCGGCACACCTCGTCGTTATAATCCATCCTCGCGCTCAGCGCTCGCCTCCTCCCTCCGACAAAGGGCCATCACATCGCGGCCGCGGCGCGCGCGCACCACCGAATCCGAACCCGCGGCCCGGTCCCTCGCACGCACCGCCGGCCGAGCAGAGCAGAGCAGAGCGGAGCGGGCGCCCGGGCGCGGTCTCGAAACCCGGCCGCGGAGGGGACCCCGATCCCGGCGGCTTGGTGGCGTGAGGCGAGAGCTTGAAGGAGCCGAGGCGAAGGGAATGGCGGGCGCGGCGAGGAAGAAGTTCGTCGGGCGGTACGAGGTGGGGCGGACCATCGGGCAGGGGGCCTTCGCCAAGGTGAAGTTCGCGGTGGACACCGACACGGGCGCCCCCGTCGCCATGAAGGTGCTCGACAAGGCCACCATCCTCAACCACCGCATGCTGCAACAGGTATCCCGCCCCTCTCGTCCGCTCTCAGTTCCCAGCAGCAGCAGCACGAATCCAAATCAAACTCGTTCTGCTCCCCACCTCCCCCTCCGATCCCCGCCTTTGCTTTTTGACCCAATCGACTTAACTGTTTGTGGCTCGCCTTTACTAGCAATTTGGATAATTTGCTGTATATCCCGCGCGATTGGTAGCGGTTTGGATAATTCGCTGTATATTCCGTGCGATTTTGGGGCCAGGGATTCATTCAGGTGAGGGTGGAAATATGGAATATGCCTCCTGGACAATGCGCTCCACCCAGTACGAGCAAGTTGTTCCTTTCCGGAAAAAAAAAAAGTTGGGGCAAGTTGTGCGAACTGTCGTCATCTCATTAATAAACTGCTAGCACGGAGCACCTTCAGTTTCACTCTGGAGAAAAATATTCCCTCTTTCTGTTCGATTTGAGTTCTTACTCCCCCGGTGGTTCAGAACATTTGGGACATCATTTTGACAACTGGTAGGATATTAACCGAATGCCGTGGCATTCTGTACGGAAACTGGAGCTGAGGTATTCGCTTGTATTATAGGTGGGGATTCGGCTCTCTGTATCTACAGAAATGCTATAAAGATTGGCTTCACTGTGAGTATTATTTTGGAGACCCCTTTGGGATATTATTTCGCTGATACCCTGAACAAATTGTACGGAGTCCAAAAATACCACCATCCCGTCCAGTGATTAGCTTCAGGAAAGTTTACATCTTCATTGCAATGTTTAACACTGTTAGCTCACTTTCCATTCCTTTTGACAGATCAAAAAGGAAATATCAATAATGAAGATTGTAAGACACCCTAACATAGTTAGGCTAAACGAGGTATACTGAGCATCTACTTCCTATTGTCTCTGCACAACTTCTTCTAGTCACTAAAATTATTATGTTACATATTTTATCGTTCTGTGTTACCAGCATAGTTTTTTCATTACTAGCATTTTTGACGATCTTGTAGGTTTTGGCTGGAGAGACAAAGATATACATAATCTTGGAGCTTATGACTGGAGGCGAGCTATTTGATAAAATAGTAAGAAGACACTGTTCTACACTGTTACTAACTGACCACTTAATAATTGATTATGTATTTTAGCATAAATATATAATGATTAGAATTTGTGATAGTTGACTCACTTTTTTATCTAAAAAAAAAGTTGACTCACTTCATCTTTCTGGGAAACCATTTTCTATGTTTACGAGTATATTTACATGCTTAAAATAATGAAGCTAATGAACAACTGCTTCCCCACTTGAACAGTGTAAAAAAAGAATCCTGAGGGTCTTTCTGTACACCACCCCATATATATCAGAAACTTGCTGTTTAGTAAATGTAAAATTAGATTCTGGATAAGGCAGTTATATCCTCCCAATGACCAATAGAACAAAATATATTCCTACATACATTGTCTTATGCAGAAATGCTTGCACAATACAGGTTCTAAAGTAAATGAAGAGTTCTGAACAATTCATTGGCAACCATAAATGTTTTAGGATCAATCTCAAAAGACAAAAAGTAGGTTACAATTTATGTGTTGCATACTAGAAGTACTCTGTGATTTACTATTGTGTACTTTATCCAAATCTTAACATTTGTCACTACCAAATATTTGTAGGCCCGCCAAGGTAAACTTCGCGAAAGTGAAGCTAGGAAGTACTTCCAGGAGCTTATTGATGCTATTGATTATTGCCATAGCAAAGGAGTCTATCATAGAGATCTGAAGGTCTGTTCTGGATAAGAGATGCACGCATCACATTCTTTTGTCTTATTCACTAATTGCATTTTTCACATGTTTGACAACTTTAATCTGCTTTTGTAGCCTGAAAACCTGCTTCTTGATTCACGTGGGAACTTAAAAGTTTCTGATTCGGACTTAGCACACTGTCCCAAAATGTGAGTAAAGGGATTTCTTTGCTGACAATGCATAGTTATATTTTACTGTGCTGATTGAGAGTTCTTAATTTTGAGGGGTTCCAGGGAGTAGGCCTTCTTCACACAACGTGTGGCACGCCAAATTACATTGCTCCTGAGGTATGTGATGCTTCTTCTGTTTTTAGCCTATAAACACAAAGATGCTTTTGATGTTTGTTCTACCGAAACATAACGGGAAATAGCGGTATTAAATAAGAGGTAATTAGACAGAACCACAACTCCAAGGGCAGTTATAAGTTATAACACTCAACCACAACTCTTGGACTTGTTTTCGGAGAACCACAACTTCAGGTTAACCATGAACACAGAACCCAAATCTCCCTTTTTCTCCATTTGACACAAAAACTGATGTACTTGGCCCACATGTCAGCTATGACGTGCCCGAAACAGTCCGCCCTGGAGCAAGGGGGTGCGCACTATAATCGGTGAGACTGAGCGAGCCGAACCAGTTTGATACCTCTCTCCGGAAGCCATGCTTGGAGGCGATGACGGTGGTACAATGTGAAGCGAGCCTGGTGCTGCCGCCGCGAGAGTGGTGCCGTCGTTGAGCTCCAACAAAGGTGATTTCGATGGCGCCAACAGCTTTTTGTCGGCCTCAATGAGTTTTTTGGGATTCACCAATACTCCTTCACTTGGCCCCATCCTCAGTTTTGTTTCCACAGAGAGAGATGAGAGATATGAATTCTGTGTTGGTCATTACCTGTAGAGAGGTGGTTTTCTAAAATCAAGTCCAGGAGTTGTGAAGTATAATAAGTGCCCCTGGAGTTGTTGTTCAGTGTAATTACCTCTAAAAATGTAATGGGTGCCCTTTGGTACATAACTAATTGCTATAGCTTCAGAATTTCTTTTGTAAATTTTGTAAAGAATAAGATCCGAGGAATCATTGAGATACTGAGGAGTCATGCTAGGGTTGGAGTCGTTGAGAAAGCACTACCTTTTTCTGAAAATTTGTAGAAATATGTTTTTGAAATATAAAGCATTTAAGATTGCAAAATGTCTTCAGATCTGAAGACCTTATGTTTGTTTTGTATTTATCATTTGCAATCAGTCAGTTTGCCTGTAGTTCTTTTCAGTGATCAAATCGTCACTTTGTGCTGTATTTCAGCAGTTAACTTATGGTTATTATCTTCGTATATACATGTTCATACCATAAAGTTATTCTAATGGTCGGAAGTAGTTCATGGAGATCTCAGTGTGAGCATCTTGAACTGTTTCTTTAGAAAAAATTAGAAATTTTAGTACACATGTTCTGGACTTTAACTTGGGTTGCTATTTAGGTGCTTAGCAATGATGGCTATGATGGATCTGCAGCAGATCTTTGGTCATGTGGTGTTATTCTTTACGTGTTAATGGCTGGGTTCCTTCCCTTTGAAGAAAGTGATCTTGCAAACTTATATGACAAGGTACTGTCTTCTTTACTAGTGTGGTGGTCTTGATGATCTTATATCTCTCCAAATTTGCAATTTTTAGAAGCTAACTTATGGTTGTTCTCAAATTTGAAGATAACTGCAGCTCACTTTTCATGCCCAGATTGGTTCTCGCCAGGAGCCAAGTCATTGATCCAGCGAATACTTGATCCAAATCCAAAAACTGTAAGTACAGGAATAGGTTAAATTAGATTGCATCATCTGGAAACATTTAGCGGCTACGGTAAAGCTATCATTTGAGTTGAAGCTGCCAGTTATTTACGATAGTCTCCCCATCTCCATTAAGCTAAATAATACTATGCAGAAAATTGTTGAACATCTTTTTCATATCAGTGTAAAATTGCCGCCTTTGGTTTGATAGGCTTTTCCACAATTTGCAGCGTATAACTATTGAAGAAATAAGGGAAGAGACATGGTTTAAGAAGAATTATGTAGCCATTAGACGTGGTGAAGATGAAAACGTCAGTCTGGATGATGTACAAGCTGTTTTTGATAATATTGAGGTTTGTGGATAAATTATTAATTGGTGCATTTACTCATGTTTTATATACTACTGGTTAAATTATTATGTAACTCTTGTTCAGAGTAGTCATAAGCTGCCTACGACTTGTTATCAATTTGAAGGTTTGTTTCCACTGTTACACTCACATAACTATGCATACTTGTCTTTCATCAGGAGAAGTATGTATCTGAGCAAGTGACTCAAAAGGATGGTGGTCCTCTTGTAATGAATGCCTTTCATCAGGACAAGTATGCATCTGAGCAAGTGACTCAAAAGGATGGTGGTCCTCTTGTAATGAATGCCTTTGAGATGATTACACTATCTCAAGGTTTAGATCTTTCATCGCTATTTGATAGACAACAGGTAATTGTACCTTCTTTTAGTCGGCATGATTGACTGTTTACTTTCAGTACAATTAGCACAGTAAAGTTTTGATACATTAGGACAGACCCAAGTGCACTGAGGCTCCCACACAAGGTGGGGTTTGGGGATAAAGTTTTGATACATTGATGGAAATGTATGGAGATTTTGCATGTTCAGCATTCTCATCACTAATGTTTTACCAACACTACACCCATGCCATTCGGTATTAGTTGGTATCATATGCTGTTTCCCCAGTTCCTGTGATGTTACGCTTGAGCCACAGAGAGCTTGGTAGTAGTACTGTTTTACACATATTTTAAATAAGACGGTGTAACCTGGTCTGTGCTTTTTACTAATCTTGGTATTATCACTTGTTTTGGTAAAGTCTATACATTGTATTTTAGCACCAGTTGGTCCCATGTTTCATGCTAATGTTCATGATATTTTGCATCAAACCTGTCAACAATATATTCATAATTCTAGTGGGATTCCAACGCATGATATTTTACATTAAACCTGAGTCTGGGATTGCAGCGCATGCAACCAAAACTGCTGGGATTTTATTCCCTAGCGCCCCTGTTAGCGTCTGCATTGTACATGGCCTAAGAAGCTACCATTTTGCTGTTTCACATTTTGTTCCATAACTTCCAATACATGCACCAGTTAGTCTTGGTTTAAATTAACTGGTCGTATATTTTTTGTTGTCATTTTGATCTGAATGTCTATTGTTTTTCTTTGGTGTTTACTGCATGCAATTATGCATAACTGCAGTTGTCATGGATACCTGACATACTCTTTCTTCTGATCCCTCTTACCATCTTCCGTTGCATGAACTACTCATCAATTAATGTGTCTGTAGAAACAATAATAATGGATTTCTGTTTTTAGGATTTTGTCAAACGTCAAACTCGCTTTGTCTCAAGGAAACCGGCAAAGACTATAGTAGCTACAATTGAAGGTGTAGCTGATTCTATGGGTCTCAAAGTGCAATCCCAGAACTACAAGGTATTTGTGGAAAAAGTGTTTCAATTATCAACTCTTGGGTAATTATTTACCTTTGTTAATCTTGATAATGTATTGATAAACACTGCTAATTTTACTGTAGTTACGGCTTGAAGGAGTATCGGCGAACAAAAGGAGCCCATTTGCTGTTGTATTAGAGGTGATCTTATCAACCGCTTCAGTTTGTTACTTGTTCACGAACAACATTTCGAATGTATTCTCATGCTTTGAAGTGCATTATTTTCAGATTTTTGAAGTTGCTCCTTCTCTGTTTATGGTCGATGTTCGGAAAGTCGCTGGTGACACTCTGGAATACCACAGGGTCTGTTCTTTTCCCATCACCTCCTGTATTGTAATTGGAACTTCGGGGCATTTCTGTCGTTGGAATAGCATTGTGAAAAAAAATGAGCATTACCAGATAGTTGTTGAAGTTAAGAAAGAATAATACTTAATAGTTCCACAATGCACTAAACTTGATGAGCGGTACTCACCAGACATTATGTTGCCACAGCAGACCGCAAGTCATTTGTATTTTTTAATCTAAAAAGGTCATTTGTGAATTTGATGACATGTGGCCTAGGATTTAATGTTGTCCAAAATCAAAACCATGGGGCCATATTGTGTGTACTAAGGGGTTTATGCTTACTGGTGTGCTAGAGGTTCAGTTACTATCTCAATGCTCATGAAAAATTATACTATAACATTTATACAATATGCATCTACCTTAGCACAAAAGCTATTCTTCGCAGCAAACTTGAGTTTTCTAATATTAACATCAGGATTTTTCCTTTTTCCTTAGCGTGCGGATTGATTTTTTATTTCATTTTGTCCTGGCTACCGATACATGAGGGTGTATTCTGTGTACTAACTACTAAAGGGTTTGCTGTCCTAGAAAAGTTTACAGGTTGAGCTCCTGATACCTTAGATAATTTCAGAATTCTGGCAAATTATATAGCAATTTCGTTAGCAAAGTTGTAGTTTAAGGAGTTAGCCCTTAATTCTTTGTTCATTTGGCGTTCTGATATGCTAACTTGGTGCTACTTCACCCATGGCAGTTCTACAAGAGCTTATGCAGCAAGCTTGAGAGTATAATCTGGAGACCAATAGAGGTTACTGCAAATCTGCATTGCTGAGGACAACCACTTGCTAGCTACACCTTCGCCAATACGATTCCCATATGTCAAGTTGGGGCCTTGTGGTGAATCTGGCATTGCCTATTGAACGTTGGATCCGTGCCGTCAATCATCCCAGTTGCTTCTGCTGGCAATTTTTTTTCTGACATGGCTTCCGCAGGCACTTGATGTACCATTGCTGAGCCAAACAAAGTAGATTAGGTGGTTTGCGTCCGCAGGTATGTTTCACAGTATTGATTCTGTAGATAGTTTGCATTTGTATGTCGAAGGTACATAGAGTAGACTTAGATTATAAAGTATGTGTCTAGAGAAAATAAGCTGACTGAAGGGTTCGTGTCAAACCCTGTAAATGCATGTAATGCTTTCAAGAGGAGCCAAGTTTCTGAAGATTGAATCATATCTGCTGCCTGGAATCTGGAACACTGTAAATGACTCGTGGACAGCGGGAAACCGTACCTGATACTGCAATCTGCCACGGCATTTTTTTTTGGACTGCCCATTCCGAGTTTCTCAAACAATGAATCGGTATATTGATAGAAACATACCTCGACAATGGCCGCAAAAAGGCCAGGTACTTTTATTTGATTTTGGTAACAGTTGCAGTAGTAACTGACAGGTTCCTAAGAGAGCCTGAGCCCATAACTGTTGCTAGACTAAAATTTCCGTCTCCCTTTCGTCCTTCTTGGCACGCCTCGTAGCTGGTCATGGTTTTTCATGACACTTTACAGGTGCACATATTCTATCATGTTTCTCCGCCCATGATTTAATTTCCGCTTCTTCTTTGAAAGACCTGGTTTTCAGAGGAGGCGTTGGTGGTAACTGATAACACCGTGGGGCATATCTGGGGGCTAGTAGAGAGAGTCGTGTGATCGCGATGCTGCTCTGATAAAATCCGCGACCCCAATTCTCCATTAGGCCACAGCGTAAGCCATGCACCTTGGTTTAATTAATAAGATGAACATAATAAAGACTTATTGCAACAACTCCTTAACGTCATTCATACAGTAATACCCAACATCTGACCAGTCCTAACAAAGATGAACCTGACACGGCTCTCCACCAAAAAGGTTGAAAGAAACGACCGGTAATCTCGTCACTCCAGTGACGTAAGGCCATGAACTGGGCAACCAACAGGTGCATGAACCGGAACAGGAGGTGGGGAAGAATAAGAGCAACACGAAAAGGCTTGAAAGGGACGGGGCGTCCACAGGATGCAACGCATATGGACATGCCCTGGCCAGTCGTCCTGCCTGCCTGCCTGCTCGCCACCGGAAAGGAGAGGGGAGGTCCGACCCACAGGCAGCCAGCCAAAACATCATTGGAACTTCAGGTAGTTGTCAGGGTGGCTGGAAGATGTTCATCTCAGTGAGATCAAGCTGCAACGCGCTAGCCGTCCTTCACAGGGTAGGCGACAGCATAGTTCTGAGACTTGAGAGTTTGCACCTTCATCAGACACCAAGGAGTACACACATTCTGAGACAGTACAACGCAAGGGATGATAATAGGATAGATAATAAGGTTGCAAGTATATGAAGCACAGAACTTGGACGGAAACAAATTTTATTTTATTCCAGGAAGATTGCACAAGGTTACAGCACTCAAAACACTGCCTGCAAAACCAGGGATCTGGACGAGAAAAACAACCACGGAAGGTTGTCATGGCAAGCACCTTGCCAAGGCCAGATCCCCAGGGATATCAGGCAACCCTTACAGATACTGCAGAA
This sequence comes from Puccinellia tenuiflora, assembly GCA_012064385.1. NCBI lineage: Eukaryota > Viridiplantae > Streptophyta > Magnoliopsida > Poales > Poaceae > Puccinellia > Puccinellia tenuiflora. The sequence goes on from QRDG01000089.1 coordinate 369,287, forward strand.
AAGCAACCATCCAACGCAGGCGCGCGCACACACACACACGACACACCGTGATGCATACTGGAACTGGAACCATCACACACAGAGAGATCACGCACACCTAGACATCGAGGAACCGGAGCTAAGCATCTACTAAAAGCAGACGCCGACAAATTGAAATTGATATGGAATTGAAACCAGAGGTAGTGAAGTTCACAACTCTGGAAACCAGAGGTGCTGGAAAAGAAGACAACACTGACGATATTTGAGCTCCCACAGGGGACTTGAGGAGAAAAAGAACATGGTGTAGGGACTGTGATCACAAGGGCATAGGTTGGGATGGAGGGACAAGGGTGCCACACCAATGGCAGCCGAAGGCTCAAGGAACAGGCATCCTCCCGAGAGGACGCCTGCAAAAAACGAGCACTTGGCTAAACTGCCCCACCGGAAAACAACCGACCCTAAGACAAAAGAAGCCCACCATGGCTCGGACGCGAAACGACGAACTGACACCACTACGAAGATTGACTGAAGTTACTACCTATGGTCGTATATTTGCATCTGGAGACGGATGGATGGATGACCCAGCGATTTCCAGAAATTAATCGTGACTTCTTTGTTCCTCTTAAGCAAGGATGTCGCACCACCAGAGCTGCTTCTCCAGGGACGCAATGTTGTGGTTGCCAATGAAGTTGAACTGAAGATTGAGGCCCTCCAACGATGCCGGCATGCTGCCCAAGAAAGGAACGCTCTTCTGTGTGACCTTGAGGCAGCCGGACAGTGAGAGGACACGGAGCTTGAGTCGCGCGGCCGATGCCAAGACCGCAACACCGTAATCGCTGACCATGCAGTTTGAAAGATCAAGCTCGGCAAGCTCACAGCAGCTCTCAGAAATGGCAAACAGACTTGCATCGGTTATCTTACTGCAGCTCTCAAGACTCAGATGAACAAGCGAAGTGCCATGCGCCTTGACCAGGGCGGAAATAGCTGCATCTGTGAGATTCTCGCAACCATTCAAATCAACATTGACCAGCCCACTTTCTGAACTCCTGATCAACGGAAGGAGGCCATTGTCGGTAACTGCACCAAGACCGCTTAAGTCAAGATTCTCCAAATGAGGGCAGATCATGCCAACCACGGCCAAGCTCGCATCTGTGAAGCCCGGGCAGTGCTTGATGGTAAGGGAACGAAGTGACTTGCAAACTGGAAGCTGTGCAGGCGCAGAGCAGATGTCCTTGATACCAATACACTTGACCAAAGAGAGGGTCTTAAACTTTGGGCTGCAGTTCAGGAGGAAAGCAAGGATGCCCATGAGAGTAACCTTGTTGCATTCCTCAATCTGCAAATTCTCTAGAACCTTTGCCGACTCCGCGAAATCCTTGAGAAGAACATCTGAGATCTGGCTGCACTTCCTGAGGTAAAGCTGCTTCAAGCTCAGGCAGAACTTGGCAATAGAAACAAGCGCCAGCTCGGTGACTCCAGGGCAGGAGGTGATGCTCATACATCTGAGCTTCTGCAGGCCAAGAGCATTTGCCATCACCCAAAAACCCCTCTCGCCAACCGCAGGGAGGCGAGCAAGAGTGAGGTCGGTGACCGCCTTTCCGTAGTACCCGATCACAGCAAGCGAAGCATCAGTGATGTTCAAGCCCTGGAGGCGGACCTTGGCGAGCGAGGCTGTGGCCGAACAGATGAGACCAGACACACCCTGGTCGCCAACATGTGCACAGTTCTTGATGTTCACCGCCTGCAGCTTCGAGCAGCACCGGCCGATAGCCTTGAGGCCCTCGTTGGCAACGCCAGAGCATGATTCGATGGTCAGCGTCTTCAAATCCGGGCAGCCCTGGGCAACGGCGATGAGGCCCTTGTCGGTGATCAGCGGGCAGCCTGTGATGTCCAGCTTCTCCAGCGAGGGGCACCCAGCGGCGATCTCGGCGAGCCCGGCGTCCGTCACCTGTGGAACGTCCCACAGGGCGAGCGAACGGAGCGAGGAGCAGCCGCGAGCGACCGCGGAGAGGCCGTCGTCGGTGACGCCGCGCGTGGGGTGGCTGCCGCGGACGACGAGGCTCTCCAGGTGGCCGCGGAGGGAGTCGGCGACGGCCGCCGCGGTGAGGGCGACGTCCGTGGCGCGCTCGCCCTCGAGGCTCCTCTCGGAGCGGCCCGGGCGGGCGGAAGCGGGCACGTCCTCGTCCTCGTCCTCGTCGGCGACGAACGCTTGGTTGAGGTCCGGCACGGCCCGCTTGATCTCCGAGGCGCGGATGCCGCCGAGCAGCGCGAGCCAGCGGCGGGAGACGGACGCGGAGGCGCCCCGCGCGCGGGCGCCCTGCACACGGCGCAGGACCTCGAAGAGGCACGCGTCCGGGAGCGCGTCCAGGGACGGCGCCTCCCTCAGCTTCCGCTTCTTGGCCAGTCCGACCTCCGCCGCAGCCGCGGCCGCAGCCGCGGCGGCGAAGACGGAGGGGGCCACGGCCGTGACGCGCGCGCGCTTCCGCTGGCGCACGCCGCCGAACAGAGCCGCCGCCGCTGGGTCTAGGACAAGCAGACCGCCATCTACACAAACAAACACATATACATAAGCACACAGAACCAGAAAACCCAACCAAAGCAACAATTTTTCATCCAGATCTCCGTACAGGCACCATACGGATCACAACAAATTCAGGATCTTTACCTCGGTAATCATGGAAGGGAGGCATGTTGACGAAGAAATCGAAATCGAACTCGAAATCAAGCGATTGCCACAGCAAGTGCGAGTTGGAGTGGATTGGATTGGATGAACCCCTATCACAGGGAAAAAATTGGGGGAGGAGGAGCAATGGGGGGAGGTGTGGTGGTGGTGGTGGGTTGGGGAAGGACGAGGCGGGTATTCTTATGTGGATGGTGCGGCGGGGAATCGCCTAGTTGCCCAACTTGTCACCGAGATTTGCTGGGATTCAATGAATCTCTTGGGAGGGTCAAGGGGGGAAGATTGTACACTGTACCGCCGCTGTGATGTGCTGGGCTCTGCGTCCATGCATGCACCTGTTTCTCTACTCCTTTGAGGTAGTTTCCTTGCTCTTTGCCGATTTTTATGTAGTTTCTCTTCTTTTTGATGTACTTTCAAGGGAGAAACAAAGGTTTGGATGCAACCTAAGCGACTTTGCTCCCTCTATACGTTGTATTATGTCTAGAAAAATTGAAAAAAATCTAAAAATCTTGTATGTTGCATTATGTATTTTTGGAAAGTTTAGTTGTCTTGGACAATCGGTTTGAGCATAAACATCATTTTAAGTTTCAGTAAGAAATTTCAACTTCAAATTCAAACTACGCCAAACCATAAAAAATTCAGTAAATCACGTGTACTTCATTATGCATTGTGGGAAAGTTTCATCGCATTTGAACATACATTTGTTAATAAACAGTATTTTAAGTTAGACTAAAAATATTCACTCATTGATCTTTGTCTATTGAATTAGCTTTGGATGGCTGATATGGGGAGCAAAGTCACGACCAGACGTTGATATTCCAAGTCACGGAAGCTGCGTCCCAAAGGTTTTTTTTCCTTCTTCCTCTAATTAGAACTATGCTATGGATAAACAAGAAAATTTGGAATGAATAATTCCATTTCTTATGTGCGTCATATAGTTTTGCAAAGGTGATTTTTTTTGGATATTTGAAGATAAATTTTATTGAAAAAAGTGGGTTGTCCCTCAGTTTACATGATTGTTTCGTGTGGAAAGTTTAGCCAATTTAAAGTTTTGACTATTTATAGTTAGTCAAACCCTATTATATCAATATCAATCAAAGCTAACTTAAGATGGTAAGGTCTTTTAATATGCTCATTTTTTGATTGATGAAATATGTGGTCACCCTAAAAAATATTCAACCTCAGAGCTTATATCAACGATGCATGACTACGAATGGGTTTCTCCATCATTAGAGTCATCTTGGTTACATGTCATGCGGTCGTGGTGATGAGGTTGTGGCATCCGGTGCGGTACCTCCTATTATCGGGGCTCTCTTGGTCAGTAAATTTTACGATTTTCTTGCCACCTTGGAGGCTGCTAGCCGTGGATTTGGCAAGTTGATGGGTTGCCTCTTGCTGTAGAAGGCTATTAGGGACAAGAGCAAAAATGTGGATGCTACCCGTCGGTCCGGCATTCTGAAGGAGAAGTCTTTCAAGGGCAAGAAGCTAGAGTTAACTCGGCAGTGCCCCTCCGTGAGGGACTTGGGTTTTGAGATGAGACGTCATGACGTAGGTGATTTCGTCGGCTAACAAGGAAGACGTGATTTTACCCAGGTTCAGACCCTCGAAGGGTAAAACCCTAGTTCCTGCTTGTCTGGTTGTATTGATCTTGAGATTACAAGGGTGTCTTGATGGTTATGGTGTGCGATGCGATCTGAGAGGGCGTAAGTCCTTACGCGGTGGCCTCTCCCAACCTTTATATAGGAGGCTGGGTCCCGGGTGCTCGTAACCGGGTAGGTTACAAATTAGGGTGAAACCCTAACTTCTAGTCTTGTGCGTCACGCCGTATCCAAGTGTGGAAGACTTCTTTGCTTGGCCCGTCCGTTGCCCTAAACATGGGCTTGGGCTTCTTGAGTCCTTAGTGGATCACCTGACATGCATTTCGACTAAGCCATACCGGGTACCCGACAGGTGGGACCCGATAAGTGTGCCCATGTCAGTAACATCGCGAAGGCGTCCCCGTCTACTTGATGTCCTTGTTGTTGTGTTCTCATCGGTTTTAGATTTTGTTCCATGTGTTTGGGGATTTGCGGTTGTATCGTGTTGGACGCGTTGGTTGGTCTGTCGTGGCGCTTCATGTTTTTGGGAGCAGTCAGCATGCATATGGTATTGTTGTAACGGTTTTTTCTTGATTTAATGTTACAATTATCTTCTCCTTAAGCTCGTAATTCTGGCGTGGCCTCGTGCTCCCGGGTAGCTTCCTATATCCTCATGGCCAAAACGCGTAGATGGAAAATTTTTTTTGAACAAGGGGTGGGGCCGCAAGGACCCCGGAGCTGCTTATATCATAACACGTGGTGGGTAAAAATTACACAGAGTCCCTTTTACAACACTCGCCTTAAGGAACCTAGAATTTGAGGATAAGGCCACTGATTTAACAGAAAACACCCTAATACTAAAAGATAAAAAGCCACCGGGTACTAGGGCTTCACCACGACCAATCGCCGGCGACCTCTAGGCATAGGAACCACCGAGATCAGAGAGGGGAACGCTCGGATGCTCTCCTCCTGCGCTGCCACCGGCCAACTCGAAATTGCCGGGGACGAACCACTTGGCTATTTCGAGGCGCCGAGCTCCAGCGCAGGATTCGGCAAGCCTCCGACATGGAGGTTGAAGAAAGGCCTCCTTCACGGCCATAGATCACGGCGGCAAACAAGACCACCGCGTGTGTTGCTTTGAGCTGCGGAGCAAGAACGGTAACCACCACCTCACAGAAGTTGGAGAAGACCGACGGCACCTCTCCCGCCCCTCGCCGCCACGGCCGGCGAGAGGAAAGGCACCACCAGCACTCCGCCCGTTGCGGAGCGGACATGCATTGCTGACCCCCAGAACCGGAAGGCCCTCGAGCTTATAAGAGAAAGAGGATGCAGCACCTTCATCTTCCATATGCGGCCCCGACTCCGCCGGGAGAAGAGCAGGTGCCACCATCCAGCAGACACGGCTCGGGCGCATCCGCGGGCAGATCCTCACCCGCGAGGCAGGAACACGCACAACAGCGAGCTCCTCGCATCCCTCGTGCCTATCACCACGACCGCGAGGAGGAAGTCGAGGAAACCTCAGATCTGCACGAGACCCTACTCCACCACCGAGCTTTATTGAAAGGGGCGCGGGGGGGGGGGGGGGGGGGGGGGGGGGGGGCCGCCGCCACTCACCTTCGTCTCCAACCTTAGGAGCACGCCGAGCAGCAGCATGGCCACTAACCATCGTCGGAAGCAGCTCGCTCGCTCCGACGAAATCCACCCCAACAACATAGCGCCAAACCAGGACACATCCTGAAACACTAGAGCAACCCTACCTCTACTGGTATATACAAGGGGAGGGCGGCCTCCCCCTCCACCCTTTCCGGCCGGCAGAGCCGCCGGAGAAGGGGAGGAGACAAGACGGGACTCTCACCGAGCAGTTAGAGGAGAGAGAAGAAGGAGGGGCATAAGATACTGCGTAGATGGAATTAACCAACCTTTATTTTCACAAGTTCCATCCGGCACATACATGCAGCGTACCCACAGGTCGGCCGGCCGGCGGGCATCCAGTCCGGCCGTTTCCACGTACCCGCCGTCCATCAACAGAACGACAAACGCGACCGCGCATGCACCACCCACATCGATCGAACCGAGACCGAGAGAGAGAGAGATTCCTTCTTCGTTCACCCACCCACGTACAACACGCACGCATCTGCATGCGTCCGCGTGCTTCCAGGTGCATGCATGCATCGCATGTAGCCACACAACGGACCTTTTCTTCTCTTCTCGGGATCAGTCTAATAGCGCCGTTCCTGCCTTTTTTGTCTTCGTCGACTCTTCTCTGGCATTTCTGCTAATTAAGCAGCTGGAACCCGGTGATCACTTTCTCATCACATCATCCCACTAGCCAAAACGCCTGCTGCTTCATGCTGCGCTCTTCTTCAGTCGGGACGTTAATAAGCCGTTCTGATGCGTGGCCGGACCGGTTATTGGGCCGCCCGGACGAGACTCACGGCGACGTCAGCATTTTTTGTTTTACAAATACTTAAATTCGACAAATTCTATTTAAATAATTAGGAATTTTTACAGATTTGAAAGAATTTTGATAAATCTAAAACTAATCTTAACGCGACGGTACCGGTCGAGGACGGAGCGGCTCGTACTTGACCGCCACGTCACCGTCGTTGTCCTCCCCGTCCTTGACGACACCGCTGGGCCCCGCCTCGGCGTCGTCGGTGGTGAGGTCGTAGAACAAAAAGACTTTTGATAAACCTAATCTAAATGTGGCGGTAGCGGCCGAAGACGGTGAAGTCCAACGCCTACCGCCGCGCCGTCGTCGTCATCCTCCTCCTCATCTTTGACGACGCCGCTGGGCCCCGCCTCGGCGTCGTCGGCGGTGAGGTTGTAGAACGACGCCCCGTTCATCTGCATGTTGTCCTGCACGGACCACTCACAGGCCTTCTCGTCGTCCAGCGCGGGGCGACCCTCGAGATCGGCGGCGGGGTCGAAGAGCACCTCCTGAGCCGTGATGAGGATCTCGAGCTCCTACGGCTCATCCTTCACCTTCTTCGGCGGAGGATTTTTAGAGATATATAATCTTTTTCATCTTGAATGTTTGCTGAAAATGGAATAATTTGATTTCTTATTTGGGTCATATAGTTTTGCAAAGGTGATTTGTAGATATTTTAAGATAGCTTTTATTGAAAAAAATGTGGGTCGTTCTTCGGTTTATATGACTTGTTTCTGCGAACTATTTTGCCAAATCAACCACTATTTTTTCAAAATCATCACTATTCTACGAAAATCAACATTGTTTTAAAAAAACCATGGGTATTCACATAAATACATAAGAATACCCCTAGCGCCGCCCCTGGCGCGTAAAACGCAGGTCCATCCCATCCCAGCCGTTTTCCACATAGTACGTACCCGCCGTCCATCGCTCCGTCCACGTGAACAAACGCGGCCGGCCGGCCGGCGGCGCATGCACATCGAACCGAGAGAGAGAGAGAGAGATTCGTGCGTGCACCCACACCCACCCCACGCCACGTACAGCACGCACTGCGCCAGCGTGCACCGAACTTGGACGCCCCGGCCCGATCCAGGGGGAGCGCCTTTCTCTTCTCTTCTCTTCTCTTCTCTTCTCTTCTCTTCTCGGGATCTTACCTAATCTTGCCGTTCCGTTCCGTTCCGTCCATCCGTCCACTGGCTTTTGTTTTTGTTTCTTCTCCATCTGGCATCTCTGCTAATTAACCACTTGGACCCCGGTGATCCACTTCTCATCCCATCATTAGCCAAACCCTGCAGCTGCCCTGCTACTACTTCATACTGCTGCTCTACGGAGACATCTTATCTTAATTAATATACACTGCTACCACCGATCATCCACGCGGTTTCGCCATTAGTTTTGTTATTATTATTTATCAACAAAGCTTCTTCTTCTTCGTCTTCTTTCAAGCATTGATGATCCAGAGTACTCTGCCAAATCAAAATAGGTCTTTGGTGGCTGTTAATGTCCTAGGATGCACGCCAATGCATTTTTGTTGCCAACATTAACAAAATCATGTATAAGAAAAATCTTAACCAATTACTTTTTTATTAGCCAAACATTTGGTGGGCTGAACTTTAGCATGTGTATTTTTTTTTACGGATTTATGCATGTGACTATCTTTTTTCTTCAAGGTTTTACATGGCATATTGGTACATACTCATATGATTGAGTTAATTTTGTTTAAATTTAATACTTTGGTGTTGGTTTTTTCCTTAATAAGATTGCGTACATAACTTTCTAAATTAAATTGTATGAAGTGAAGTTTTGGAGGACGTTCGTTGATGATGGTATTTTTATAGATCTTGGCCGAGTTCAAACATGTGTCGGCTGTTGCTCAATCGATAGAGATTTTGTTAAACCTTGATCGGTGGATGACTATTCAGATCTCTATCGTGTGGTAAAAGAACATGATATATGGTTTCTAAACCTAGAAATCTTTGTTGTGCAAAACGTCAAAAATTATAACGCATTGTTAAAATAATATTTATGTTAAAAGTCAGTATCATAACCAAAATACGATGAGAATTGATGATATGCCATCTTTAGGATGCTCTATATTTCAAATTACTCCGCATACTATTTGAACCATCATGAAAAAAAATCCGGAAAGTTTTGACCAAGTATGCAGAAAAGAGAAACAAACATCTAAATAACGAATTAATATTATTTGAACTATCACGAAACATAACTTCGTCTCATATGCTTTTGGTGTTGTAGATGTAGTTTTTTTTCCCTTGCATAGTTAACTTTGAAGAAAGTTAATATGCGGGATAATATGAAGCGAAGGTCGTACATTAAGAAGCTGACAACGAATTAACCTGCAACACATAGCATGCCACTCTGTGCAAAACGAAGCGCATCACAACATGCTAACTTAATCTCAGCTAAGCAAAACCGGCAGTCTATATATACGTACATTAGGCCTCATATTTGGACGCAAAACTCAGCGGCCCCATAATCAACAGGCGTGTAGCTGTTTTACTTTGTCGATGTGTTGTCCTCTGACATATGGAAGATCCATTGTATCTGCGCTGCGCAGCTTCGGGGTCCGGCTAGATTATTTAGTCGGTTTGACAAGTTGTCCCGGCCTGGTCGATCATGCGTGTCGTCATTACAGCCTGCCACCATAGAATTAGTTTCATATGTGCTCCTGTCGATTCAAAATATTCAAAGGAAAATAATCACAAGCTTCCATGTTGGTTCGTGTCCTGACTTGCAAAGGAAAAACAAAGAGACCTGAACAACTTTCAACTCCTTGATTTATCCTTTGCATGCTCTACCGAACAGCTAATTTGGACCAAGACCTCTTGATCCACATACTTACCCTTCTTTGCATTGGGTAGCTCACGCACGGAGACTCATGACCAAGTAAGAACGGAGGGCAAGTTGGTCTTAACTAGTCCTAACCAATGAAATGTGTGAGCTGTTTCTCACGCTAAGCTCTCGCAAGTTGCTAGAAAAATACTAGTGCTTGCACCTGGTATGCAGAGAGCTCCTTTTCCGTAGAAAACTGCGAGAAGCTTCATATTCTTGGTCTGTACGTAGTCTCTTTATTCGGGCTGTCCGGGTGAGCTGAACCCAAAGCATATGGATCATCCATCTGTATTTTACTATACACAATATTTTAGTACGACGAGGGGAGCCGCTGTATGAGACTGGTAGTGATCACCTCATCGATCATAATACACTGCCGGCCGGCGTGCTTGATATTTTGAATGTCATTCGTACCTCTGTCTCGAAAGGCAAAGAAACTTATGTGTAAAAGTGTCTTTGGTGAAACATATATCAATCATATAGTTTGCCATCATCGCAAGGCGTATACACAACTTGCAGGTCGATCTTGATTCTCTCTTCGCCTTTCTTGGACCATTCATGCATGCCTGCAAGATTGACCTTTTAATTCATGTTTTCTTGGAACCACTTGATCCGAATGCGCCAAACATCGAGACCTTAGCTGTAAATATCTCGACCGGCAATACGTGGTTCCTCGATGGGCCGTTTCTCCAAGAACGAAGAAACTGCGAGTAGGTCGCTGTCCATCGATGGATGCCGGCGACGTCCGAGACAACATGCATTCATGGTTTACTCTTCTCTTGTGCCTTGGGCCGCCGGTTATTCAAAGAATTAATGATTTGCATTAAGCATTAGCGTTTCAAATTATTCATATTAATGATTTGCATTAAGCATTAGCATTTCAAGTTCTGCAAGATTGGCCGGACTTCCCATGGCCAGAACTAACTGAGGCCGCATCTTTGGACGCTAAACTCAGCAGCCCAATAATCACAGCCGTGTACCTGTTTTAATTTGTCGATGTGTTGTCGTATGATATGGAAGATCCATTGTATCTGCGCATGCAACTCCTAAAATGTAAAATCCTAAATAATTTAAGACACCACTGCAAGATACTAGTACTTGGTTTGACAATTTGTCCCTGATTGATCAGGTGCCGTCATTACCGTTGTCACCATCTTGTTGTATTATTATAGCTCTATATGTACAATCGTTTCAAAGGAAAAATATCACAAATTTTCATGTTGGATTCGTCTCCTAAAAAGCTGTTGAAGACGTACGTCGATCCAACTCCTAGTTTAATTGTGCAGACAAAGTCGTCCAATTATATGTCCAAATTCGACTACGGGGCTAATTAATCTGTACTTGTCCATCATTATATATTCTGTGGGTACTGATATGACAAAGGATAGTGCAAGCCAGTAACATCAAAAAAAGAAAAAGAAAAAAAGTAAAGCCAGTGAACATGTATTTTTTCTTGATAAAGGGAATATATTAATATCGCAAAGATACCAATTACACATAGCCTCTGCAACAACAAGATATCGAAAGACATACAGGATGCACACAGCCAAGAAAAAAATAAAAAGGAGAGAAAATTAAAAAACAAAGATCCCGTCGGAGTGATGGAACACTCGCAACAACAACACTCTAACCACCACGAAAGTACAACACCCGGAACGCAAAAAAGTTCTTCAAAACAATGCCTTTAGCAAGGCCATTGCCAGGTACAACCAATGAGGGTCAGACCTTGGGCTTTCACCCTGAAGAAAGAACGTGATTCCAAAATAATGCCTTCAGCAAAGCCATTGCCAGGTACAGCCAATAAAGGCCAGACCTTGAGCTTTCACCCTGAACATCATGGCGCGGTACTTAGTACCACCAGAACGCTGTCCACATGTGTTGCCGCTCCCTCTTGCCAAGGCTGCTGCTGCAAGTCACCAACACCTGACACACAGTGCCTAGAGTTTTCAACGCAACCAAACCTCCTCTCCGCCAACACAAGCTTCCGATCACAACCACCATGACTTTCTTCACTACTGTCAATATCATGGAAATCAATTAGACATGTCGCATGACCACGACAAGACAGTGAAGCTTCGCGCCTCGCCCTCACAAAGCATCTCTGGCCATAGATGAGAGCGTGCATGACCGGATCAATTCCAATCTAGATATCCAATGACGCCATGCGCCAAACCGCTGAGATCTCCGATGGAAAGACCGGAACACGTCGGCAGCCCGATCCTGGAGGAACACATGTAGCAGATCGATGGTCTGGTACTCGAAGACCAGCAGGGCCACCACCAGCAGATCGGAGTGGGATCCCAAGATCCACCACTCCAGATCACAACGAGGCCGGTCGTCAACCTCCAGAGAAGAGGTCTCCGCCGCCATGCCCAGGGCACGCCGCTCCGGCTCCCATGTGATGCGCCCCGTCGAGCGGCGTAGATGCAATCCGGCCACGCGCCATCGCCGCCATCTCACCCTCCGACCGTCGGCGCCACGTACCACCACCACCACGGATGAGATCAGGGGCGCCTCCCCAATCCCCCGGGTCGCGACCAGCAGAAAGCCCCGACGACACCTCCGACGGCGGCGGGGGTGGGAGAGGCTGGAGGAGACCGGAGGAGTGTGGAGGGGAGCTCCCTGGAGTGGCGCGACACTGCCACCCGGGGGAGAGTTAGGTCGTGGTTCAGGGGAGACGATCAACTTTTGGGGGGAGAATTTCACTTCCCCGGCCTCTGCACCAACTAGGGATGCACACAACCATTAAGCATGAGTACCAGGATTTTTATCTTGGTTAATAACCAAGCCTGGTCCTCAGGATAAATATGTTTTTTTGAACATGTACGCCCGAGGGCTTACATGACTTGTATTCAAAGTAGTAAGGAAGCAGTACAAATAGGCATGCAAGCATCAATATACTAGGAGGATACAGACGCAAACCACCCACACGGAGGTTCCTAGCACAATGAAAATTGCACCAAGGTCCTTGAAGCCTGCCGCAACCACAAAGCGCACGCCGGCTTTGCCGTCTCCGGAGGAGCAAGAGAGCATTCGCAGCTCGACCAAGCCTTACCAGTGAAGAAGCTCCTAGCCCAAAGGCGTTACCGAGTTGCCATGGCCACCAGCTCCGCAGAACTGGATCAGAAAGGCTGATAAAAAGCATCGACCGGAGGAAATCTCCAACATCAATACCACCGGATCTGGGGATGAATCCACCTCGACCCATAGCAAGCATCAACCCATAGCAAGCATCACCAACCCCCAAGGCCAGCCCCTCACCGCCACCACTCCAAGCAGCAGCACCAGAACGAGGCCTCCCCCAAGGCTTCAACTCCACAGGCCTCTCGCCGGCAGCAGCCACACCACCATCGAGCAGGAGCAAGGCCAAGGAGATCAAAGTTCCTACAAGCATCGTCAGCCTCCGCTCCACCAGGATGCTGACAGTGAGGAAACCGAAGAACCTAGACTAATCTAGGACAAAGAGCAAGCACAACGAGATCTAGAGCTCCCCTCCCCCACTCCACGGTGCCAAGACGACGGCCGGAGGTGAAGGGGAGCAGCAGATCCGCCGACGAGACTAGGAGAAAGGCGGGTAGGGTTGGGAAGGGGAAAAGAGAGTGCTGTTATGAGACAATATCTCATTAGATAAGAAACATAAATATATTAAATATGAAAAGGAAGAAGCAATCCAGCTAGTATTTGAGTCCTTATTCATTGACGATTCTGAAGTTGCTCGACGGAACAATTTTCTACGGAGATTCATTCTGTAAGGTTTATGTGAGTATTCTATGTCAGAAATATAATATATTGCAACGCCTATTCCATCAGTTCAGACTTTTGGTATAATTGGCTAGTGCAACAATTCAATATGATATCACAGCAAGAGCTCTAGAGTTCAAATCCTGGCCAACGCAATATTAAAATTAAATATCTGTAGACACCCCAAGTCCACGTCATAGGCGCGTGAAGTAAAATCCACGTCCTAGGCTCGTAAAGAAAAAAATTCCACGGCCTGGACGTGAGGGGGTGTCAGAAATATAATATATTGCACCATCTATTCCATTAGTTCGGACTTTTGGGATAATTGGCTAGTGCAACAATTCAATATTCTATAGTCTTTGGGTGTGACTAATTCTCAGTCGACTAAGAATTAAGTTATTCTTACTCAGGTGACATCATCAAAACTTAGTTTCAACCTATTTTGCAAGTCATGCTTAGCACAAATTGCGAAGCAAATCCAACTGCTTACGATATTTTCTTTAGTTATACCCCACTTAGAACTGAAAAATATGAGTTCCAATACAACTTGTAACTCATAAATACACGAATCGCTATTCAAGTCCGACGGTGTATGACTCGATTGGGCACTAACTTAATCTCAGCTAAGCAAAACCGACAGTCTATATATACGTACGTACATAAGGGATGGAGATGATGTTTGGCGGTGCAGATGAACCCGTTGTGCAAAATGCACTTTTAACACATTTCGAAATATCAAAAAAATTCAAAAAAAATTCCGGATGTTCATATGAAAAATGTCTATCCGTGTAAAAAAGTTTCGCATTAAAAAGATATTTTGTGTGACCGGTATAAAAAGACAAAAAAATGTTACGTACAAAGCCATTTTGGAACGTTGGGGATTTGTCTTTTTTACTCCGGCCACAAAAAATGTCTTTTCATCCCGATTTTTTTTGTACGAACATAAAATGTTCATATGTACATCCAAAAATTTTGTTTGAATTTTTTTGACATTTCAAAATTCGATTTTTTGGATAGTGGATGTAGATGCACCTATGAGCCGAAATGGATTTCCCGACATAAGGCCCCATATTTGGACGCAAAGCTCAACGACCCTATAATCAACAGGCGTGTTGTAGTGTAATATCCCGTAGTTTAGAGAGCGGAAAGGGTGGAAATAGAATTTGTGCATTCGCATGGCATGCATCTAAAAATGCGGGTAAATTTCGCGCTTTTAAAATAAAGGAGATAAAGTGATCGATGTTTCGCTCGACTCGATGAATTAGGGTTTAGATCATCATGTCAAGTGCAATAAACTTCGAGATGAGCTTTATACCAAATTAAATTGAAATCACAAAAACAAGAAAGGAGTTATCACTCGACAGACTAATTAGTCAAATTAGTCGATTGTCGAGGTGCGAGGTTATTGAACATGATCTATCCTAATTCTCGACACTCTTAAGAACAATTCAATAATATGACGAGATATAATTCAAATCAATTGACCACTTCAACATACAACATCTATATGATCATATTATCATATAATTCACATATTCCACACTTCACCAAATTCCAAATTCATTCATACATCATCACAACATACATCAACATTCATCCATGATCTCAAGTATATTTATACCACCATATCATCAAATCATACATACATGAGATCAACAAATCATTCTTACACAAATGTCATATACAATTTGACATGACCTATCCTAATTTCCAACACTTTTGAACACAAATCTATAATACAACATTAATATCCCTCAAATAGGAACCTTAACACAACAATATGATTAATACATCAAAGTTCACATATCTTTGGTCACACGAGAATATAATCCATCCATTCCTCATAACATACAAATCATATTATCATCTCACCTACACTCATCTCAAATTACAAATCCCTTATACAATCCAAAAATTCAAAGTCCAAAGTATAACTGATACAACTAATTCAATTGGGGTTATATACAAATTTTACAAGTTCCAAATTGAAAGAATAATAAATATTACAATATTTCCAGATTATGCTCATATCTTAAAACAAGTAAAAGAAATTTACAAATAATCAAAAGAATTCTTAAACTAAGATCATCTTAATCTTCATCTTTATCTTGGTTTTCCAATCATCTTATTCTTTCCTATTTTCTTATTCTTCATTTCCTGCAAAACAAAACAAGGCAGAAAAGCAGAAAGAAAGAAAGCAATAATTTGCTATTATCAACTTCTCTAGTAAATAAAATTGTGTGATATTCAACTGCTTTGAGTGTTATAGAAGTAGTTTGGTAACAGGGCCTGATCAACCTTGTTAGCAAATTATTTCTGTATGCCTAAAGCAATTGGAAGTCATATAACCAATTGAAATTCATCTGAATATAAACAAAGACAAAAGAAAGGTTTCCACTAATTAAAATGTATGCCTTCACCACAAGGGTGAGGCAATTGGTTTTGGAACTTAACTAATAGATACTAGAAACTTGTCCTAATATCCAATTGATGACTAGATGGATCAACTTTATCTTAGGCAACATCTGGTCTTATGGATCAAATTGGATCATTAAAGGCAACATGGATCAATTAGGCAACAAGGACAAGAGGCAACTTGGATCCATACAAGAAAAGGGACAATAGGCAATATTGATCCATATTTATTATCTTAGGCAACAAAGGCAGCTAGTTAATCCCTCTAAATCTAGTCAAGTTCCTAATAAAAAGAAAGCCCACATCTTAATATCTCTCCAATGATATTAATTATCAAAGAAGAAAAACCAAAAGACAAAGCCCACCATCCTTAGGCCAAGGCCCATATAAGAGATTTAGCCCACAAGCCCATGTAGTAACAAAATCCACTTGGCATGCCCAAAAATAAATCCTAGAAGAGGATAATACCAAACTTGAGTGGATAAGCATGCCACATAAGGGGATAAGAACAATGACTAGGCATGTCTATCCACAAGCAAAATATCTACTATTACTTCAACACCAAGTAATCCTCATGCTAGGCCTATATAAGAACATGCTTGCCACACATAAAATTCGAATTTGCTCTCTATGGTATTTCCCACAATTAAAAGAAACAACCAGCCGCACCACTTCTTTCTCACATCAACACAAACATATCAACAACAAACCATACTCTTCCATATCAGCCATAGCATCTCAAGAACACCACCAAACCATGCCCAATCTTTAGAACAACTAGGAAATAGGTCAAGCAGCGAGGAGGAGCAGGCTAGCCACAAGACGCAGGTTATCATCATTTTCCAGAAGACCAAGCTTCTCTCCAACAGCAGGTTACTAGGATCAAGAGCATTTAGATGAGAGGGAAAGAGAGGAGAGGAGTACAGCAGCTACTCTCTTTGGGAGAGGGAGGAGATATTTCTCTCAGATCTGCATAGAGTTGCTATGCTAACTCATCACAAAGAATTAAAGCTCATCACAGAGATAAAAGGCCACCAAATAAATCTATTCTTATCAAAATATTTGCCTCAGCCTTTGCATCATTGGCATGGCTAAGAAATTAAGCACAACAGATCTGTTCTTATCAGTTTATATCCATCTATCTAGCCATAGAAAGGCTGGATATCCACGCTTTTACACCACAAACACAACCAGATCATGTATGCACATGATTTAGCAGGCAAATTAATATTCCAGCCACTAAATCCAAGTATGAGTAGTATATGAAAAGATATTCAAGTTACCACTGATGCAAAGCATGATCTGATCATGCAATCATGCAAGATATTAAATACATAGGCACACTACATGGCAAGATCATGTATGCATATGATCTGTTGCTTACTAGCAGCAGCCAGGAACTAAAACACCCAAGAAAAGCAAATACAAGTATATAAGGTATCTGTTCTTATTAGTTTTCACAGCCAGATCTATCCAGAGATATATCTACAAATTGCTATAGCACAAGTTTATGCAATAATCATGTACATGTTGCTGTATAGCAAGTAGTTTATGTCCAGGAACCACAAATCACTCAAATCGGATGCACCACATTTATATCAGTCCCAAATCATGCATACATGTCAATTGAGCAAGCTACAGAATCATCACAGTGAGACAAACGAGCTAAGCCGTCAAGAAATAAAAAGCTATCAAGCTCAAGGACTTAAACCTGAAGCTAAAATATATCCTATGGCATGTATTAGCACTTCACAATCATTTGCATAGCAACATAATAAAGGAGTCATCACACATCACTCTAGGAAATTTAATTGACAGGAGTGTAACCAACAAAAATGGACATTTCTTCCGTTAACAGTAGGTTTAGTGGCCACACACACTAGACAGCACAATTAGACGGATAAATTCATCACCATAATCAACTAGAACATCACCACTAATCACCACAGTTCATCGACACGATGGCCGGTCCCAGATAAAGAACTCACCTGGTTGATGTGTAGCCGAGGCAGAGCAAGGGGAGCTGGAGTAGGTGTAGTCAAGGAGGCGTAGCAGCAGTGCATCACCGAGGTTGCAGTGGCGGCACCACTGCCGTCCCGTCGGCGACAGCAACACCACATCACCACACCACCATATCCAGCAGCAGAACACCAGCAGCACCCACAGCACGACAGAGCACCACCACTTCACCATGCACCACCAAGACCACCGCCAGTGAGCAGAGAGCGAAAAGAGGGATCATGGCGGCGTGGCCGAGCAAGAGGCTCTGCAAGAGAAGAGTGCAGGCAACGAGGTGGCGACGCCGGGTTGCGCCCACCAGGGCACCGTCCCGCCGGCGCCAGCGTCATGATAGAGAGCTGGAGGTCGAGGCGGCGTGCTCGAGCAAAGCTCGAGGATGTCGGGGAAGACAACCAGAGCTCGAGGGGGAAGAGCCGTGGCCGATGAAGACGAGCAGTGGTGGCGTCGAAGGGGTCTGGCGGAGGAGATCGAGCCGGCGGTGGCCGGAAGCGTGAGCAACCGCAGCTAGGGTTAGGGTTTGCGTAGGTGACCGATTGAGGTCGTAGGAGGCGGACCCTTGAGAAGTTAGGTGCAGGGGGAAGGAATCAGGGAAGCACCGGGGAGCAGCAGCACGGGAGGTGGCCGGCGACGACCGGAACCCGCCGCGGTGGCGGCGAGTCGCCAGAGAGAGGGGAGAGGAACGAGCGGGCGCTCGGGGGAGTGAGAGAAGAGTGGCTAGGCTGGTTTGACCGACCCGAACCAGTCTTGACTTGGTTCAACCAAGTTCCCGAGGGCATGAGTGCAATTTATAAAAAATTGCTGAGTTTAAACCAAATTCAAATCAAATCCAAACTTAAACAAAATTCTAACCCAAATAAAAGTCCTAAAAATAAAATAAAAATATGTTTTCAACTCAAAATTTTATAAGGATTTCAAATATGATTTTTATTTCATTTATTGAAAAGGTTTTCTTGAGTAAAAAATTCAAAGATCCTTAAGTGGATATAATTTGAATTAATTTCAAAATTAAGTTTTGAAATTATTTTCTTATGTGAATAATTCAAAGATCCTTTAGTGGACATGAATTGAATTATCTACAAAAATTCAAGGATCCTTAAGTGGAAATGAATTGAACTATTTTCAAAAACAATTATTTTTCTAAAAGAAAAACAATTTGAATAATTAGCTCAAAATATATATTTTGAACTTTATTGCATACTATAAATGACTGTCCTGTAACTCATCCTAGGTAAAACACACAAAGAAGAATCCATCTAAAATCATTCACCCTTGTGTTGATAATATTTGAAAGTTCGTCAAGTAAATAAAATTTGAATAAATAATTACTTCTTGATGTTAATGAAATGTTTTCTTAAAGGCATGAAAATTGATAACTTAAAATTGCAAATCTTCTTTTTCTAGCAAAAAGAAAAGTATTTACTTGAATAAAATAAATTCTTTACCTCAATAAAAGTAGTAAACACTCAATTCTAGATATCATAACAATTCAAAGTAATTTAACCAACCCACAAATTATAAACACTAATTAATCCCTAACCCCTAAAATCACTTTAGTTGTCAAAGTATCAAATAAAACAAAGCCTAACTTACAAGCTTGGGTATTTTTGGGGATTTTACGATGCATCTCATATCTATGCATAATAGCATCTTGACAGTGTTTCCAGTAGTCCTTACCAGGATTACATTGCTATTTTCAGATCTCGGGGTTTTACCGCAAACCCTAGAACCCCGAAGGACATGAATTGCCACCTTTATCATAGGAAAGTTCATTCTTGCATACCGTTTGATGTATTTTTATCAAAGTACTTGCAAATCTACTTATACGTTCCTTTCACTTGCATCAAAAAGAAAAGGTATTTTCGAATGATGTGGTATATACTATTGGTTGGCGGTGGAACAATGGTAAGATGAATAGGTACGGTGTTCCATCGTATGGGAAGGTATATATCCTTAGGAACTAATAACCCCTGTTCCAGTGATCCTTTCGCCGTAGTGAAAGCATCAACCAACGGACTTTGTATGGGCGGGGTCAGTCAGAGGCTTCTTTTCTCATCCGCATATCCTCGGCAGGCCTACACC
Organism: Puccinellia tenuiflora; assembly: GCA_012064385.1. Classification (NCBI taxonomy): domain Eukaryota; kingdom Viridiplantae; phylum Streptophyta; class Magnoliopsida; order Poales; family Poaceae; genus Puccinellia; species Puccinellia tenuiflora. The sequence goes on from QRDG01000089.1 coordinate 389,061, forward strand.
GGGTTGGGTCGTTGCGGCGGCCAACAGCATGAAAGCGCGTGCTCTTCCTGCCCGACGGTGTAATTGGTGGGGAAGCTCGGGAGGGGTGATGGGTATGCGTGGAACATGATTCCCCTACCGCATCATAAATGGGCGGATGTGTGTTGATTTGGGAGAAGCTCCACATGACTGGATGTCCTGAGCCTTGCTATAACACTCATGGAGTGTAAAGAGAGCATATATAGGGCCAGACAACTATTGGGTAAAGTCATGCAACTCTGCAGAGTCAAACAACAAATTTGTGATATCACAACCGTGTTCCCGGAATGGAACTACGAGATCGAGGCCGGAATGGAGTCCCATTTGGATTCACAAGACCGGTGGAGGCTGGGACATAGTTTTCAGAATAAAATCTATCATTTGAAGAAATTTTTGCAAAAACTTGCATCTATGCCAAAGACCCGAGGTTTTGGCAGTAGCTAGTGCATGAAACACCTTATCTCTATATATTCTGAACTTGCTGAGTAACACTGTTACTCACCCATTCCTATTTGACCCCCTGCTTAGGCTTTTGGAGCCATCGGAAGAGATGTCAGTTATCCATCACGATGTCGAGGAGGTCTTCCACAAGGAATCAAGCCGACCTGGTGGAGCTTGAAGGAGTTGACCGCTACTTCACCAACAGAAGAATGACGACAACCTTGGCAATGGAGGGGCAATGACCACAGTGTCAATAGCATACACAAAGACCACACTACCAATGGAGGAGACAACATCTATTGGAAGGAGGAATACAACCCTGGATAAAGATGTTCCAGATGGAATCAATTAGGGCTATGACAATAGTAGTAGTGGATTAGGAATAGAGCTAGAGCTGATCTCCAGCTTAGTGATACGAATTGGATATTTTCTGGATTTCATTTGTATGAGACTTGCTTTTGTATAAAGGAGGTTCGCAAGATTTTGTATTGAATATTGTTGTAATTCTATAGTGTTACCTTGGACCTGCTATGTTTCTGTTGTACTACTCTGAGGGATGTAATATTCACGAACAAGTCCTTCTGTGAGTATTATGTCAACGACTTGCGCACTACAACATGCAGTGGTGTGCTGGGTCACCGCAGATGGTATCAGAGCAAAAGCGACCTTAGGTTTAAAACGCTTTCAGGAGACTTGTAGGTTGGTAAAGACTATAGGAAGTTATTTTTATCTAAACTATCTTTCTATAACTTATGGTGGTCATTCACTTGAGAATAATAACATCATACTTATATAGAGTATTCTTATCTATTCTTCTATAGGTATAGTACTTATCTATTTTAGTTTTTCTTTCCAAAACTGGTATACAAGTTGAGGTAATGCCATACACCATGGCTATACCAAATAGAGTTATATCCAAGTCGGTGATATCTATGTGGTATCATTGATAAGAGTATCCTATGAAGTAGAACCCTATCATGAGGTGATGATGGAAGGAGAAGAAAGAAGATGATAGTAGTGAGTTGGATGTTCCAGATGGAATCAATTAGGGCTATGACAATAGTAGTAGTGGATTAGGAATAGAGTTAGACCTGATCTCCAGCTTAGTGATACGAATTGGATCTTTTCTGGATTTCATTTGTATGAGACTTGCTTTTGTATAAATGAGGTTCGCAAGATTTTGTATTGAATATTGTTGTAATTCTATAGTGTTACCTTGGACCTGCTATGTTTCTGTTGTACTACTCTGAGTGATGTAATATTCACGGACAAGTCCTTTTGTGAGTGTTATGTCAACAACTTGCGTATTACAACATGCAGTGGTGTGCTGGGTCACCGCAAATAGCTGTTTTACTTTGTCAGTGTGTTGTCCTCTGACATGGAAGATCCATTGTATCTGCGCTGCGCAGCTTCGGGCTCCGGCTGGATTATTTAGTCGGTTTGACAATTTGTCCCTGATCGATCATGCGTGTCGCCATTACCGCTTCTGCCACGTATTAGTTTCCTATGTGCGCCTGTCGATCCAGAACATTCCAAAGGAAAATAATCACAAACTTCCATGTTGGTTCGTGTCCTGACTTGCAAATGAAAAGAAAGAGACCATGAACAACTTTCAACTCTTTTATCTATCTTTTGCTCACCCGAACAGCTTTGGACCAAGACCTCTTGATCCACATACTTACCCATCTTTGCATCGGGGGGAGGTCACGGAGCAGTAGTACACTCATGACCAAGTAAGAACGGAGGGCAACTTGATCTTAACTAGTCCTAAACAATGAAATGTGTGAGCTGTTTCTCACGCTAAGCTCTCGCAAGTTGCTAGAAAAATACTACTGCTTGCAGCTGGTATGCAGAGATCTCCTTTTCCGTAGAAAACTGCGAGAAGCTTCATCTTCTTGGTCTGTACGTAGTCTCTTTAGTTGGGCTGTCCGGATGAGCTGAACCCAAGCATATGGATCATCGATCTGTATTTTACTACTACACAATATTTTAGTACGACGAGAGGAGCCATACATTGTATATATGAAAATAATTGGGAGTAGTCTAGTAGTACCACATCATAATACACTGCCGGCCGGCGTGCTTGATATTTTGAATTACATTCCCTCTGTCTGGTAAAGGCAAAGAAACTTATGTGGAAAAGTGTCTTTGGTGAAACATACATCAATCATATAGTTTGCCATCATCGCAACGGGTACACCGTATACACAACTTGCACTCTTGCAGGTCGATCTTGATTCTCTCTTCGCCTTTCTTGGACCATGCATGCATGCCTGCAAGATTGACCTGTTAATTCAGGGTTCCTTGGGGAGCTGAATCCGTGGTTGGATTCTTGATCCACGGCCCATCGAGGAAGTGAGGAACCACTTGATCCGAGTGCGCCAAACATCGAGACCTTATAGCTGTAAATATCTCGACCTCAGCTCTGGCATGCAATGCAATTAAGCTGGCCGGTGAACCTGCAGACAGTTGCTAACAACTCATAATAAAGTACCAGAAGAATATCCACAAGTTGCAGCTAATACTTGCGTGTGCACTCTTCATCTACATGGATTGACAGATCTACATTATTAATCTACAACAACATTGTTGTAGTACGTACTAGTAGCTATCGTTCGTGCATCGTAGGTACGTCTGCGAGGACGACTCCTGCTGCGTCCGTTCAATGAACCTGTTAGCTTTTGAGCGCGCGGTGCGTCCATTTCGCTGGTGATTAACCTGGTCCGTTTCTTCGTTCAACTACAAATAGATACGGAGTAGGTCACTGTCGATCGATGGATGCCGGCGACGGACGAGACAGCATGCATTCATGGTTTACTCTTCTCTTGTGCGTGTGCGCGTTGGGCCGCCGGTTGAAAGACGAACTGCCAAGCCGGCGTATCTATTTTTTCATATTTTGATTTAGAGTTCTGCAAGATTGGTTAGAGTTGTTTAAAGAATGCATGATTTGCATTAAGAATTAGTCTTTTAAGTTATCACCATGTGGGAACCATACGAGATACTGAGGTACATCTATTGATCACGGATCAGATCGACGGACACATGGCAGACCGACGGGCGGCAGGTGGCTTAGGCGGCCCATAGGCGTGCTGCCGGGGGCCATCGGGGGCGCCGTTCCCGGATGCATCGTCGGGAATCAGGCCCCATGGCCGGATGGTCTCTCCTCGCGCGGACAGGCGGTCTAGCTCTATGCCAGTGATGTCGGTGCAAAGGTGCTCCTTTGGTGGTGATCCCGTGTTGCGGTGGTGGCGGGGAGGAGGGCATGGACGCCGGGGCGGTGACCCCGGATGGTCGGCTACATGGTTGGCTCTCCGGTGAGCAGCGTGGTGGCTGGTGTTGGCAGTGGGCTTCGACAATGTGGGTGGCAAGGTGTGCCGTGGTGGGTGATCCTGGTAAAGTGCTCGTCGTTGGTGGCGACCAAGCCCTGATCTGGATCTGGAGTTCTCGGTGGTTGCGATGGGTCCCCGTCGGGAGAGGCTTGGCCTGTTCCCACGACGTGGTAGGGGGGTCAGACCGAGTGAAAGCTTTGCGCTCCGGCGCCGGCTGTGGCAACACCTATGGGTGTTGCGTTCCTCTTAGGGCGCCGCCTTGGTCGTCTCCTTCCATCCAACACTCAGGGTGAAATCCTTTGGCTGCTCCGGCAGTCACGGCAATGGCGGCGCTTCGCGTCGTGACCCTCTTGGGGTGTTGTCGATTAGTGTGGGTGCTCCTCGCGCGAAGTCGGATCTCCTGTGCTTCTTCTCGACAGCTCGCTGGAGGCGTTTAGTGGTGGTTTTTAACGCTTTCCATTAGTTTTGTCGTTCTTTCTTTTTTATCAGTTTCTGAGGATTTCCTCAATACCTTGTATCATGTGGCCGTGTGGCTTTATATTAATATAAAGTGGGACGAAAACCTATTTCGAGGAGATCGACAAACACATCAAATAAAGAGGCATTGAAACGCAGCTAGATAAGCTATCACCTTCATAGGAGTACGTACGGGTCAATGTGTTAGTTGGAGAAGAGATGCGAAATTAACCTCGTCTACATCAATTCTGTCGATTGAACTCTTTGTAGCACAGGCTGCTGATAGGTGCAAGGCGTGAACCGTGAACGACGCCAGCGTCTAAATGAACCACCATCTCAAACTTTCAATGCACACAGCTTGCAAGTACACCCCGCCTGCTCTCCACTTGGGCTTTAATTTTTCTCCTCATCTTCCTGGACTAAAGAACTTTATTGCGATTCGGTTTGCAGCTCAGGGGAGCTGAACCCATTGCTATATTATTAGTGCAGTACACTGTATCATGGTTCACAGGTAAGGGGCCACTTGATCTACTAGTCCTAAACAATGAATAGCTAGCTATATTATTCTTCCAGCTTGTTGCTCTCTGCAAGTTGCCAAGAAAGGCAACTGGAAGCGGCCTTTATCTGGGTCAAATTGCTAGAGTCAAGACCCTTCGATCATCTTCTTGGAACGTGACCACAGTTGCTGTGTCCCGGTGAATGGGGCTCCCTCTCCTGGCGGCGGTGCTTTTCGGGAGGCGGCGGTCTGGCCTTGGCCGGGGAGCGGCGTGGCGGCGGCGGCGCGTGCAGTGCTGCGGGGTGGCGCAGCCTGCCGGGCAGCGGCGTGCAGCGGGACGACGCGGTGGTTCCTGTTGCCCGGATCGGAGCCCAAAGGGCCCCATCTGGGTCGGGACAGACCGGCTGATCTGCAGCGCGAAAGAGTTTGAAACTTTTGCTGTCAACTACAACATGTCGCCTGAAAGATGAGACATTGAAAAGACAATAGCCATGTGTGTGCCAGAAGAGGAAAGACTTAAAACCCAAAATGGTGGTTCTCTGAACAATGTGAAGGAGAACAAGAAAAGGAACTACAACCAAAGCAACAATGGTTCCCCTTCAAAGGCACATGGAAAAGCTCCCACGCACTATCAGAATCAGCAAAAGTCTCTCCCAGTGGACAAAGATACATGTCTCCACTGCAAGAAGACTGGGCATTACAAGAAAGATTGCCCTGTTTGGCTAAAGTCAATAATGGCAAAGAAAAGGTAACAACATTGTTTCCTTTGTAAATGAATCCTTGTATACAAAATTTTCAAAATCTACTTGGTGGATTGACTCAGGTGCATCTGTTCATGTTGCAAATTCTTTACAGGGATTCCATTCGACGCGGACTATGCAGAGAAGCAAAATATGCATTGAAGTTGCAAATGGAGTCCACGCAGACGTTGAAGCTGTCAGCAACATCTCCCTAGAGTTAGCTGATGGATTCACGATTCTGCTTAGGGATGTTTTATTTGTTCCTTCATTACACAGAAACTTGATTAGTGTTTCACGTTTGGACAAATATCATTATGAATGTTATTTTGGACATGGCAAGTGTGCCATATGGTGTAATAATACTCATGTGGGTGTTGCTTCCCTTCACAATGAGCTTTATTTATTATCCCTGCGTGAAAAAGTTTATTCTGTGTGTAATGTGAATGAGCATGTTTCTGCGTCGGATAAAGAACAAAAGAAAAGAAAGAGAACTCATGACTCATCGAAATTATGGCACTGTCGCTTCGGCCATATTTCGAGGGGGAGAATAGAAAGACTACTTAAAAATGAAATTCTTCCTCCATTAGAGTTCTCAGACATAGAGCAATGCATAGATTGCATTAAAGGAAAATATGTAAAGAAAATCAAAAAAGGTGCAAAACGAAGCACATGAACACTAGAAATCATTCACACTGACATTTGCGGACCATTTCCTGTGAAAAGTGTGGATGACTATGACTTGTTCATAACATTCACAGATGATTACTCCCGATATGGTTATATCTATCCAATCAAAGAAAGATCTGAAGTGTTGGATAAATTTAAGATATTCAAAGCTGAAGTAGAAAATCAGCATGATAAAAGAATAAAGATAGTGAGATCTGACCATGGAGGGGAGTACTACAGTCGACACACTCCATATGGCCAAGTCCCTGGACCTTTTGCAATGTTCTTACAGGAGACTGGCATAGTGGCCCAGTATTCAATGCCGGGCGAGCCTCAGCAAAATGGAGTAGCTGAAAGGCGTAACCATACACTTATGGATATGGTGCGCAGTATGATGAGTTACTCCACCTTGCCATTGGGATTATGGATGGAGGCGCTTAAAACCGCCATTCACATTCTCAATAGAGTACCAAGCAAGTCGGTGCCCAAAACACCGTACGAGTTGTGGACAGAAAGAGTGCCCTCTCTACACCACTTGAGGGTGTGGGGGAGCCCAGCTGAGGCCAAAGTGTTTAATCCAAACATTGCAAAGTTAGATCCCAAAACAGTCAGTTGCCACTTCATTGTCTATCCTGATAGATCAAAAGGTTTTTGTTTCTACTGTCTAGACAGATACACTAAGTTTGTAGAAACAAGACATGCAATCTTTTTAGAGGACGAACTGATGAGGGGGAGCACGGTAGCTCGGAAAATTTATCTTGTGGAGAAGAGGGTGCATGCACCTAATCTGATAATTTAGGAGCCATTTTTCTCGCTACATGTTGTACCTGCACCAACAATCCATGAGGTTGTGGCGCAAGCACCTGTTGTAACTCCACCCGTGACCACAATGGGCGAAGATCCAGAACTTGTCCGTTAGGAGCGGACTAAACCCGTTGTTTGGCATGAAAGGGAGCTGCAGGAACCAAATTTAGAAAATGTTTCGGAAGTTGAGGCACAGAATGTGCCAGAGACTGAGGCACTTAGAAGGTCTAAAAGAATTAAAAGATCAGCTATTTCTACTGATTACAGAGTTTATAATACAGAAATAGTTCATATCGAGGGTGATCCCACTTCATATAAAGAAACCATGAGAAGCCCTCACTCATCGAAGTGGATGGAGGGAATGGAAGACGAGATGAAATCGATGAGTTCCAACGATGTTTGGGACTTAGAAGAAATTCCTAAAGGAGCCAAAACAGTAGGCTGCAAATGGGTCTACAAAAATAAGTATGACTCTAATGGGAATGTAGAAAAGTATAAAGCCCGACTTGTGGCAAAAGGATTACACAAAGACAAGGAGTAGATTACAATGAGACGTTTTCTCCAGTCTCATGTAAGGATTCCTTCAGAATCATAATGGCATTAGTTGCACATTTTGATTTAGAGCTACATCAGATGGATGTAAAGACGACATTTCTAAACTGGGATTTAGAAGAAAATGTTTACATGAAACAACCCAAGGGTTTTATAATGGAAGGCAAGGAAGATATGGGATGCCGCCTAAAGAAATCCATTTATGGATTAAAGCAAGCCTCTAGACAATGGTATCTAAAGTTTAATGAGACAATTAAAAGATTTGGATTTAAGGAGAATGTTGAGGACAACTGCGTTTATGCAAAGTTTAAAAGTGGGAAATATATTTTCCTAATTCTGTATGTGGATGATATCTTGCTTGCTAGCAGTGATGTCAGTCTGCTAATAGAAACAAAGAAGTTCTTGTCCTCAAATTTTGATATGAAAGATCTTGGTGAAGCATCATATGTTTTGGGCATAGAAATTCACCGAGATAGGAAAAATGGAGTTCTAGGACTATCGCAGAAGGCATATTTAGAGAAGGTTCTAAAGAAGTATAATATGCATGCGAGTAATGCCACACCTGCTCCCATAGTCAAGGGCGACAGTTTTGGGAAATTTCAATGTCCCAAGAACCAATATGAGATCGATCAAATGAAAGCAGTACCATATGCTTCGGCTGTTGGAAGCTTACAGTATGCACAAGTGTGCACTCGCCCCGACTTAGCTTTTATCACCGGGGTACTCGGTAGGTATCAAGAAAATCCAGGCATAGAGCACTGGAAGATGGTAAAGAAAGCATTGCGTTATGTGCAAGGCACAAAGGACCTCATGCTAACATATAGAAGATCTGATTCCCTAGAGACAAGAGGATATTCAGACGCAGATTTTGCGGGAGACAAAGATGATAGAAAATCCACGACAGGATATGTGTTTACTCTCGCTGGAGGGGCTATTTCGTGGAGAAGCTCCAAACAGTCAATAGTTGCATCGTCCATGATGTATGCATAATTTATAGCATGTTATGAGGCCACGGGGCAGGCGGTATGGCTAAAGAAATTTATACCCGACTTGAAAGTGGTAGATTGTATTGACAAACCACTAAAGATGTACTGTGACAACCAGCCCGCAGTATTCTATGCTCACAACAAGAAGTCGAGTAATGCTACCAAACCAATAGAGATAAAGTATTATGTTGTGAAAGATAAAATCCAGGATCACACTATAAGTCTCGAGCATATAAGGACAAAGGATATGCTTGCGGATCCGCTTACGAAAGGCTTACCACCCAATGTGTTCAAGGAACACTTAGCCGGCATGGGTTTAAGGGAAAGCCTATGATTCCTGGATCATGAGAGGCCTGAAAAGGAACATAATTTGTTTCAAAACAAAGAGGTATGTTGTAGCTGTCTGATTCTATCGGCAATTGAGCTGTGACGATGAAACATGCTCTATATACTGATCTGTGATGAAACGAGTAAAGCAAAAAGTATATGGTTAAAAGTAAAAGTTGAGATCAAGGGGGAGAATGTTAGGTTGATCTCCTCCCGTGTGGGTCCAACGACCCACCGGGCCCTTTGACCTGCGCCCTGATTGGGGGCGCCCAACCCACTATGGTTGACGGGCCCCTGTCACCTGCGCTATATAAAGAGGTGTGGGCCGGCGGCACGCAACAAGAGGTTCGTCGCGAGCCGCACACCCCACCGACACTCCCTACCGATCTAGGGCAAGCGCAGTGCTGACGGGAAGCACCGCCACCACCTTGCCCACTCTCTGCCATGGCCGGCCACCCTCCACCATGGCCGGCACGGTGGGCTCATCGAGCCAAGGAGAAGGTACCCCTCTTCCTCCCCATCTCCCGGTTCTCTCTCTCAGTTATCTAGACATATGCAATGTATAGATGATTACTACCGATTAGATCTAGCCTAGATGATCCTAGAGGTCTAACAGAATCCCGTCAATTCATGGAGTGTGCTTTGCCCGACTAAGTTGCCGAGTGCCTCCATGTGTGTCGAGTAAAAATTATCACGCACTCGGCAACAACGTCCTGAATGCCAAGGTTGAGCTAAGAATATACACTCGGCAAAGCACGCTCGAAAAAACACCTGAATGCAAAGTGTTTTCTCAATAGCACTCGGCAAATCCATCACAAGTGCCGAGTGTCGGAGTGGGGCACCCGGCAAAACCGGAACTTTTCGGCAAAACAAATGGCCACTAGTCCCCTACGTCCGAACAAAATAGGAAACTGACAGCACCGTGCCAATTGAGAGTGCACCATTAGAGGCACTCGGTAAATACCCTAGCTTTAGTGTTGTCCAAGGGTCGTTTGATATGGCACTCGACAATTGATGCATCTAAAATGCATACATGAACATTGCACTATAATAGTCATATTCCAATCATATAAGGGGTATATTACTGTTATTTAATGATTTTTGGTAATTTATGATGATATCCCCTTTTTATGGAATTAATCCTGCGCAGGCAGAAAACCCCTATTTCTTTCCTTATTTGTTTCAGGACCTTAACGACGTCATAATGAGCTATAAATTTACGGGGGTCATTATTTTGGAAGGAGAAGATTTAGGAGCGAAAGAAGTCAATGAACGGAGGCCGGATGACCAAAAGAGAGGGTCCCACGCGGCTACAGTACCAGGCCGCGTGGGCCCACCCCTCTCAGCCCTCGTGGCCCCGTTTGCATCGATCCTTCGCCCAGAAGCATCCTCGTGACCTAAAAACGCCTATATAAGAGGTCCCCCGACGTTTTTCCAGAGGAGAGCCGCCACACGAGAGAAACAAGAAACAGAGACCAGGAGGCTGCAGATTGGAGGGGGAAAACTCCAGCAGAGCCCTGCCGGAGAGGTCTCCTTATTCTCCATCGACATCTCCACCGTCTCCATGATGAAGAGGGAGTAGTCCACCTCTGGACTATGGGTTTGTGGCAGTAGCATATGTATCTCTCTCTTTCTTGAGCTTCACTAATTAGCACCGTATGAGCTGCTGAACATGATTACGGTCACAGTTGTATTACCATTGTGGTGGATCTTTCTATGAGTTAATATATGTTGAGATTGCAATGTTATATTTCAGTTATGAAAGTAGATGCATATTATGTACCCCGTTCTTATATCCTTGTTATGATCAAGCATGTTTATGAGAGCGTGTGTGGGGGAACGTGTGCATTAGTTGGAGTAACGGGGGTGGTGACGTGATAAGCTGACAACTTGAATATCATGATCCATTGGGTGTTTACCTTACTTTGTTACCTCACTAGGGATAAACCAAAATACTCATCTGCTTCGCCGAGGAAAGCATCGTGGAGCAGCGCGCGTGCATGCCCACGTTCGATGAGTGGGGAATTGTGCCCGCGGGGCACTGCGGGCCTCGCCCTAACCCGTGGGCGGCGGAGCCGGAGTACATGGACGAGCCTCCGGAGCCTGAGGAGGCTGAGGAGTCCGCCGAGGAAGAGACCTCGAGAAGCGAGGACCCCCTCGGCGAGGACGAGGCTTCGAGGGGCACTGACCCCGTCGATGAGGACATCGGCTCCTCAAGGAGCGTTCACGCTGAGGTGGACCTCCAAGTGCTCTCCTCCAGCGACGAGGAGGATGCCTTCCGCGTCGTCCGCTCCCAGCGCGCCGAAGAGGAGGAGGAGACGAGCGGCGGCGGGAGAGGGCGCTGCGAACCCCGCTCCAAGGCCGTCCACGACAGGAGGGCCGCAACCGCGAGAGACACCCCTCGCGTGGAGACAGGAGCGGCTCGGGAGGAGGCCGGAGCAAGCAACACCCAGCCACCCAAGGCGAAGAAAAGGGTGTGGGTGATGGCCGGCGAGTAAGCCTTTGATTTTTCTTTTTTCCTCAACATTTTGCTTCTGAGAAAACCCCCTTGAAGGATCTCCAACTTGTCTTCCTTTCAGGCAGCCTGCGGAGCCAAAGAGGTGGCGGCTCCACAAGCTGGGAGAGACCGCCAGCGTCATCGCGGAGACACCTGCGGCTGACGAACCGCAGCAGGCAGCTGTCCCTCCCACGGTTGAGCACCGCGCGGAGGTGGTGGTGGTCGAGGAGGCCACGCCGTCGCCGGTCCGCGCGGCCACTCCCCCTGGGACGGAGCACCGCGAGGAGGAGGTGACCGAAGAGGCGGCGCCATCCTCGCCTCGAGCGGCGACTCCTCCCGCGGTCGAGCACCGCGCGGAGGAGTCGCCGCTCCAAGGCCGTCCACGACAGGAGGGCCGCAACCGCGAGAGACACCCCTCGCGTGGAGACAGGAGCGGCTCGGGAGGAGGCCGGAGCAAGCAACACCCAGCCACCCAAGGCGAAGAAAAGGGTGTGGGTGATGGCCGGCGAGTAAGCCTTTGATTTTTCTTTTTTCCTCAACATTTTGCTTCTGAGAAAACCCCCTTGAAGGATCTCCAACTTGTCTTCCTTTCAGGCAGCCTGCGGAGCCAAAGAGGTGGCGGCTCCACAAGCTGGGAGAGACCGCCAGCGTCGTCGTGGAGACACCTGCGGCTGACGAACCGCAGCAGGCAGCTGTCCCTCCCACGGTTGAGCACCGCGCGGAGGTGGTGGTGGTCGAGGAGGCCACGCCGTCGCCGGTCCGCGCGGCCACTCCCCCCGCGACGGAGCACCGCGAGGAGGAGGTGACCGAAGAGGCGGCGCCATCCTCACCTCGAGCGGCGACTCCTCCCGCGGTCGAGCACCGCGCGGAGGAGGTGGTGGAAGAAATGGCACCGCCGTCGCCAACAAGGACGGCCACTCCTCCCGTCCAGACTGAGACGGAGGAGGAGAGGATGGATGAGGAGATCATCCTGGAGCCGCCCCCAACGGGGGGGGGGGGGGGGGAGGCTCCTCCACGAGGGGCCGATGTGCCTGAGGCCACGGCGAACGCGGTCGTCGCAGAGGGGGCCGGAGGCGCCCCTGAGGAGCAGGAGGCGGAGGCACCTCCGGAGCCCACCGGCGCTGGAGCTGAGCGCGAGGAGGCGCCCAGCCCCCAGAGGGCAACCGAAGCAAGCGTCGAAGGAGGCGCCCCCTCAAGCCCCCAGACCGTACCGGAGGCGGTCGTGGGCCCGAGGCAGGAGGCCCCGGGCGCCTCGACGAGTATCGAGGACTCCGCACCCGGCAGTAGCGCGGGAGCCACCCTGGCGCTGCAAGAGCAGCGGTGCCAGGTAATTCGTCGCCGAATCGTCCTTAACCAGGCGCGGCGGGCTCTCAACGGGCTGGAGGAGCAGCTCGCCGAGGAAGAAAACGCCCTGGTGGAGGAAAGGGCAAGGCTCGGCGAGGCCTGGACCCTTCTCCACGAGAGGGTGGAGATGTGCCGCCGGCAAGACGCGGCGGCCCAGGAGGAGCGCCAAGAGGCCCTCCGCTTCGCCAAAGAGACCCGCGACAGCGTCAAGCGGGAGGCGCAGGAGGTGATGGACGAGCTCGACGCTGCCAGGGAGGCGCTCGAGGCGGAGACCGCCTCCAAACACGACGAGCTAGCGGCCGCGGAGCAGAAGTTTGCTGCTGACTCCGAGGTCGCCAGGGCCAGCCTGAAGGAGCTCCGCGAGCTGCTGGATGCCCGCGAAGGGCAGCTAGCGCCCCACGAGGCGGAGCTGGTGCGGCGCGAGGAGGAGCTCTCCCTCCGAGATAAGGAGCTGCACAGGCGCGAGGAGCAGGTCCAACTGCTCGAGAAGGACCAGGCCACCCGCGAGGGGCAGCTGCAGGAGCGTGAGGGTCGGGTGGCCACCGATGAAGCCAACCTCACGGCGAAGCGGAAGAGGCTCCAAGAAGAGGCTGACCTCAAGGTCAAGCTCGTCCGCGAGGGCCTCGCCAAAGAGTACGACGAGAAGGCCACGAAGCATGAGGACCGCTTCAAGACCAAGCGCAAGGAGTTCGAAAAGTGCATCAAGGAGCTCGAGGAGGAGGAGAAGCGGTTGACCTCTTGCCTCGAGGTCTCCCGGGAGGCCCAGGCTCACGGGGAGGGGAACGCCTTCGCCCTGGAGAGGGACCTGGATGAGCTCCGGCAGCAGGTGGGGCCGGCCGCAGCTCTGGCGGAGCAAGCACGGGACCAGCGCCAGGTTGACCGGTCCATGACGCGCCAGCGCCAGAGTATTCTTCAAAGCTTGGTGAGCCGCGTGCACGCGGTCGGGGACGATCTGAGGATCGACGTCCCCTCCTTCTCCGCAGCGACCGACGATGAAACCGCGTATTCGTACTTCTTTGAGCAATTCCTCGGGAAGCTTGAAGGGGTCGCGAAGAGCTTTGACGAGCGCGTCGTGGAGGAGAGCCGCGACCTCCTTGTCGTCACCGTCACCAACATCTTCAGCAACCTCGTGAGGCTCCAGCCCTCACTTGATCTTGAGGACGTGATGGCACCGCCGCCCGCCATCAGCAACAAGGCGCGGGAGACCGCCACGCAGGCTGCCATCGTGTTCGCCAAGAAATTCGACCAAGTGGTAATCAAAGGCGACGACGGGGATGCTCTAGAAGAGGGGGCGGAGACCGCCGCGGACAAGGCGGGCACCTCAGGAGGCGCAACGGCTTGAGCTCCTTGTCTGTAGCTGGGTGTGCAGAGGGCCCATTATCTTAGTCATTTTGGTTGTAAACTTTGTAAGAACTTGTTAAGTTATATTGGAGTGTGCTTGTGAGCGTCCCTCGGGTGGCTTTTGTCTTTCCCCTTCATGTCTTTTTCGCTCTACGTCTTAGGACCCTCTCTTGGCGCTGCACCACCGCCGCCTCGGTATGTGAGAGTCAGGGCTCCACAAGGCCGGGGGGTGTGTGAGGCCTCAAGAAGTAAGAGCCCCTCGAAGCGCGATGCTTGGGGCCCCCCTTTGACGTGCAAGCAGCCCATGCGGCGTAGGAGAGAGAAAAGAGACTCGAGGGGCAAAAACCAGCGAGAGGAAATTCGACCAAGTGTTTGTACTTAGCTTAACGAGGCATTCTGCCTTGGAGAGGGTGTTGGTTCCCTGGCGAGATGTTTTTGCCTTGATGTTGCCTGAGGCTTGGGGAGCCTGCTTTCCTGCACCTGGAGAGATATGCATACCCACAAGCAGTACATAGCTAGAAATCTTATGGTGCTCGTAGGTTCCTTCATGTGTGTCTTGCGAGGAGAACATGCACCAAGGTTTTTGGTGATCCTTGGTGAGTTGACGTGCGCGGGAGCTGACCCATGAGTTCAGAGCTCCTTGGGAATTGACATGCATGAGAGCTGACCCGCAAGTTCAGAGCTCGGATCCCTTGGGTTTTAGGTGCTGCCGGGATGCTCCCGTGGCATGGCACCATGCTAGCCCCCGCTCGCGAGATACGCATGAGGGATCATACGAGCGAGAGAGAAAAGCAAATAAGCCAGAACTTACCGAAGCAACAAAATATGCTGGCGCGATGCGCAAAGGTTCAAATTGACCTGAAACATAGGTTCATTACACTGGCGTGGCCAGAAACACAAAAATCCGCCATGCTCTGGGCATGGGGTCCACATGCTGTGGCTGAGACTCTCGAGGGGGCGTGCCCGAGGCAGACGCATATAGAGAGAGCTCAGGGGGCCCCTAGGCGGGGGTGGCTTTTAGCCTGCGTTCCACCATGACCGGCATGGGGATCCACCTCGCCAAGGCATGGTGCCTGAAGAGGTAACCGTGCCGAGGCTTGGTGGCTTGGGAGTCTTCTCGAACGGCCCGCGACAACGTATAGTAGAGAGGGGAGCCCGAAGTTTTTTCCTCGTGGAGGATGATGGCGCGTGGCTCTCCCTTGATGCAAAAAGTTGCTCGCCGAGGGCGATCAGGGGTAGAACTTGCGTAGGTGCTGGATGTTCCAGGGGTTGGCGACAGGGATGCCGTCCTCTGTCTCGAGCCGCGCGGAGCCAGGCCTGGCGATGTGCACGACTCTGTAGGGACCTTCCCACATTGGTGAGAGCTTGTGGAGGCCTGCCCTGGAGAGGATTCTCCTCAGGACAAGGTCTCCTGCTTCGAGAGTGCGCGGGCGGATGTGGCGGCTGTGGTAGCGACGGAGGTCTTGCTGGTACCTTGCCGCTCTCAGGGCCGCATTTCGGCGGAGCCCTTCAAGCAGCAGCAGGTCGTCGTTGCGGAGTTCGTCCACCTCAGCCTCCTTGAAGGCCAGGACTCACGGGGAGCCATGAGTGATCACGCTGGGGAGGACGGCTTCAGCAACCATAGACGAGGGAGAACGGCGTCTCACCAGTTGGCTTCGTTGGCGTGGTGCGGATGGACCAGAGCACCGAGGGGAGCTCATCGATCCAATGCTTGCCGCTGGCCTTGAGGCGGTTGAAGCTTCTCGTCTTGAGGCCCTTGAGCACCTCGGCGTTGGCTCGTTCGGCCTGCCCGTTGCTTCGTGGATGCGCCACCGAGGCGTAGCAGATTTGAGCACCGATGCTGCCGTAGTAGGACTTGAAGGCGCCACTGATGAATTGTGAGCCGTTGTCGATGATGATGCGGTTGGGCACGCCGAAGCGGCAGACCAGGCTCCTTATGAACTTCACCGCCGATTTCGCCGGAATGGTGCGTACGGGTTCCACCTCAGGCCACTTGGTGAATTTGTCGATGGCGACGTAGAGGTAGCGGTAGCCCCCGAGCGCTCGCGGGAAGGGTCCCAGCAGGTCCAGCCCCCAGACCGCGAACGGCCAGGAGAGCGGGACCGTCTGGAGTCCTTGCGCGGGCTGGTGGATTTTCTTGGCGTGGAATTGGCATGCGTCGCAGGACTGGACGATTTCGGCGGCGTCTTGAAGCACTGAGGGCCAGTAGAAGCCACTCCGGAAGACCTTGCCCACAATGGTGCGCGAGTAAGAGTGGTGGCCGCACTCGCCGCTGTGGATGTCGTTGATGAGCTGGCGGCCTTCCTCGGCAGGGACGCACCGCAGCGCAACCCCATTGGGTCGCTTGCGGTACAGGTCTCCGTCGTGGAGGCAGTAGGACTTGGCCTGGCGAGCAATTCTCTCGGCCTCTGCGTCGTCTTCGAGGAGGGCTCGGTTCTGCAGGTAGTTCTTGATCTCGTCGATCCAACCAGTGTCTTGTCGTACCAGGGTTAGCAGCAAACGATCGCCCGAGGGCAACCCACAGTTTGGTGCTCCGCTCGGTGGGGCAGGTGGGAGCTCCTCGTCGATGCTGATGTTGACCACAGGTTGCTTGACCGAGGCCTTGGTGAGCCTCTCCTTGAACACTCCAGGCTTCTGGGTTTCTCTTCTTGCTGCTCGCCGAGCAATTTCATCTGCCTCTTGGTTTTCTGCCCGCGGGATGTGCTTGAGCTCCATGCCCCTGAAGTGCTTCTCCAGCTTGCGTACCTCTTCAAGGTAGGCCACCATGTAGGTGTCCTTAGGCGTGTAGCTTTTGTTGGAGAAGTTGACGAGGAGCTGGGAGTCGCCCTTGATGAGGATGTACTTGATGCCGAGGGCGATGGCGGCTCTGAGCCCGGCGAGGAGGCCTTCATATTCAGCGATGTTGTTGGAGACCTTGTCATTGTCCTTGAAGCACAGTTGGACGGCGTAGTAGAGCTTGTCGCCTGTCGGCGAGGTGAGGACGGCACCAGCCCCTGCACTCCTGGCCGCAAAGGCGCCGTCGAAGTGCATGGTCCAGTGGCTTGGTGTCGCCCCTCCTGAGGCTGTAACCTCCTCCTCTTGAGGCTCTTCTTCACGCGTGTCTGTCCATTCGGCCATGAAATCAGCCAGCGCCCTGCCCTTGATGACCCTGGTGGTGTCAAACTCCAGCTCGAAGGGTTGTAGCTCTATGCCCCAGCTTGCGACGCGATCTGTCGCGTTTGGGTTGCGCAGGACCTGCTCCAGGGGATATGAGGTGACCACCTTGATGGGGTGGCCCTGGAAGTAGTGGCGCAGTTTCCTGGAGGCGATGAGGAGCGAGAAGAGGAGCTTTTGCTGCATGGGATAGCGCTCGCGAGCGTCCCGCAGTACTGTGCTGACGAAGTACACGGGATGCTCGACGAGGGTAGTCGTTGGCGTGGCAGCGGCTGACTCCTCTCTAGGCTTGGTAGAGTCCTCGACAAGGGTTTCTTGAGGCTCCACTTGAGGGGGCTCGGCAGGGGGCTGGATGCTTGGCGAGGGTGCCTCCTTGTCGGGGGGTTCTGGGCTTGGCGAGGCAGAGGTCTGCTTGGCGAGGACTGGCTCTTCCCTTTCCGCCACCAAGACCGCGCTCGCCGTTTGAGGAGTGGCTGCAAGATACAGCTTTAGAGGCTCGCGAGGGCGTGGGGCGACCATGATGGGTGGGCTCGCCAGGTATCTCTTCAGGTCCTCAAAGGCCTTTGCTGCTTCAGGGGTCCACTTGAAGGGACCAGACCTCTTCATGATCTTGAAAAATGGCAGCGCCCTCTCGCCGAACTTGGAGATGAAATGGCCAAGGCTGGCCATACATCCCGCTAAGCGCTGCATGTCCTTGAGGCGACGAGGAGGCTGCATCTGCTCTATGGCCTTGATTTTGTCGGGGTTGGCTTTGATGCCGCGGTGAGATACCAGGAACCCGAGGAGCTTGCCTGAGGGGACCCCGAAGACGCACTTGGCGGGGTTCAGCTTGATGTTGACCTTGCGCAGGTTGGCAAAGGTCTCCTCGAGGTCCTGGATGAACGTGTCCTTCTCGCGGGTCTTGACGACGATGTCATCGACGTATGCCTCTGCATTCCTCCCCATTTGAGCCCCCAAGGCGATCCTCATGAGGCGCTGGAAAGTGGCGCCGGCGTTCTTCAGGCCGAAGGGCATGCAGACGTAGCAGAACACACCACAAGGGGTGAGAAATGCTGTCTTATCATCGTCCTCCTTTGCCATCTTGATCTGGTGATAACCAGAGAAGGCATCCAGAAAACAAAGGAGCGCGCAGCCGGCGGTGGAGTCCACGATCTGGTCGATCCTCGGGAGGGGATAGGGGTCCTTGGGGCAGGCCTTGTTGAGGTCGGTGAAGTCGATGCAGAGGCGGCTCCCTCCGGTGTGCTTGGGGACGACCACACCATTGGCGAGCCAAGTGGGGTGGACCACTTCCTTGATGATGCTGGCCTTCTTCAGCTTGTCTACTTCCTTGACGATGAAGTCTTGTTTCTCTGGCGCTTGGCGCCGCGCCTTTTACTTCACGGGGCGTGCGTTTGGACACACGGCTAAGTGGTGCTCGATCACCTCCCTCGGTACTCCGGACATATCTGACGGTGTCCAGGCGAACATGTCAGAGTTTGCCCTGAGGAAGGCGACGAGCGCACTTTCCTATTTGGGAGGCAGGTTGGCGCCGATGGTGACGCTAGCCCCCGAGCCGCTTGCCTCCAGAGACACTTGCTTTGTCGCGGCCTTCTCCTGAGAGAACAACTGCTTCTTCTTCGCGGGGGGCCTCGGGAGGGGTTCCTCGTCCTCGTCAGCGGGTGACGCCACCGCGGCAGCCTTGTAGGCTGCTTGCGCAGCGTACAGGGCGTCCGAGACCACGCCGCGGATGACAATGGTGCCACCCGAGCCAGGGAGCTTGACGAGGTTGTAGGCGTGGTGGGTCACCGCCATGAATTTGGCGAGGGCGGGGTAGCCGAGTATGGCGTTGTAGGGCAGGCCGATGTGCGCGACGTCAAAATCGATCAGCTCGGTGCGGTAGTTGGTCTGGGTGCCGAAAGTGACGGCGAGCCTCACCTGCCCCAAAGGGGTGGTAAGACCCTCTGTCACTCCCGAGAAGGGCCTGGTGGGCATGAGCCGCTCGTAGGGCACCTGCAGCTTCTCGAATGTCTCGACGGAGATGACGTTGAGGCCGGCACCCCCATCAATGAGCGTCTTAGAGACGGCGATGTTGTTGATGGTGGGGGTGCAGACCAGCGGGATGGTGCCAACGGTCGAAGTGGACTTGGGGTGGTCGCCGGAGTCGAAGGTAATGGGGCACTGGGACCACTTGAGGGGCCTGGAGGCCTCGACTCCAGGAAGGGCTGCTGCGACCTCGCGAGCGAGTTGCTTGAAGTGGCGGTTGGAGCGAGGGGCCTGAGCCCCGCCGAGGATGCAAGCGGCCCCGCGAGGCACCTGGTAGCCCTCGTCAGCCTCGGCAGGCAGGTTGTCGTTTGCGGGCTGGACGGCGTTGGCCTGGGGGTTCTGTTGGTAGTTGTCGTTGTAGTTGTTGTTCCAGCGTCGCCCCCCGCGGCCGCCGCGGCCTCCGCGACCTCCGTTTGCCTCGCGAGCCTCGCGAAGCCTCTTGAGGTCGTAGCAGTCCTCGGTGGCATGAGAATGCCTGTTGTGGTAGATGCAGAAAGGACGATCATCTTTCTTCTCAGGTCCTGCGGCTGGAGTGGCAGCTTGGCGAGGCTGCTTGGCGTCGGGTTCTGCCGCGAGGACCGCAGTAGTCTTGCGCTTCTCGGAGGATTTCTTCTTCTTGGACCCCTCTGTGGGGTCCCCTGGCTCATTCTTGACGAACAAGCGGCCCTCTTCAGCCTTGGCGCACTTGTCCGCCAAGTTGAAGAGCTTGACGATGGTGGTGATGTTGTCGTGGATGCCGAGCTTCTCGAGCATCTGCACGTCTGTGACCCCGGCCTAGAAGGCCGAAATGACCTGTGCGTCGGTGGCATTGGGGATCTTGTTGCGCACTTGGCTGAAGCACTGGATGTACTTGCGGAGGGTCTCGCCGGGCTTCTGACGCACGGCGCGGAGGTCGTTGTAGGTGAGGCCGCGCTCGTACGTGCCCTTGAAGTTGGCGACGAAGCACCGGCAGAGCTCCTCCCAGGTGTTGATGGACTCGGCGGGGAGGTTGGTGAGCCATGAGGACGTGGAGTCCTTGAGGTCCATGGGGAACCAGTTCACCATGACCTTGTCGTCGCCCCCGGCGGCCTGAATGGCCAGAGAGTAGAGCTGCAGGAACTCCAGGGGGTTGTTCTTGCCGTCGTAGCGCGGAGGGAGGTCCGGCCTGAACTTGACCGGCCAGACGACGCGACGGAGGCTGCGAGTGAACGCGGCCGTCGTGCCGTAGGTGACCGTGCCGTTGGCGAGGGTGGCGCGGAGGTTGCGCCCGGCGGTGGCGACGTCCTGGACGACGCGGTTGCGGCGCTCCTGCCCGCGCTCGATGCTCACGCGTGCGTCCTCAGGGGCTCGCTGCACGATTTGACAGTCGTGCGGCGAGGACGCGTGCGATGCAGCGCGGCCGTCGCGAGGAGGAGCCCCCGTCGGAGCAGGCTGCGGTGGAACCGGTGGAGCTGGAGCGGGCGCGGGCTGATGAGGAGGCGCAGGAGGTGCGCCGTGCGCCACGTCCCCCACGAGTGCAG
Source organism: Puccinellia tenuiflora (assembly GCA_012064385.1). Taxonomy (NCBI): domain Eukaryota; kingdom Viridiplantae; phylum Streptophyta; class Magnoliopsida; order Poales; family Poaceae; genus Puccinellia; species Puccinellia tenuiflora. The sequence continues at coordinate 409,732 of QRDG01000089.1, forward strand.
AAGGAACCAGGGAACGAGACGGTGCAGGCGCGGCGGCCCGAGCGGCGCCGATGAGTTCGGAGACGCGGTTGAGCCAGGCCTCCTGAGCCGCCGGCGTGGGACGGTACTGCAGCAGCTCCTGCGCCATGAGGAGCGCAGTCGCCGGGCTGGGCGCAGGGCGGCCCAGCGAGGAGGCAGCACGGTCCCGCGACGGGTGCAGGGAGGAGGCCTCCTCTTCGCCGAGGTCGTCCTCAGCGTGGTCGATGTCGTCGTCATCCGGGTGCTCGACGCGGGGCTCGGGGTCGGCGCGACGCGCCGGAGCGGCGCTCCCACGTGGGCGGCCGCGCGGGTTGCCTGCAGGAGGAGCGGTGGCGGCGCTGACCGTCCGGCGCGAGAAGGGCCGACCATGGCTGCGTCGAGGTTGAAGATGCGCCTCAGCCCCCTACCTGGCGCGTCAAATGTCGGAGAACTGTCCCAGGAACTGGGTGTGTCTCGAGAAGGATCGAGTAAGGGGCTGAACATGGAATCAAATAACCCTCAACATACTCCGGCGACGGTGCTCGTCGGACTCGCTGCAGGACAGCACTGCAGAGATGGAACACTCGGTCTTACCCAGGTTCAGGGCCCTCTTGAGGAGGTAAAACCCCTACGTCCTGCTTTGGTGTATTGCACTGCTTGGAGAGTTCACAGTACAAAGAGAGCTTGTCGAGCTCGAGGTGGCTAACAATGGCTACTTGCTAGTCTTCAGATCTAGGGTTTTTGGGCTCAGGAATCTTGGGACCCCTTTGCTTGAGCGTGCTCCCCCTCCTTTTATAGGCGTCTCGGACCTCTTCCGCCCAAACATTTGGGCGGGAAGGGTTACCACACGGCGACGAAGGAGGAGGCGCGGTGCACCATAAAGGTGAGGTCCACCAGAAAGGTGAAGGCCCTGGACGCGTTCCAGGGCAGGGATGGCGTCACCAAAGCTGGAAAATGCCACCGTCCAACGGGCGGCGAGCTGGCACTGCGGAGGCGGAACGGGTCCCACGGTGACGCTGCCCTTGGAGCGTAGCGGCAGACGGTTCCCTTATCACCGAAGAGGCAATACTCGTTGTCGGCTTTGCTTGGTGCTGCTTTGTTGACTCCTTTATACATGGGAACGGCAACTGCGGCGTCATCGTCATCGCGCGCAAGCGCGCGCGTCACCCTGCACATGGCGCAGAGCCCATGTGCACTCTGCCGCGGAGGCAGGGATGGCTTCGTGAGGAAGGAGCCTCGGCGAGGCGAAAAACCTCGCCGAGCCCTTCGGCTTGGTCCTTAGCAGAATTGCGGGTGGTGTCGGAGACACCTTGTCGAGTTGCGACCCCTCGCCAAGAGAGGGAATCCTCGGCGAGGAGAAAAGACCCCTCGCGAGGAGAATATCCTCGCGAGGCTCGCCAGGCTTGGAGAGCCTGGTCCTTAGCGAAAATCGTCCAAAGAATCTTGTGGGCCCTGGCAGGCCGGCCCGTGGTACCCTGGTTTCCACGGTGCCGACACATTTAGGAGATCTAGCGAGACTATATCTCGCTATTTCAAGCAAGTTCTGTTTGCAGTTGGCGAGTTCAGAGATGAGATGATGAATCGCAACTGGCCAGACTCCACAGAAGATTAGACAGAGCTACAGATGGTTTCCATATTTCAAGGTGAGCAATTCCATAGTACTTCGTTGCACACATTACACATTGTCCATGTATACAATCTAACATGACACAATGTTCATGTCAACAGGATTGCATTGGTTCAATTGATGGCACTCATGTCACTGCTAGAGTGCCAAGGTCAGAAGCTGCTACATACAAGGGTCGAAAGCATTACACCAGCCAGAATGTGCTTGCTGCTGTGGATTTCGACATGAGGTTCACATATGTGCTAGCTGGTTGGGAAGGATCTGCCCATGATGCAAGCATCCTTGCTGACAGCATGAGTCGACCTGATGGGATCAATATTCCGGATGGCAAGTACTACCTTGGAGATGCAGGATATTCTTGTCGCCCAGGTGTTCTTCCACCCTTCAGGGCTACCAGGTACCACCTTAACGAGTTCTCCTCAAGGAACTATCCACTAGCACAGAAAAGGCTACCCGTGGCGCACCGAAAAGGCTTAGCCGTGGCGCAGGGCCCTGCGCCACAGATCGCCACAACACGGGTAAATATTACCCGTGGCGCAGGAACAAGGTGCGTCACGGGTATATTTTGTTAGCCGTGGCACACTCGATCTGGTGCGCCACGACTAGTTAGCCATGGCGCAGGAGGGCATGTGTGCCACAGCTAATGGAGTATACCCGTGGCGCAATGCCTAAGCGTGTGCGACGGCTAAGGTGCGCCACGGCTAAGGTGCACCACGGCTAAGATCATCGTAGGACACTTCGTTGATCGCTTGCCTCACGTCCCGGACCTTGTTCTTACTCCTCTCCTTCCTAGCGTTCTTGGGTTGGCTACCATCTGTGCGTTCTCCACCATCAGTGGTCTCGTTGCCATCCCCGGGGCCACTAGTAGTGGTCTCGTTGCCATCCCCGGCGCCACTATTATTGGCGCCCTTGTCGCCACCATGGACGTCCTCGGCAACATGGACGTCCTCGGCAACATCAGCGTTCTCGGCAACATCTCCGGCCGGCTCATCGTAGAAGCTCTAGAAGTCCGCGTTCTTCTCTCTGGATTGTTCTTCCACGCTTAACTGCCGAGAAGAACCTCCGGCCTCATCGTTGTTAGCCATGTGTTCTGCGTGTGACAGCAAAATGAAACGTGTTAGTTAAAAGAAACAATAAAAATATGCCGATGTTTTACCCAAAATGTCGAATCATTTCCGTTCCGGCAGATTTTCGGCACTCCTAGTGCCAAAAATTAGCAAAGGTCATGCCAAATTTTTTATGGAAAAATTCGGCATGACCTTTGCTAATTTTTGGCCATAGGAGTGCCGGAAATTTGCCGAAACGGAAATGAATCGACATTTCGGCAAAACATCGACACTCATCTAAAATCCCTATAAATTCACAACAAAAAGCCGGCACAAAATTCCGGATACAAACATTCATCACAGATAAACCGGCACACAACTCCGGATACAAACATTTATCATAGATAAACCGGCACACAACTCCGGATACAAATATCAAACAAAAATAAACCGGCACACAACTCCGGATTTCGATCACCTCCTACCTTGCAGCAATCTGGCAGCAGCAACTGGCAAAACCAGCAGCACCAAGCTGGCAACACCAACCTTGCAACAACCTGACAGCAAAACAAGCAAAATCAGCAACAGATTTCAAATTGGTGCATTTCAGCCATTTTGCATTCCATTTTTAATTTCGTCTCATGTCATCAAGCTATAAGGAGCTGGAATAATAATAAGTGAGCTAGTCGTAAGACAACGGATGCAACAGCACTTCCCACAACAAAATCAGAGCATTTTCTTCTTGAAAGGCTGTTAGCTACAAGCATTATGTCATGAATAAATTCCATTTTATTGTAACTGTATATTATGAATAAATTCAATTTGACTTGAAGCAATATATTGAACATATTGGTGATTTTATGTCATGAACTCTAAGGGGTAATCAAATTAGTATTTCCTACAGTTGTTGTTCTATGCGGTGTGGAACACATGTTCAGGTCACTTTGTTTGGACTTCTAATAGGAGTTGGCAGAATCTTTATTATAACCAGGTATAGTTTTGCCTGCTAGGAATTTGCACTTCATACTTTTCTGTTTACCTGCATTCACCATTTCAACACTGACCAATATCTTATTCTCAGATTGACCCATAATGAAACCACAAGAATTACTTGCTTGTCAACCCTAGACCTCTCACAGTAACATATACAGAGTAGATAATAAAACCAGTTGCAGGTCAAACACAAAACTGAGTAAAATCATAAATCTTAGTTTGACCCATAATTATTTTGGAGGACTTATCTGCTGTTGAACCTAGACCTCTTAGATTAATCCCTACAGAATCAAGTCAACTTGACTGACCAAGATCATGACCTCAGTTTGACCAATAAAAAACCCTGGGAAGACTTGTTTGCTGGTAAACCTAAACCACTCAAATTAACCAAGACAAACTCTATGGCATGTAAAGATCGACTGACCAAGATTAGTCTGAAGGACGACGGCCGTGGCGCAACCCTAGCTAACAGGACGAGGACCGACGGTGACCGACGGGACGACGACCGACGGCGCAAACCCTAGAAAGCTAGGCAACCGGAACTTGGGGCGGCCTGGGCGCGGGGCACGTACCTCGGCCCGGAGCTACCAGAGGGGGCAGCGGAGAAGTAGGCCCGCGGCGGAGGCGATTGGGCGGTAGAGGCGACGGCCGCGGCGGTGGCGACGAACTGGAGAGGGAGAAGATCGAGGCGGTGACGAGGGCGAATGCGGGCACGCAGCGAGGGAGAAGAAGATCGAAAATAGAATGGGGAACGGTTCGGCCGCGCGCGCGGAGATTTAGATCTATTAATGAATAGCCGTGGCGCACGGCGGCCATGTGCAGAGCAGTCGTTGTGCGCCATGGGTAGGTTACCCGTGGCGCAGGGAGACAGCCTGCGCCACGGTTAACCAGGCATTTTTTATATTTTCTTTGCATTTATTTTTTCAAGTTGTTTTTCATTTCTTTTTGTGCATTTCATTTAAGACATGCAAATATTTTAGAATATTAAGTTTAATATTACAATATTTAATTTTAACACACATTTCTATTGTAATACTTAATATTACAATTTTTTATTTTAACACACATTTCTTATCATTTTTCATTTCATTTTGCATTTTATTTTTCGTTTGAATTGTCATATCATTTTGCATTTGAATTTTGCATATCATTGCATATAATTAATTTTGCATTTGAATTTTCATATCATTTTGCATATAATTAATTTTGCATTTTAGTTTTCATTTGAATTTTCATATCATTTTGCATATAATTAATTTTGCATTTCATTTTTCATTTGAATTTTCATATCATTTTGCATATAATTAATTTTGCATTTCATTTTCCATTTGATTACATATCATATTTCAATTTAATTTTAAGAAACATTTCAAATACTAAAAATACTTAATATTAGGATATCTAATATTCCGATGATATTAGGATTACAAATTCTAGGATATTTCTTTCCCACACCAGCTAGCTAGCGTTTCACGATCTTCTTTACCTTCTTGGTGGCGGTCGAATAATTTAGCCCCGGAACATCTCGACTTCTTCTTGCGAACGGAAGACCACCTGACTTGGGTAGTGTTGTCCTGCTTCTTCTTGTGGTGTATGTTTCTTCGTTGTCGTTGTCATCTTCCATCTTCGGGTCACCGTACTGGTCGAAATCTTCCTCGTTGGCGACTCCATCCATTCCGATGATGCTCCTTTTTCCTCTTCTCACGACAACACGGCTAGGCATTGTCGGGTTGGTTATGAAGAAGTATTAGTAAACTTGGCTAGCCAGTACCCATGGTTCAGTTTTCGCGATGACGCTCGCGGTAGCATCAGACTTGGAGGCTTCGGGTATAGACATGGTGGTGAAATGTCTTCTTTTTTTGGACTAACGCTCTTAGCCCATCTGACACGGAACATCGGCACCTTGTCTCCAGAGTAGTCTAGCTCCCAGATCTCCTCGATCCTTCCGTAGTACCTTTCTTTGACGTCACCGGTGAAGGATTCCATCGTTACACCTGAGGATATTCCAATACGGCAAGTCCCAGAAAACATACCTCGTTTTCCATACCTTCAGCAGTGGTGGCGGAGCCTTTTGCTTCTTCCCCGGCGGAGGGCACTCATCCCAGTTTGTCAACAGCGTGTCGATTTCTTCGCTGCTCCTCTTACATGGGGCTCTTCGGAGCTCAACGGTACCATCGAACAGCTCTTTGCGTTCTCTCCATGGGTCATCCTTGAGAAGCATATATGTTGTATCGTCCATGCACCTAACGCATGCACAGTGTCCGTGGGCCACCTGACCTGCGATATATTGATAACCCACAAGTGTAGGGGATCGTGTGTAGCCTTTTAGATAAATAAGAGTGTCGAACCCAACGAGGAGCTAAAGGTAGGATAAGTATTCTCTCAAGCTCTATCAACCATTGACACAACTCTACGCACACTAGACATTTACTCTATCTAGAAAATAAAACTAGAGGAACAATACGAGTGTGAAACGATTGTTTTTCAAGATAATAAAGAACAAGGAAGTAAAAGTTAGTTGCTGCAGCAATAAGGTAGCATAAAGTGACATAAAGTAACAGAACCATGAGTGTGGAAAAGTGGTGGAAGGCGTGGCGGAATTGTCCATAATTAATTAGTGAAGCTACTCGGTTCATTATCTTTGATGCAGTTTTCTATGCAGGAGATGCAAATATACATGTACTCAACTACTTGTGATTACACATACTATATGATTGGAACGTTAGCAAACTTCCACAAATACTAACAATTCATTAAGGTTTTCCTAACCATAGCATTAAGTTTCAGGTCCTCTTTATCTCATACATGTAAGATTCAGGTTCGAGTTCTTAGGTTTCTGTCAATCCGGCAGAACTTCCCCCTTCCTCTTACACATACTACAAACCCTATGATGATGATCCATGCGCGCATAAATATAATGGCACCAAAGGACTGTACCATATCAACATACAACTCGAATCAACCAAACATATTCAATAATTCAACCATAAGACAAAAGGGAACTACACAAACATGACATAGATCATAGGATAATACTTCATAGCATCAAACACCATGTTTACATAGAGGGGTACAGAGGTTTGTGGGAGAGTGGACCGCTGTAGATACATGGAGATGGCGATGGAGATGGCGGTGAAGACGGTGGCCATGGAGGAAGAGCCAAAGCGGGGCGGTGGCGGCAGCCGGCGGCGTGGCGCAGGGGCCTCCTCCTGCGCCGACCGGCCACAAGGGGTGTGCCGCCCCTAACCCCCTTCCTCCATGAATTCTTGGGGCTGTAGAGAAGCCCTCCCCCTTGTAGACGAGAGCCAAGGGGGGGGGGGCAAATTCGTGGCTTTTGATGGCCGCCCCCAAAATTAGGGTTTCCTCTCTTTATATAGGTGGAGACAATGCTTCCCGGCCTTCTGATTGATGGCCCTTGATCCAAGGGCTCTTGGGCACCTCTAAAACCTTCCTAGGGACCCCTCACATCCTTAATGAGGTCCCAAAGTCGTGGCTTGGTCGAATCGTCAAAGTTTGGTAAGAGTTAGAGTCAATCACGTCACCAACTTTCGGAATCCCGTAATCAGATATATGGCCTTAAGTAAAACGGAATTTTCGGGAGCTACGGACCTCCAACTGGGCTATTCTTGGATTTAAATTAAAGCTATGAAAATTTCCCACAACTTTGTCTGTTGTGAGATCTTCAGTTGACGTAGTCTTCAGGTCTCAAACTGACGATCTCTGAAATCTGTTGGAAGGGACAGATTTCAGGAAAGTCAGAGTCCACCTCCAACAAGTCTCCTTTTGCGTTTTTACCAATTTCCAAACGATTCCTACACATCAAAGTGTAAAACAAGAACATTGTGCACTTTTGCAACTATTAATAGGTTAATCCAAATAAATCATAAACTTAATATAAAAACAAGTGTCAAAGGCATAAAAGTAGCATGAAACAATCAAAAATTATAGATACGTTTTGAACGTATCATATATCTTTAACCGGGATAGTCTTGCACCGTCGTGATCAACGCGGATCTCATAGGGAAGTAGTCTTCTGCGACGGCGTCCAATGTGTTGACCCCGTCAGTCCATATCTTGTGTAGCTCATCTTTTAAGAGCTGCAGATACAGATTGATGTCGTTTCCTGGTTGTTTCGGTACTTGGATTAGCATGCTAATCTGAATGTACTTCCTCTTCATGCACAACTATGGGGGTAAGTTGTATATCCATACAAACACAGGCCATGTGCTATGTGTGCTGCTTTGGTTGCCAAACGGATTGAGCCCATCGGTGCTCACACTCAACCTGATGTTTCTTGGATCGTCCCCAAAAGTTGGGTATTCAAAATCTAATGCTTCCCACTGCTTAGCATCTGAAGGGTGTCTCAGCATCATATCCGCCTCTTTGTTTTCATCATCATTTTCCTGCTTATTCCTTTATGCGTGCCAGCGCATTAGCTTTGCTTCATTAGGGTCTGTGAAAAGCCGCTGTAGACGTGAAATGATCGGAAGGTACCATACCACTTTTCGAGGAGCTTTCTTCTTCCCTTTCTTGTATCGAGCAGCGCCGCACACCGGACATGCGATTTTCTCCGCGTCATTTTCCCGATAAATGAAGCAATCATTGATGGAGACGTGGTATTTGATGTACGGTAAATCAAAAGGGCACACGATTTTTTTGGCCTCTTTGATACTACTAGGACACGTGTTCCCCTCGGGAAGACGATCGTGCCAAAATTTCAAGTTCTCGTCGAAGCTTGCGTCTGTCCATTTGTATTTTGCCTTCATCTGCAGAGCCATGAGCGTTACTTTGAAGCAGGTATCCTCGGGCCCGTATCCCGCATACAACAGAGTATTCGAGTCTATCTCCAGCTGCGTCAGCTTAGCCTTCTCTCTATAAGCATTACTCGACTTTTTGAGAAGCAATTCTTGAACATTAGGGTTCCGCACGATTGAAGTTAGCAGCGTCGGCGTGCCCGCGTCTTCTCCACCATTTACGTCGGCTTCTTGTTCATCATCATGTCTGGCATATTCTTCGTCATCATGATCGGGAGGCTCTTCTTCTTCCTGATCATTTCCCGCGGCGCCCCCATGGATGTCCTCATCATCATCCTCGTAAGTAAAGTCATCCATAAAACCTTTCCTGAGCAGATGCTTCTGCAATGTGCCGGAAAAGGGGTCGAGCACGGTGCCGAGTTTGCATGTTCGACACGGACACTTTTTCCCGGTGTTGTTGTTTTTAACCATCACGGTCGTCGCGTATTTCAAATATCTAGCAACAATACTTTCGCTCATCATGATGACCATTGTCGCCTATGCTGTATATATAGAACAAAAGAATTATAATACAAAAAAAATATTTCACGGAAAAAATTGGCATGACCTTTGCTAATTTCTGGCCCCTAGGAGTGCCAGAAAATTCGTCAAAAGGGAAATGAATCTACATTTCGGCGAAAACATCGGCAACTCATCATTTTGATCATGGCATACACATATGCAAACACACGCCGGCGCATCACAACCTTCTTCATCATGTAGATTCATCACATACAACCACACACATATCACAACCTTCTCATCCATCACATACAACCACACACATCACAACCTTCTCATCCATCACATAAACTCACCGTCAAGAGGCAAGATATGTCGAAAGAGAGAGCGCCCAGAGGAGGAAGATCGAGCACGAGGTGTGGGATATGTTTCCTCACATATATATGAAGCAAATAAGTAGATTTAGGTGGCAAAAATATGTGAAGAAAGAGAAGAAAATGAGGTGGGGAGCAGGAAGGGGCGAGCAGATCTGAAAATGATTGGGGAAGAAGAGGAGAAGAGGAGAAAAGGAGAGGGTGGTGGTGGTGCAGCCAAAAAGTTAAAGTGCAGCCAGGCTTAGCCGTGGCGCACTAAACTTTGCTGCGCCACTAGTATATTTTAGCCATGGCGCACGAGCGGCCGGTGCGCCACGGCTATGTTGGGATAAAGGTGCCAGCAAAAAAGGAAAACCCGGGCCCACACTTAGCCGTGGTGCACAGGAATAGTATGCGCCACGGCTAAGTGGCCACCGAAAGTGGCACTGGGCGCACACTTACCCATGGCGCACCGGGCAGATGTTGTGCCACGGATATTTAACTAGCCGTGGCGCATATCATTTCGGCGCGCCACGCGTACTTGTGCGCAGGCCAACCGTCCATGGTCCAGCATAGTCGTGGCACAGCGGCACAGATGAAGGGGTTCGTTGCATAGAAAACAAAAAAAATTCCTACGAAACAAGCAGAAGAAAACCCCACGATCTAGATCTATTAGACGAAGGTAGCGAAGTGGAGATCCAATCTCTTACCCTTGAAGATCGAACAAATGTGTTTTGTCGGTGCAGGGGTTGGCTAGTCGATCCCCGCAACTAGACGCATCTAGTCGCGAGGAGATGTATTTCCTCGAAGATCCAATCCGATGAAGTGCCACAACGGGCAGCACCTCCGCGGTATCCACACGTACGGCTCGATGTAGACGTCCACTCCTTGATCCCGCAAGCGAGGAGGACGTGGCTAGATGGATCTCGGCACCACGACGGTTGCGGTGGCGTTGATGGTGTAGATCTCCACGAGCATGGCTTCGCCAAGCCAAGCAAGAGGAGAGGGAGAGGAGGAGGCGCAGCAGCAGCCCTACATCTAGGGGTGGTGCGGCAGCTTTTGTGGAGAGGATGGTGGCAGCCCTACGGGCACTACAAGAGAAATGACTTTTAATGACAAAACGCCTGATGACAAAGTTCCAAACCGTCATTGATCCGGCTTGATCGATGAAAAATTAGTTATTTTGTCACGGATGTACAATAATTAATGACAAATGCTTATTTTGTCATGGCAAACTGTCATGGATTAACCGGCGGAGCTGGGCATTAGAATAGATGAAAAAATTGAGACCGTGGTTGTTATAAACTGTCACTGAATTTCGTGCTAGACCCACTAGTCAGGTTTAATAGGAAGAATTTGTGCTATTTAAATATTGTTATACATTGTGGGACCCAGCAGTCAGGTTTGTACAGTGCGGACCCCACTTGTCAGATAAAGGAATTATTGGTAAAAATTTGGGTCTTACGCATGTCGAACCCGCGACGTATGTAATGCGCGCGCAAGGTGGTACCACTGGGATAATCGTGTGTTGTTGTCTTAGCAATCGTATTAGTTATTTTTGTAGTTATATTCCATCGCACGCAAATTTGTAATCGTGTCCGGTTAGGACTCTTATGACTATGTATAGATATAGATCGTACTGTCTTTTCTCGATCAGATCGCGTGCTACGGGACAGGTCGGGGCGCGGAGTCCATGGTCATCGTCGAGGCGATCTGGTGATCATCGTACACGATCGTGGTCACCGACGAGTCAACCACATACGTTGGGGGATCATGTTTGTAGGCGCAGTAGCAGTGAGTTTCTTGTAATTTGTTTGGGACTAGATCTATCTGCAATTCAAATTATTTCCGTTCTTAAGATATATTCTGGTGGACATTGCGATGAATTGTAGGTGATGGATCGCAGATGGATAACTCAGGGGAAAAAGATGACACCTCGCTACATGAAAGGTGTTAGTGAGTTTATGGAGTTTGTGCGAGAAAAAGGGGGGCGTAATGGAGAAAGATTGGGCTCTGATGAACCAATATTATGCCCATGCATTGACTGCCTTAATCTGATACAGCAGGATCAAGTTGAGGTTGAGCGTTATGTTAATTGCAGAGGTATGTCCATTACTTATACTAGGTGGATTTTTCATGGGGAAGATTTCAGTGATCAGCAAAGCCATAGTACCCATGATGGTTCGTATCAAAGCGACGACGATGCTGATTTTGAGGAAGAAGCTGAAGATAATTATGTTGAAGATAATTACGTTGACGACGCATCTGATCTGGTACATGATATGCACAAGTCTGGAGATCAAGGTCCTAGTAACCGAAATTTGTATGCAAAATTAGTAGAAGAAGCAAAGAAGGAGCTTCATGAGGGATGTGACACTTTCACTATGTTGGCCTCATTATAAGGCTACTTCATGTGAAATCATACAACCGGATCACAAACAGAGCATTTGATCTACTTCTTGAGACTTTATGTACAGCTTTGCCAAACGTTGACTTTCCTAAATCTTTTGCTCATGCTAAAAGTGTTCTTTCAGATGTTGGGCTTGGTTATGAGACAATTCATGTTTGCAAGTTTGATTGTGCTCTTTTCTGGGGAGAGCACAAGGACAATACACATTGTCCTGTGTGTGGAATATCAAGATGGAAAGATCCAAGTGGAAGGAAGAAGGTTCCTCATAAGGTGCTTCGGTATTTTCCGATAATTCCGCGTTTACAAAGATTTTTTGTTAAAGAGGAAATGTCAACGCACACAAGGTGGCACAAAGAAAAGAGGGTTGCTGAGAAAAATATTCTAAGGCACCCAGCAGACGGTGAGGCTTGGAAGCACTTTGATGAACAGTTTGGTTGGTTTGCTGAAGATCCTCGTAACATAAAGCTAGGATTTGCTACAGATGGATTCAATCCCTTTGGTAGTATGACAAATGCATATAGTATGTGGCCTGTTTTCGTCATTCCGTACAACTTCCCACCATGGATGTGCATGCATCAATCCAACTTCATGATGTCGTTGCTAATCCCGGGAAAGTACTCACCCGGGAAGGATTTTCATGTATTTATGCAGCCACTGATAAAAGATATGATGCTGCTATGGAAACGGCGTGGACACGTATGATGCATGCACAAATAGAGAATTCAAATTGCATGCTGCGTTCCTTTGGTCGATTCATGATTATCCTGGATATGCCACCATGTCTGGGCGTAGTACTAGAGGATTTTTCGCATGCGTGCATTGCGACGAAGAACCTTTCTATGAGTCTTTAAAAAATAAGATTGGATATATTGGTCATCGTCGATTCCTTCGGACGGATCACCCTTATAGGAGAAGCAAACTTTTTAATGGAAAAGAGGAGGAGAGAGGACCACCAAGGAAGTTCACAGTGGAAGAAATAAAGGAGAAGGTAGAAAGGGTTAAGGATTTTATACCGGGCAAAAATCCTAATTTGAGAAAGCGAAAGCGTGTTCCAAGATGAACCAACTTGGCATCTCAAGGTCAGCTTACATTATCTACCATATTGGTCAGAACTGAAATTGGCTCACAACCTCGATGTGACGCACATTGAGAAGAACATATGCGACAATATCCTTGGTACCCTTCTTGAAATTGAGGGAAAGAATAAGGACACTATTAATTCTAGACTTGATTTAAAGAAATTGAACATTAGGAAGAATTACTGGATGGAAGAACAGGGAGTAAAAATATGTGAAGCCCCCAGCACCGTGGACTCTTGTGAAGGAAAAAAAGAAACAACTGTGCAGATATTTGGCCAAAATTCGATTCCCAGATGGTTATTGTGCAAACTGGGAAAGATGTGTTGATATCGATGGTGGTAAAGTGACTGGAATGAAGACACATGATTGCCACATACTTCTGCAGCGTGTTTTGCCAGCTGGCCTTAGAGGAATTGCAGGAAAGGAAATGTATGAGGCCATTGCCGAATTGGGGAGATTTTTTAGGGAGTTATGTGCGAAAACCCTAAGAGTTGATGTGCTTCAAAGATTGAAGGATGACATTGTTATAATTCTATGCAAACTAGAGAAGATCTTCCCCCCTGCTTTTTTTGATGTAATGGTGCACTTAGCTATCCATCTTCCTGATGAGGCTATTCTAAGGGGTCCTGTTCACTACGGTTGGATGTATCCAGTGGAGAGAAGACTAGGATACCTTAAGTCCACTGTTCGTAACAAAGCTAGGCCAGAAGGTTCAATTGCCGAGGGCTACATCGTTGATGAGTGCTTGACCTTTTGCTCTAGATTTTTCAAGGATGACATAGAAACGAGATTTCATAAAAAAGATAGGAACCAAGATAACCATCGAAAACCTGGTCCAGATGAGTTGGACATTTTTTCAGACGGAGCGAAAGGGTTTGGGAAGTCCATTTTGAAGCTTTTTGAAAAGGAATTTGACAAAATGGTTTGGTATGTGCTGAACAATTGCGAAAAGGCAGAGTCCTATATAAAGTAAGTTTGCTTCACCTTATGAGTCATAATTTAATCTGTATGCGAATTTTGATTGGTAATGTTTTTTTTAGTGTTTGCCGGGAAGAATTGATGGATAGGGGTGTGAATAACATCGACGAGGCAATGCAGAAAGAGTTCCCATCATGGTTTAAAAAACATGTGAGACATTTGAATAATGTACCTGAAGATTTGAAGTTGCTTGTTGATGGGCCAGACAGACGTGTAGTGGTACACTCTGGCTGCAATGTAAAGGGTGCTAGGTTTCGAACTGTGACGCGTGAGAAGAATCTAAAGACTCAAAATTCTGGCGTAATGACGAAGGCATCTTTTGGTGATGAAGAAGAAACTGAGTTCTATGGTGTTCTGCAGGAAGTTCTGGAGTTGCAGTATGGGAGTAACAAGCACGGCGATAGATCTGTCTACTTGTTTCGTTGTGATTGGTTTGACCTTGCGAGCAGGAATTCCAAGATGAAAGATGATGGATATTTTAAAAGCGCTAATACTTCCACACTTTGGTACAAGGATTCCCCCTTCATATTGGCAAGCCAAGCGGAAACATGCTTCTACTTGGATGACACAAAGTTTGACAACCCTTGGAAAGTTGTCCAGACTTTCAGTCACAGACATGTATATGATGTTCCAGAAAAAGAGAGTGGCGATGACGACGCATATGTAGGGAACAAAGACGCGTACCAGGATGAGATGGGTTCATCTGATCATATATTTATCAATGTTGAGGGTGAAGACCAGGATGTTGAGTTGGAAGATGAGGACGCTGATCGATCTGATGATGTGGAACTTGTTGATGCTCGCACTATGCGTCGACTAGAAGAGGAAGATGAGACAGACTATGTTGACATGAGCGAGGACTAAGAAGACACTTTGGCAGAGAATAGAAGGGATGATGGGGACATAAATTCTGATAATGATAGTGATGTTTGAATATTTAGATTGTGTAATGGAACCATTTATATATTTGCAAACATTATGAGTACTTGATATAATTAATGATTTATGCAATGTAATGTGACAAGCGTACATGACACGATAAAGGGCCATGCAAATAAAAACTTGAACTGATAAACATACATAATTTAGTTCCGAGGATAAAACACGACTCTTTCATAACACATAGAAATGCATGTATCTCTAAGTTCAGCAAATAAAGTCTTGACAGTACATCCGTGGATCAACGACTAACATGAGTGCATTTTAAAATATTTGAACATCACCAGAAGGTAACTACTGAACAACTACTTCAGGAATGTATGAAACAAACAGGAAAGCCCCTGCATTTGCTACGAAGAGCAGGAACAACATCTTGTCACCCATTTGCATAAAGTGTTCTTCCTCCATGAACTTCTTCCATCCAATGACGCAGAGACGTCCATCATCAGCAGAAACAGTGTATGACCCAATCACCTTAGTGAAGGGATGACAAACAATGGTGATGTCACCATATTCATGCATTCTATCGGGGACAAGACAGCGTGGGAATTTCTGTTGCAGCAACAAATGTTATAGTCAGCTATACGATTAATATTTCACATCTATATTGTAATGACAAGATGCAACAATATATGATGACAACAAACTATAATGTGTAGAAACTAGGATATTAAGTATGTACCAGGTGCTTGCTCTGATTCATAGTGTTTGTCCAGTTCAGGGTATGCACCATTGCAACAACTGTTCCTTCTCCATAGATCCCAGCCTCATGACGTGCCACAAGGAAGTCAAGATTGTCCACATGTTCTACGACTTTCTCCATCATCCTCCAATTTATCTCAGTTCCATCAATGGAGATGATGGAGTCAATAATGTCATGTTTGTCACGGGACAAATGGTAGTAAGCTGTACAATCATAGTACAAATATATAATTAATATGACACAGGTACCAAGTTGCAAGCAATTTTATAAAGATTATTCGTATGCATAAATCTTACTTGGATGAATTATTGGGTAATTTCCAGTGGTGACAAGAGTGTCAGGACCATAGTCGCCAATAGTGAAATACATCTCCTGTCCAACTTTTAGCCCGTATACTCTAATAAATTCCTTCCAATTTCTTCCACTGGGATAAGTTTCATCATTGTTGTTTGTAACTTTGACACCGAATGAAAATCCTTCATTGGTTGTAAGATTTGCGTAGAAGACTGTTTTGTCAGTCTTTGCTATAGTGTATTTCATAAGGAAATATGCCCTACTGTAGCATGGGATGATCTGAAAGAAGTAAAATTCATCAAAACGATATCAAGTTGTGAGAGAAGAAAGAGCATATTGCCATAATCATGTTTGACACTTCATTATATAATTAACACTTAATATATGCATTCATTTATTAAGTAGTGTGTAATTAACTAAATATTCATAAACATTCGTATGCATAAACCTAACTATAAGTACTAAAATAAAGCAGGTGTCCCACGAAACTAGAGGAGACTGTACTAATTTCTATAAATAGATGAGGCAACATTGTTGCACAATGCAGCCAACTACCAAACAAAGGCATGTGTTGTACCATCACACATACCCACCTAAAGACTTTCAGATTTACATGTTAGTACAAAACAAGTGAAGATAGCAAACAAACTCCTGGTTTATCAAGTCTACCACAGTGCTATGTTTAATTTCCAGTCCACAGTACCAACAAATCAACTTCTCACTACTAAATGAATACAAGTAATTGCAAAACTTTAGTACCGTAACATCCTCAAACCCCTGTCGCAGGGTTAGCACAAAGAAGTTCTTCATCGATTCCCCCGAGGGCACAACCCATTGGTGTCCCAACAAGTAGGACACTACAAATCGAATTGGGGAGATCAATATTTTCAGATCTAAAAGAAGTAATACGCCATGGATCCAGGGTATATTTTCTTACCGGCGGAGCCATCCTAACGGAGATGAAAATGCCGCGTCAAGTGGATAAGAAACGGCAAGGAGGGTTTTAGGCTAGCCTCGACGAAGAATAGAGGGGGACGACGACGGCGAGAGATGGGTAGGGCGAGCGATCGTCTGGCGACGGCGGCAGCCGCCCTTCGGCCTGGAGCTTAGGATGGAAGGAAGAGTTAATTGCGGTTGGTATCTTGGAGAAGCACCCCGCGCGTCAAAGAGAATATAATGCCCTGCACAGTTGATATGACAGTGTAAAAAAAACCTTTCACGACTCAGGCATCCACTTAGGCCCACTGTCAGCGACGATACGAATTATCTGGACGGTTCCCATTTTTTCCCTGCCGCCCCAACTTCTAGTCCCCTCTTCTTCTGCCTCGTTTCTTTCTCCCCTTCCCCTGTTTCTCTACGGCGGTTTCTCCACCTTGCTCATCCAATCCACCGCGCCATGGAAGACGTCATTCTCTTCACGCAGAAGCTTACCCCAACCGCGCATGGGAGCACGGTGCTCGACGTCACGTACACGAACGATGTGCAAGTGGTCGAGCAAACCATCGGCGAGTTCCGTCGCTTGCTTGAAGAGGAGGAGTACAAATTCCTCGGCCTCGACTTCGAGTACATCGGCGAGTACGATGACTTCGAAGAAGAGGTTGCGGTGATTCAACTTGCATTGCGCCGAGAAGTTCTGGTGTTCCAACTGCCAAGGTATGTAGGAAAACCTCTTCCAAGTACAGATTTGGATTTCGCCTATGAGAAAACCCTCTTCCAAGTTCTTCCGATCTACTTACTCTATCCACTCATGAGGGATGTTTTAGAGATGAGTGAATCTACATATTAAAAGTATACTAGATGAATCTATTATTAACCTAAAACGTCTTGTATAAATAAACGAAATAATAAGATGTTTTCGTTGGGGTATTTACATTGCATCTAGTACTACTTCTTTTATCATTCTAGTTGATGTGTTGATATATGTTTTATCCAGCCTTAGTCTGTGTAGCTAAGTAATCTGCCAATTAGTTAGGATGAAGATGCTTTGCAGGACACAAATTATGCATTGACATCGTGGTGTCATGCGGCACTATTTAGAATTATCGAATCTGTATGCTTCAACAGGATATAAGTTATGTTATATTATAGCATGAGATTGATGCTTCCAAATGTTTGCTTAAATGTATTTTGCATGTATTTTTCAAAAAATGTTTATAAGTACTACCTTACTAAGCTTCATATGACAAGTACATTATGTATTTCCTTGAAATATTTTTTCATTGTTGTACATATTGATCCGAGAACAACTAGTTATTACAATTTGATTGTTAATTACATTTACAATCCAATTTACCATTACTAATATCTTCCAACCACAGGCGTGGCACGGTGTGTCCGGTGCTATTCGAGTTCCTGTGTTCATCAAATATCAAATTTGCTAGCGTCGACAAAAGGGGTGACAAGAGAGCGATGAGGAGATCCTGGTCCATTAAAATTCCAGATGAGTTCCATATTGATTTGCAAGATTTGTTCCAGTATGAAGGCCATTACAGGACTGGCATCCATTCTCATCGATGACTCCTACCAGGACATGAAGAACAACTTCCCAAAGGAGCACCATGACTTTTGGGAGAAGCAGCCACTTGATGACATTAACATCCACTATGCTGCTGTTGATGGCTTTGTTTCCTATGAGTTGTACCGTAAGATCACCGATTTCATGAAGGGGCAATGACACCTGATGCCAAAAGAACCAAAGCCTCCTCAACCAAAAGCAGAGTATTGTCCTAGTTGTGTGCATGCCATAGCAGAAGCACAGCGCAACAGAAAGCGTTCTGCCTGGGAAGATCCTGATGCAGCATGGAGAGGTGGCAGCACTTCGATAGAGGGGCAGTCCAACGACTGGGAGTGGAATGAGGCAGATGGGTGGAAGCCCGACGTGTCGTCCGATACACAGTTTGGGATCGGCACGAAGTGATGAGCCGCATCAAGCGGTCCATGTTAATATGTAGTTGCCTTAACATAACTAGTATGTGTGGATGCTTTTGTGTAAATAGTTTACTACTAAGACTCATAGCAAGTGGTGAGCGGCAGCAAGCGCTCCCTGTTGATGTACCAGTAGCTCTAATACTTTTGTTAGCAAAGTTTGGTGTTGATCCCCTCATGTGACACCTTACCCCTTATGACATCATAGATGGGAATTCCAGTACAAGTGAGAATGATTAAAACATATGCAAATTGGGTGTCCCATAATTTTTATATGATTTCACCACCATTGGCATGATTCATGTGATATTCTTTGATTTTTCACACATAATTTGCCAATTTACATGCATTTACCTAAATTTCTACCCTTTTTCTTAAAAAATGGTAGGGACACCTAAACTTGCTAATTTTTTTTTAAATGAGCATGGGAAGTTATTAAGGCTATGTAAGCACACACAAAAAGTATGACCTCTAGATTCAACTTCCTTGTACCCTTTTCCAATTGTGCTTCATTCAAATGATTTTCTTGGTTTTTCTTTCAAAATTAATGGTAGGCACACCTAAAGTTGCAAAAAATTATTGTAAATGAGCATGGGAAGTTATTAAGGCTATGTAAGCACACACAAAAAGTTTCACCTCTACATTCAACTTCCTTGTACCATTTTGTCCATTTATGATTCATTCAAATGATTTTATAGCATTTTGCTTTACAAAAAATGGTAGGGACACCTATAGTTGGTAAAAACTATGGTGAATGACCATGACATGTTATTATGGCTATGTAAGCACACACAAAAAGTTTCACCTCCTCATTCAACTTCCTTGAACCATTTTGTCCAATTTTGATTCATTCAAATGATTTTCTAACCTTTTCTTTCAAAAATAATGGTAGGGACACGTATAGTTGTAAAAACTATTGTCAATGACCATGACATGTTATTATGGCTATGTAAGCACACACAAAAAGTTTCACCTACTCATTCAACTTCCTTGAACCATTTTGTCCAATTTTGATTCATTTAAATGATTTTCTAACCTTTTCTTTCAAAAATAATGGTAGGGACACCTATAGTTGGTAAAAAATATTTTCAATGACCATAACAAGTTATTAAGACTATCCAAGCACACACAAAAAGTTTCACCTCCTCATTCAACTTCCTTGAACCATTTTGTCCAATTTTGATTCATTCAAATGATTTTCTAACCTTTTCTTTCAAAAATAATGGTAGGGACACCTATAGTTGGTAAAAAATATTTTCAATGACCATAACAAGTTATTAAGACTATCCAAGCACACACAAAAAGTTTCACCTACTCATTCAACTTCCTTGAACCATTTTGTCCATTTATGATTCATTCAAATGATTTTATAGCATTTTGCTTTACAAAAAATGGTAGGGACACCTATAGTTGGTAAAAACTATGGTGAATGACCATGACATGTTATTATGGCTATGTAAGCACACACAAAAAGTTTCACCTCTTCATTCATCTTCCTTGAACCATTTTGTCCATTTATGATTCATTCAAATGATTTTATAGCATATTTCTTTATAAAAAATGGTAGAGACACCTAAAACATGGTAAAAACTATTGGGAATGACCATGACATGTTATTAGGGCTATGTAAGCACACACAAAAAGTTTCACCTCTTCATTCACCTTCCTTCAATCATTTTGTCCAATTTTGATTCATTCAAATGATTTTCTACCCTTTTTCTTTAAAAAAATGGTTGGGCCACCTTAACTAGGTAAATTTTTTTGTCAAATGACCATAACAAGTTATTAGGGCTATGTAAGCACACACAAAAAAGTTTCACCTCCCTTCATTCATCTTCCTTGAACCATTTAGTCCAATTTTGATTCATTCAAATGATTTTCTAGCCTTTTTCTTTCAAAAAATGGTTGTGGCACCTAAACTAGGTAAAAAATATTGTCAAATGACCATAACAAGTTATTAGGGCTATGTAAGCACAAACACAAAGTTTCACCTCTTTTCATTCATCTTCCTTGAACCATTTAGTCCAATTTTGATTCATTCAAATGATTTTCTAGCCTTTTTCATATATATATGTGACACATCTCTATAATCATTGAGGTTGAAGGTGAGTTATGTACATAGTACACCAAGCAAACAATCTTTGTCTATGAGACAAGAATTTTGAAGCCCCAAATTTACTTGCAACTTTTGGTGTTCGTTCATGTCATAACCCAAGGTTTCACCATTAATTTGTAACAATATGAACTCATAGATGAAACTTCGACACATAAATATGAATCAAACGAAACATGTGCAATTTGGTTGTCCCGTATTACTAACATGATTGTAGGAACATATATAGTTTTAAACTTTTAATGATTCAAATCATTAAAAGGGATTATATACGACATTAAATAATTAAAACATGTAACCTACGCTCAAATATTAATTTTCCCCCCCACTTCTGACCTGGTAGTCGAACTTCCCTCCTAACTTTGGGAAAATTTTGTTCCCTCCACTTTTCCCTGCCGCACGCAACTCATTTTTTTCGCCCGCGATACTATAAATACATCGTGCTACCCAACCCCCTTAATTCCGTTCCCTCTTAATTCGCACTTACAAATTCATTCCCTCCCTCATCGCTCTCTACCTCGCCAGATCCACTCTCTCCGCCGGCAGTTCGTACCCTCGCTCCGGCAGGCTATCCGGCGGCCGCCATGACCGGTCACCGGAAACCACCCAAGGCTCGCGATCCGCCCAAACCTACGCCGAAGAAGGTCAATCACAAACGCCAAGGTGATAAATCTATCCCACATTTCAGTACGTACTAGATCGATCGTTCAATAGTTAGACTAGAATTGTTAGGTTTACGTACGGTGTACTAATTTACATGATCACATCTAGGGTTCTACGAACATTTGATTTTTGTTCTTACCACGATCGCATCTAGGGTTTAAGAAAAGGAATTCTTCACGTTATATCTTCATGTACTACATAAGAGGATCTGCCATATTTATCAATCTTAGATCTGAAACATTGCATGAACTTTTAAGTTAGATGAATGAGATCATATATTTGTTATGTCCATTACTTACGGGAAATCATATACTCGCTGAGATCTGCAACATTTACGTGAAAAACAAACTTTTCATGTATACTCTAAATTAGGCCACTTCATTATTTATGGAACGTACCACATAATTCTGAATTTGCGGTCACGAATTCCTACACACTAATACACACAAATCTTTTCCTTCTTTTTTCAGCTGCTAAACAAAAAGAGGTACTAACTACAATGGAGTTAGAAAGGAGAAACCAAATGGAGGAAAATGCAACTCGTCTACAGCAAGCCATGGAAGCCAAATTTCTTGCTGGAGGTCTTAATCCACAAGATTTCAGAGAGGTTGCACGTACCTTCGTGTATGGTCGGGCACAAGGCGGGATTAATGACGAAGAAAAGGAGCCAGAACCTCAAGACAAGGAAGCTGACCCTGCATATGAACCAGATGATGAAGACCTTGCCAATGAAGATGATAATTTGCATACAGATGACGAGCGCAATGCCTCAATGCGGCCGTCTTAGGTCTAACATGTTTATGAATTCGCAAATTGGTTATCTGATTCATGGTAGTGGTACTGCATTCATACTTATGTCTTCATGCATTATCAAACAGGCAGTGGATGAAACGGCATCTGCGGCACATAATAAGCGTGTCAAACAGATAGTAGCACCTTCATCCACCATTTCAACAGGATCAAGAGTACCTGCTTTCACTGAACCTGCTGCCTCAGATACGCCTACGATGACAGAAGACGCCGACGTTGAAGAGCAAACCACACCTACGACGCAGATTCGTACTTCTGATGGCAGCAACTCATCACCTGATGACAATCAACTAGTTCCGTTCCAACGCAAAGGTACGACCATGGATACTTTACATGTTCTACTTGTACTTATTTGCTAATATTTGGACAAGTTTAACCTATTTTCTGTCTGAATTTCAGATGCATTGTCAGTCTCTGTCAAGTCAAAGCAGAAAGGACTTGGACGGAGACCTACCATGGGGCATTCACTCCATGAATGGACAAAAAAAATGGTGGCAATAAAATGCAAATTGACTTCACTGCAGGCGTGAGAAGAACCAAAAATCCTCTACATGCAGCAAAACTAAGCTCTAAGGTTGGTATACACATCCGCAGCGATAAGATGCCCCTTGCAACGCACTGGAAGCTCTACGACAAAGATAAGAGTCTACAAGATGATGTTCCTTCTGCGATTAAAAAAGTTGCGGTGAGTCTACTCTCTTCATCTATATTATTCAGACTGTAACATGGTTAACAACCTAATTTGTGCATATGCAAACCCTCTTTTGCAGGAAAAGTTTGTGATGGACACAAATGATGATGTGGCCAAATCTGTGTGCACAGAAATGATACAAAATAGTGTTCGACAACAACGCTATAGGCTTAAGAAGGTGTACTGGCCCAAGATTCAAAAGCTTACTCCTGAGCAAGCTTATTTGATGAAGCCAAGTACTGTAGACGAGAATAGTTGGAAAGAACTTGTGAACAGATGGTTTGATGACCACTACCAGGTACATAATTCATATTTCTTTCACCTACAGCTAGCAACTTAATTCATACATATTTTATTTTTTGCATCACCTAATTAGATCCCACCTGCTTAATATAGGAAATGTGTATGAAGAATGTAAAGAACAGAGAAAATGTGAAGCAGCACCATACCACTGGATCAAGAAGCTACATTGCCCACTACGAGCATGTTGTAAGTATTTCAACTAGGTCTACGCAATTACTTAGCTACTTGTACTGCAAATATATAATTTATAGAACTGATACTCAAAATGTACTAAACCTTGTAGAAGGCTCTGAACAACGAGGAGGAAACATCACAAATTGAATTTTACAGAATTACCCACACTAGCAAGGATGGTGTGATGCCTCAGGAAGCAGAAGAGGCTTATGTACGAAATATTTAACAACAACACAAATTTATTATTACTGTCTTGGCATACTAGCATTTGAAACATTTGAATCTAATTGCAGGAACAAATGCTGCTAAGAAAGATGGGACCACATCCAGAGGATCATCCTGAAGAAACAGATGTGATGATTGTTCAACAAGTCCTCAAGGAACAGAGCTCCTCCAGCTCTAGCACATTCTTGTCAAGATTGGGCGTCTCATCATGCTCCCAGAGATACACCATTTCCAAAGAGCGCATTAGAGAGCTAGAAGAGAGGCTTGCTGATCAGGAGCAACAATCAGTACTGGCAGCTGAAAGGTATAAAAACGATCTGGAGTCAAGGATGCAAGCCCAGGAACAGAAATTTGAAGAAATGAGAAGAAAGCAGGATGAAGAACTTGCAGCTCTCAAGAATTCTCAGGAAGAGAAGAGTCTGGCTTATGAAAAGAGGCAACAAGAAATGGATGCGCTGCTTAGTTTGCTCTTAAGGACGTCACAACAATCATCGCAGCCCAACTGATGACCACCATCCTGATGCATCTTTTGAATAAAGAACAATGCTAGATACTACTATTTCCTCTTTTATTCACCTCAGTGTCTTACAAATGTTTGTGTCTTTCAGACTTATAATATGTGTGCCACTATAATTCCTATAATATTGATTCGGTTCCAATTATATATTTGTTTTCAATTGTATTTCTCTGCTCAAAATTGCCAGAAAATTACATTTTTACAAAATAATTTTCCGTTCCAACAATGACGGAAAATGTGACACCGTCACCACATTCTGGGCCCACCAAACAGCAACGTATGGTCCCACAATCCTAAAATGTGGGTCCCACTTCTCGAAAAACGAAATGGTCCCACACGTCAGCATTTGTGGGTCCCACATACCAGAAAAAATTGGGTCCCACTCACTAGAAAAAATTGGTCCCACATGTCACGAATAAGTGGGTCCCACTAGCCAGAAAATATGTGTCCCACCTGTCTGGATTAAGTGGGTCCAACATGTCAGCACGGATCTAGCCCACATGACATCATCTGACGTCACAGCATCTGGACCCACTCATCAGCATCCACGTCACCACAGCTGGACCCACATGTAAGAAGCCACGTCAGCTAATGTTGACCAGTCGTACACTCAAATTCAACCAATTAGTGACAAATTTGCATACAAACGATGACAAATCAGGCTGTCACGGATTAAACATGATCATTGACAAAAATTCCCACCGTCACGGATTCATCAAAATAAGTGACAAAATTTTTCATCTCGTCATCCCCATGAATCTATGACGGTCAATCAATGACAAACCTAATGACGCACCATTTTTGTCATCCACAACTAATCAGTGACAAAAATGGGCTAATAAGTGACAAAAGTACTTTGTCACTAAAGGTCATTTCGGTTGTAGTGGGGGAGGGGTGGCGCACTAGGGTTAGGGCAAAGGGAGGCGGCGGCTACGGAAAGGGGGTGCGGCTAGGGCAAGCCTTGATCAAGGTGTGCTGCACCCCACCCCCCCTTTATATAGGCGGCGGCCAGGGGGAAACCCTAGGCCGGCCGGCCTAGGGCTTTATTGCCCCTCAAGTTGCCCCCCCCATGGGCGCCTTTGCCCTTAGCCGGCTAGGCCCATGTGGGCCTTTGCGTGGTGCGCAGCCCATGTGGTTGCTGCACCCCCTTTGGTCCATGTGGGCCCCATACTCCTATGGGCCCTACTTCTAGGCTCCTCTAGAACCTTCTAGAATATTCCGGTACTCTGCCGGAAAATTCCCGGAACTTTTCCGATACCTCCGGAAACCCCTTTCCATATATGAATCTTATTCTCCGGACTCTTCCGGAACTCCTCGTGACGTCCGGGATCCTATCCGAGACTCCGAATCACCATTTTTCATATCATCAATTATCTCATCGCTAACCCTAGCTACATCGGAGCGTTAAGTGTGTGACCCTACGGGTTCGAGAACATGTAGACATGATCATATCAATAATCAACAGCGGGACCGGGATGCCCATATTGACTCCTACATATTCAACGAAGTTCCTTATTGATTGAACCACGATGCCGGAGATTCTTAATCTCGTATATGATTCCCTTTGTCTCACCGATATTTAACTTGCCCGAGATTTGATCGTCGATATCTCCATATCTAGTTTCATCTCGTTACCTGGCAAGTTCTCTTTACTCGTCCATAATATAGGATCTCCGTGATCAACACTTAATCACATGGTTGCAACCTTTCTGATGCTATATTACCGAGAGGGCCCAAAGATATCTTTTCCGTCACAAGGAAGGACAAATCCCACTCTTGATTCATGTCACCCAACAAATACCATCGGAGATACCTGAAAGCCACCTTTATAATCACCCAGTTACGAAGTGACGTTTGATGTCCACAAAGTATTCCTCCGGTAAACGGGAGTGACATAATCTCATGGTCTAAGGAAACTATACTTGGCATACTAAAGCGTTGGCAATGAAACTCTGTGACACGATGCGGTGACCCAGCACACCACTGGATGCTGTAGTGCGAATGTCGTTGACATACTCACAGAAGGACTTATCCATGAATATTACATCCCTCAGAGTAGTACAACAGAAACATAGCAGGTCCAGGGTAACCCTATAGGATTACAACAATATTCAATACAAAATCTTTAGAACCTCCCTTATATAAAAGCAAGTCTCATAGAAATGAAATCCATAAAAGATCCAATTCGTAGCACTAAGCTGGAGATTATCTCTAGCTCTATTCCTAATCCACTACTACTATTGTCATAGCCCTAATCTACTCCATCTGGAACATCTTTATCCAGGGTTGTACTCCTCCTTCCAATAGATGTTGTCTCCTCCATTGACGGTGTGGTTTTTGTGTATGCCACTGACACTGCTGTCATTGCCCCTCCATTGCCATGGTTGTCGTCGTTCTTCCGTTGGTGAAGTAGCGGTCAACTCCTTCAAGCTCCACCCGCTTGACTTGATTCCTTGTGGAAGACTTCCTCTTCGTCGCTATGGATAACTGACATCTCTTCCGATGGCTCCAAAAGTCTAAGCAGGGGGTCAAATAGGAAGGGGTGAGTAACAGCATTACTTAGCAAGTTCAGAATATATAGAGATAAGGTGTTTCATGCACTAGCTACTGCCAAAACCTCAGGTCTTTGGCATAGATGCAAGTTTTTGCAAACATTTCTTCAAAGGATAGATTTTATTCTGAAAACTATGTCCCATCCTCCACTGGTCTTGTGAATCCAAATGGGACTCCATTCCGGCCTCGATCTCGTAGTTCCATTCCGGGAACACGGTTGTGATATCACAAATTTGTTGTTTGACTCTGCAGAGTTGCATCACTTTACCCAACAGTTGCCTGGCCCTTTATATGCTTTCTTTATACTCCATGAGTGTTATAGCTAAGGCTCAGGACATCCAGTCATGTGGAGCTTCTCCCAAATCAACACACATCCGCCCATTTATGATGCGGTAGGGTAATCATGTTACACGCATACCCATCACCCCTCCCGAGCTTCCCCACCAATTACCCCATCGGGCAGGAAGAGCACACGCTTCCACGCTGTTGGTCGCTGCAACGACCCAACCCAGTGTAGGCCTGCCGAGGATATGCGGATGAGAAAAAAAGCCTCTGACTGACCCCGCCCATACAAAGTCCGTTGGGTGATGCTTTCACTATGGCGAAAGGATCACTGGAACAGGGGTTATTAATTTCCTAAGGATATATACCTTCCCATACGATGGAACACCGTACCTATTCATCTTACCATTGTTCCACCGCCAACCAATAGTATATACCACATCATTCGAAAATACCTTTTCTTTTTGATGCAAGTGAAAGGAACGTATAAGTAGATTTGCAAGTACTTTGATAAAAATACATCAAACGGTATGCAAGAATGAACTTGCCTATGATAAAGGTGGCAATTCATGTCCTTCGGGGTTCTAGGGTTCGCGGTAAAACCCCGAGATCTGAAAATAGCAATGTAATCCTGGTAAGGACTACTAGAAACACTGTCAAGATGCTATTATGCATAGATATGAGATGCATCGTAAAATCCCCAAAAATACCCCGGCTCACAAGTGTAAGCTTCGTTTTACTTGATATTTTGATAACATCGTATTCTTTGGTTTAGGGTTGTTTCATCATCTTTAGGTGATGTTGTTTATTACTTAAGGATTTTGATAAGATTTAGATGAATGATTATATAAGATTTATTTGGTTACTTAATCACTTGAAGATGTTTATTTAAAAGTATTTGAACTAGTTGATATAACTACCTTAATTGTAAGTAGTTACTTATTCAACTTTTCTCGACTTATCCAATTTCAAATATTACCAACACAAGAGTGAATGAATTTTAGATGACTTCTTTTTTTGTTTGTTTTACCTAGGATGAGTAACAGGACAGTCATTTATAGAATGTAATGAAGTTCAAAATATATTTACTTTGAGCTTATTATTCAAATTATTTTTCTTTTAGAAAAATAATTGTTTTTGAAAATAGTTCAATTCATTTCCACTTAAGGATCCTTGAATTTTTGTAGATAATTCAATTCATGTCCACTAAGGATCTTTGAATTATTCACATAAGAAAATAATTTCAAAACTTAATTTTGGAATTAATTCAAATTATATCCACTTAAGGATCTTTGAATTTTCACTCAAAAAACCTTTTCAATAAATGAAATAAAAATCATTTTTGAAATCCTTATAAAATTTTGAGTTGAAAACATATTTTTATTATATTTTTAGGACTTTTATTTTGGGTTAGAATTTTTGTTTGAGTTTGGATTTGATTTGAATTTGGTTTAAACTCAGCAATTTTATAAATTGCACTCATGCCCTCGGGAACTTGGTTGAACCCAGTCAAACTGGCTCGGGTCAACCACCCGACCGAGCCACTCTCTCATCTCTCTCTCGTGCTCTGCTCGATCCCCTTCTCCTCTCTGGCGATGCTGCCGCCGTCACCCACGGCTCCGGCCACTGCCGGCCTGCTCCGGCGCCGCTGCGCCCCGGCGTGTCTCCGCCCAGTTCTCCTCCACTGTTTCCCCACCGCCGCGGTGCCGATTCGCCACCAGCCGCCCTCAATCGAGCTCGGTTATGAACCCTAGCCGCACTGGCTTGGGTCGCCGGCCCGATACAACGCCGCCGTGCCTCTGGCTGCTTCTCCTCGAGTCTCTGCTCGACTCCTACTCAACCTCAACTTCCCTCAGACACCGGCGGGATGGCTCCCCAACAGATGCAACCCCAGCGTCGCCTCCTCATCGCCTGCACTCCGATCTAATCGAGCCTCGGCTCGACCACGCCGCCATGACCCCTCTTGTCGCTCTCTGCTCACTGGCGGTGGTCTTGGTGGTGCGTGGTGAAGCAGTGATGCTGCTGTCGTGCTGTGGAGGATGTTGGTGGTCTGCTGTTGCTGTCACCGACGAGATGGCGGTGATTCCATCACCGCAACCGCGGTGACACAAGACTGCACGACTCCCTCTCCTACGCCTACTCCAGCTCGTCCTTGCTCTGCCTCGACTACAACTCAACCAGGTGAGTTTACTCCTGTGATGTTGTTGATTATTTGTGGTCTGTGGTGTTGTTTCAGTTCATCATGGTGATGAACTCCTCCCTCTAGATGTGATATGCTATGTGATGCTCCTGTTTGGATGATTTATTCATCCAAGCATCTGTGATATCTGAGGTTCTTAACTCCGTCGAAGTGGACATACACTAGACACTGTTAACTGAAGAAATTCAGTTTTAGTCATGTTCCAGTGATTGTTGATATTAAATATGGTAGATTATATGCTTGATGGCTTGTTGGCCTTGCTTGTGTGCTTATTATTCACTGCTAAATATAATTTCATGAATTTGTGCCCATGTGCTTATCTGCTGAGCATGATTTACCCCTGTGGTGCCGCTGTTGAGTGTGCACAGGGTGTAGATATATTTTCAGCATGATCTAGTGCATGTGTTGTGCACGGGTGCTTGCTGGAATTAGGTTCATATGACCAGTATGCATAATTTTGTGATGTAGGAATATGGTAATGTATTTCTGGATAGATTTGGGGTGGCAATTGATAAGAATAGATGTTGTGCTTGATTTGTTGTCTTAGCCGATGATGCAAAGGCTGAGGCACAATTTGATAAGAACAGATTCTTGCTAGTGTGTGCTTTAATTTCTCAGTGATGATCATAACATAGCAACACTATGCAGATCCGAGAGAAATCTCTCCTTTCCCCCTCTCCCTCTCATCTAAATGCTCTAGATCCTAGTAACCTGCTGTTGGAGGGATGCTTGGTCTTCTGGAAAATGATGATAACCTGCGTCTTGTGGCTAGCCTGCTCCTCCTCGCTGCTTGACCTATTTCCTAATTGTTCTAAAGATTGGGTATGATTTAGTGGTGTTCTTGGTGTTCTGGAGATGCTATGGCTGATATGGAAGATGTTTTGATCTTATAGAAACAATAGTGATATTGTAGATGATTTTGGCTATTGAATAAAACATGGGTGCGGTTGTGTTTGTTTATCCAGTTTGCTGGTTCGGCTGGCCTCTCTATTTAAAGAGTTTGGGAGTGATTCTGGTGGTGACACCAGGATAACTTGCATGTGTTGAGTAAGCTGCTGGGTTGTGGCCCTGTTCTTATCTTGATGACTTATTTTAACTTCTTTTGGAAGATATTTCATCTCCTTAGTCTTATCCTGGCTCTAGCCGGCTGCTGCAGTTCATTCTGGTTATGAACTAACTAACATCCCTCTATGGATATTTTCCAGTGGATTACCCTTCCACCTCACTTGATCTTATCAAGTTCCTACCGACTGCTGCTATGCAATGTGGTTATGAACTGTTTGGAATCCCTCTGTTGCCTTAGGGCTGAGGTAAACTTGATGGATTCGGGTTGCTTTGCTCTTGGGCTAAGTTTTGATTGGGCTGAGAAATGATTTGTAACAGTGGGCTCAGGATTTTTGGGTTCATTTACCAATCAATGGTAAATGTGATACCATATTTATTTTGAGGACTTATAAATTGAATTTGGCATCCAATTGGAGATTGCAAAGCTGCCAGTTGCCAAGATTTGAATTTGAAGTATTGATCATGCTCAACCAGTGCCTTACTGCCTTTGTATGCTTATTGGAAATTTGATTAAATGCTGGTTATAGCCTTTGCCCCACTTGGTTGCCTTCTCAGATTCAGAGCATGATCAGAAGTGATGTTGCCTAGGTTTATTTTCTGCGATCTCCAATTTTGGTTTCTAATTAGCTGACTCAAGATGATTTTGAGCTATGCTTATGCCATCTTCAAAAATAAACAGCCAGCACACAAGTGTTTGGCAACATTTCTATTACTAACCACTCTATTTTTAGTTTATTGCCCTTTTTGTCTAATTTTTGCAGGTTTAAGAGATGATCCTAGAGAAGAATAGAGTGAAGACTTAGTTAGGATTTTTATTTCATCTTTCTATAATTTATTTCTGTTGTAAAGTTATTGTAATGTGATTTTGGATATTTATTTAATTTTGGTGGAAAAATGCCACTTGCAATGACACTTCTAAGAATGAACTATGAGTTGGATTTGAATTATGTATATATTGATATGATATATATTGTGGAACCTATTTTGAAATATTTGAGGTGGAGTTTAATTTTGCTTAAGGTGTGAATTAATTTTCAATTGATTGAAATGTATTAGGTAAGAATGGGATAAGATGATAACTTGTAATTTTAATTGGATTTTAATTTAGATGTCTTTAAATATCAAAAATGTATATAAAGAACTTATTTGTTTATTTTTATTTGGAAATTCAATTGCTTTTATGCATACAAAAGAGATCTGTTAACAAGGTAGCTAATCTTGTAACCAAACTACTTTTATATAACACAAAGCCTTTCAATTTCACCCAAGTTTAACTAGAGAAGTTGTTAAGAACAACTTTTTTTTCTTTTTTTTCTTGTTTGTTTTGATTTGCAGGAATGAATTTGAGAATATTGGGAGATAACAAGACCCGGATAAGTTAAAAAGATCAAGTTGAAGACTTGCTTTAGGCTTTCACTTTCTTCTCTGTATTTCTTCTTTTCTTTTTTGGATGAGATATGTGCATTCCTGTAAATGTTGTAACATTCATTTATTCTCCCACTTAAAATCTTGTAAAGTTTGATCTTGTATCCAATTCCATATGTCATATCTTATTAGATTTTGGACAGTTGTATTTGAGATTTGATAAGATGATGACTTGGAATGATGTATGGATGATGATATGGTGGTGTAAAGATATTTGCGAGATCAAGATTGATTGTTGATGTTTGATGAGATGAGATAATATATGTATTGGATGAGAAATTTGTATATGACCATGTATATGGAATGATAACTTGATATTTGTGTTTTGTATTCAATTGGGATGGATATATTATCTTTATAGAATTATGATAAGAAGTGTCGAGAATTAGGAAAGGTCATGTTCGATTTGCTAGTTCCTCGACAATCGACTAATTTGACCAACTAGTCTGTCGAGCATATGATTTCAATTTCATTAGGTATAACGGTCATCTCGAAGTTTATCGTACTTGACAAGATGATCTAAACCCTAACTCATCGAGTCGAGCGAAACATCGATCACTTTATCTCTTTTATTTTAAAAGCTCGAAATTTACCCGCGTTTTTAGATGCATGCTATGCGAATGCACAAATCCTAAATCTACCCTTCTAGTCTTTGAACTATGGGGTATTACACATGATCAATTGCAACTCTTTATTATTGGGTCTTGTCCATCACATCATTACTCCTAATGATATGACTCCGTTATCAATTGACTATGACAAGTCCATTGTTAGGAAACTCTAGCCATCTCTTGACTAACGAACTAGTCCGGTAGAGGCTTACTAGGGACAACTGGTTGTTTATATTCCACACATGTATTATGCTTCCGGTTTATACAATTATAGCATGGAGAATAAACTATTATCATAAACATGAATATGCTAATAAACCATTTTATTATTGCCTCTAGGGCATATTCCCAATAGTCTCCCACTTGCACTAGAGTCAATAATCTAGTTTACATTTTCTCGATCCAACACCCATGGAGTCTCAGTGCTGATCATGTTTGCTCGTGGAAGAGGTTCTGTCCGTGCTTGTACTATACAACTCTCTATGTTCTTTGCAAAACATTAACGTCACCTAATTTGACATTACTTTATCATCTCATGATAAACCTATTATCATCACATGATAATTCTCATCATCACATGATGAATATAATATATTTGGTTAAAGAGTGAGATTTTTTGTTTCCCATTATGACTACATGACGTATGATCAGTCAAAAGGAACTTTCACATAGCATGTGCACCCGGAACTCACTCAATCTTGAAACAAAATTTCTCAAACCATAATATTATATCTTTTAATCCTTGAATTAATCATATACTCCTATATGTTGTAGACTCAACAAATTGACAGTGCAATCATGTCACTTCGATATTTTCGATCACGCTTTCGCTGCGCTTCTGACTTTAAGAGATCTCCAATCTAGTTTGGTTTTATGACTTCAACCAAGTCTACCAATCTCTAGATTCTATTATCTCAACTCCATGAAAAATGACTCCTCATTTAACATGTTCTTCTAACCAAGAACTTGGGTCACATATCGTCAAATACAAACACATGGTTCTTATATGTTTTAGTCCTATGAACAATTCATAGTGAATACCAACATATCCTCCAACCATCAATTTTGTATTGAGTTATCAACTCAATGTTTCACCTATTTCTCACAAGCAGATGAACCTTTCTTCTCTTGTACCATTTTGAACTCCTTCAAAATCTTACTTAGGTAAAACATCCTGACATAATGTTATCAAACATATCTATCCACCATAGATACATCTATCTCCATAGATATTTGACGTTCAAATTAACTTCACAAGTTCTGCGTTTGGTTCCTGAAATATTTACAACATTTATGAAATCTCCATTTCATATAAACAAGATGATGTAAACTCCCACTCAAATATACACCATACACATATTAAATTGTGAAACCACTTTGGCTCCCACTCAGAAATATGTTATCTCTATATTTGACCATGATTTAACTAGCTCCTACTCAAACATATGTCACCACATATTTTGATCATGGAAAATAGTTTCTGCTCTAACTTAACATATGTCGCCACATATCTTAATTAGATCACACTCGTGTATTTTCTCGATATTTTGGACACCTCCAAAATTCTTAATTAACTATTAATATCGAGAACTCTTTATATGAATGCTAGTACTTTGCTAGCATAAATCCTTTTGACTTTAAGCACAACTACACCATGTAGTTAACAACATTGGATATGTTAAAGAGCTTTACCTCTTGTGCTTTTGTCCAGTAAGTTTTATTTATTCCTTACAAACCCTTTTGAAGAATAAATATGTGAAACAACGCTTTCACAAAATCAAGTAAGAATTACTTTGTGATTTAAACTTAATATAGGATGACTCTTAGTCATTTTCGTATTTAAGGCTTCTATTTCTTCTTTGTAGTTTCGTAGGTATGTCTTGTTTCCGAAACATGACAAGTAAATCATGAATATTATTTTGTAACCTGACAAAATTTTATATTCTTGAATCCTACTTTTCTTTAGACAAGCTGAACCGAAATTCAATGATCACCATCATTAATTCCTTTATGTGTCAAGTTTTAACCAACATAGCACTTTACATATGTCCATCAATTATTTTATCAAGCAAGGTTTTAGATTTTCCATTTATTCTATCAATTCTTTTATCAATGAAACCTTTTCATGATAAACCACTAAAATACTTAGCACAACCTACAAATTGGTTTGCCCCTTTTAGTCTCATATTGTGGAATCACATTCATAGTCATACTTGTGAATATACTACAACATTATTCGCAATAGTCTCTAATTATCTCATAATTAATGAAACCACATTTTCTCATAACTCATATGAAAAACGTTTATGCGAATCATTAAATAGATCCTTATTTCTAAACAGAGTGTTTATCAAAATAAATCTAAATGCTATTATTAAACCCCGAAGTAAAACCCTTCTTTGAGACCACACAATATCAAATAGTGTGTTATTACAATATCTTAGGACATATCAAACGCCTTTGAAATATTCTAAACATTGTAATTTGTGATAATACTTCTCACAAGTCCACATACTAACATATAACTCAAATATATTTTCTCTTTTGATCAAATCATAAAGACTCAATTTTCTTGTTAACTTAATATCCTAAACTCCAGAAATTTATTTGATCTCATCAAATATCATAACTCGAATAAATACATCTATTTACTCATACCATTTATGATGGAGTGCATACAATAATGACATCTAACATTCGCTGAAAATACAACCAACACTTGTGTTTATTTCCGGCAACTCCTGTCACTCTTCCAAAGGGTGGCATTTTAGTCATACTCCTTCAATAAGGCGCATTGATAAAACATCAAAATGTTTATTCAATCTTTAGCACGACTAAAACAATTGTCATTATTAAGTTTTGGATATCTTTAGTATGTCTCTTATTTATAAATGTTCAACCAATTTATCATCTAGATTATAATAAGAATAATACACTTATAATCGAAACTTGTGATTTCCAAAAAAGATCACTCATGAAAATAGAACAACCATTGTCTTTAACATGAATAACCGTCTCACATAAGCAAGACACACTAATCAAAATCACACTTAATTTGATTACAAAACTTATTCAAATCCTCTAATCCAAAATGATAAATGTAGAGATAGATCGTTGCCAGCATCAACTCCTTGATTACCACCATTCCGCAACGTCTTCCTAGATCCTTTATGCAAATCTCAAGCAGCAGGTTCTATTTTCATAAAACAGAATGAGTATCAAATACTTATTGAAACCGCCACAATTGCAATTTGGACTTAAACACTTATAACTTGTATATCACTATATACTATTTGCATTGTCAACTTCTCTTGCTATGGGTTCCACTTTGACATGACGCAGCCGAGACACATAGTCTCCGGCATAATTCTTGAAGCTGGGGAGAAGCTAGTGTAGCACCCCATCTATCGCGAAATTGTCATTCATCTCGTGGTTCCAAACAAGCACTAGACGATGATGTATCTCATGCATTGGTGTTGTTCCAAGAAAGTGTTCTCTTCCATCTTGAGTGAAAGAAAACCGTTCAGACATTCGAACCTTACAATTCTAACTTGCGCTGAAAAACTATTTTTCAGCTCATCAACAATCTCCATTGCAATCAAGTTCTTGAATTGTCTATACTTAGGTCAGAATTCATGAAGGTGCACATCATCCACTTGACTTTAAAGTAGGTGGTTCAAAACCACCCCATGTACTCTTCATCGTTTGCAGAAATATTTGGGTATTCTTCTAATGGTTCATCTAACACGTAGAGCTCAGCATTGGTGTGTAGGACTTCTTTCAGACGTAGGTACCACTCAAAAATTGACCCATCGAGACGCAGTTCTTTAGCAACAAACAGACTACCGTAGTCGACCATGATCTACAAGGATTTTTGCAAAGACATCTTTAGGACTTTTGTTTATGATAATTTTAGTTCATCTTAATCAAAATTACTACATGAACTCCCACTAAAACCAACATCTCTCAGGTTGTTTTAGTGACACACGATCCAAATCCACTACACCACAACCGATCATCACGTGAGATGATGTAGCTTCAAAGGTGAACATCGCCATGTTGATCATATCGTCCATATGACTCGTGTTTAACCTTTCGGTTCTTGTGTTCCGAGGCCATGTCTGTACATGCTAGGCTCGTCAAGGAAACCGTAGTATTTCCGCATGTGTAAACTGGCTTACACCCGTTGTATGTGAACGTTGAATCTATCACACCCGATCATCACGTGGTGTCTCAAAACGACGAACTTTCGCAACGGCGCATACTAGGGAAGAACACATCTTGATATTAACGTGAGAGATCACCTTATCATGCTACCGTCGCGATCACATCTAAGCATAACAATAAGGTGCATAAAAGGATTAACATCACATGCAATTCATAATTGTGATATGATATGGCCTTTCTTCTTGTGCCTTTGATCTCCATCTCCAAAGCACCGGCATGATCTCCATCATTGTGGCGCCATCACCATGGTTGTCCACCAACTATTGCAACTACAACTAATGCTACTCTTAGCAATAAAGTAAAGCAATTACATGGTGATTCAATTACACACAGGTCACATAAAATAATAGACAACCATATGGCTCCTGCCGGTTGCCGTACTCATCGACATGCAAGTCGTGAAAGATTACAAACATGATCATTGCATACATTATCACAAATCACACATTGGCCATACCACATCACATGACCCCCTGCAAAAACAAGTTAGACGTCCTCTACTTTGTTTATGCAATTTTTATGTGGCTTGGGTCAACGAGATAGAACCGTTCTAATCTACGCAAAAACCACAATGGTGATATAGTAGTTGCTTATTTACTCATCCTTTTGAAAGGCCTTCCATTGAAAATTGCACCCTCACTAGAGCAAGAGAAATAGACACCCGCCAGCCACTTATGCAATACAAGTTGCATGTCAGTCGTGGAACCGGTCTCTCGTGCGTGGACGAGTAAGGTTGGTCCGGGCCGCTTCAATCTCACAATATCGCAAAGATGCAAAGTGCATGCTAGAAGGTAGCAACATAAAATATCAACGCCCACAACACTTGTGTTCTAATCGCACCAACATCTACGAATAGATCTAGGCTCTGATACCACTGAAGGGGTCGTTGCATAGAAAACAAAAAAAAATCCTACGAAACAAGCGGAAGAAACCCCACGATCTAGATCTATTAGACGAAGGTAGCGAAGTGGAGATCCAATCTCTTACCCATGAAGATCGAACAAACGCGTTTTGTCGGTGCAGGGGTTGGCTAGTCGATCCCCGCAACTAGACGCATCTAGTCGCGAGGAGATGTATTTCCTCGAAGATCCAATCCGATGAAGTGCCACAACGGGCAGCACCTCCGCGGTATCCACATGTACGGCTCGATGTAGACGTCCACTCCTTGATCCCGCAAGCGAGGAGGACGTGGCTAGATGGATCTCGGCACCACGACGGTTGTGGTGGCGTTGATGGTGTAGATCTCCACGAGCATGGCTTCGCCAAGCCAAGCAAGAGGAGAGGGAGAGGAGGAGGCGCAGCAGCAGCCCTACATCTAGGGGTGGTGCGGCAGCTTTTGTGGAGAGGATGGCGGCAGCCCTACGGGGAGGGGTGGCGCACTAGGGTTAGGGCAAAGGGAGGCGGCGGCTAGGGCAAGGGGGTGCGGCTAGGGCAAGCCTTGATCAAGGTGTGCCGCACCCCACCCCCCCTTTATATAGGCGGCCGGCCTAGGGCTTTCTTGCCCCTCAAGTTGGGGTGCCCCCCCTTGGGCGCCTTTGCCCTTAGCCGGCTAGGCCCATGTGGGCCTTTGGGTGGTGCGCAGCCCATGTGGTTGCTGCACCCCCTTTGGTCCATGTGGGCCCCATACTCCTATGGGCCCCACTTCTAGACTCCTCTAGAACCTTCTAGAATATTCCGGTACTCTGTCAGAAAATTCCCGGAACTTTTCCGATACCTCCGGAAACCACTTTCCATATATGAATCTTATTCTCCGGACTCTTCCGGAACTCCTCGTGACGTCCGGGATCCTATCCGAGACTCCGAATCACCATTCGTTTATATCATCAATTATCTCATCGCTAACCCTAGCTACATCGGAGCGTTAAGTGTGTGACCCTACGGGTTCGAGAACATGTAGACATGATCATATCAATAATCAACAGCGGGACCGGGATGCCCATATTGACTCCTACATATTCAATGAAGTTCCTTATCGATTGAACCACGATGCCGGAGATTCTTAATCTCGTATATGATTCCCTTTGTCTCACCGATATTTAACTTGCCCGAGATTTGATCGTCGATATCTCCATATCTAGTTTCATCTCGTTACCTGGCAAGTTCTCTTTACTCGTCCATAATATAGGATCTCCGTGATCAACACTTAATCACATGGTTGCAACCTTTCTGATGCTATATTACAGAGAGGGCCAAAGATATCTTTTCCGTCACAAGGAAGGACAAATCCCACTCTTGATTCATGTCACCCAACAAATACCATCGGAGATACCTGAAAGCCACCTTTATAATCACCCAGTTACGAAGTGACGTTTGATGTCCACAAAGTATTCCTCCGGTAAACGGGAGTGACATAATCTCATGGTCTAAGGAAACTATACTTGGCATACTAAAGCGTTGGCAATGAAACTATGTGACACGATCAATTGCAACTCTTTATTATTGGGTCTTGTCCATCACATCATTACTCCTAATGATATGACTCCGTTATCAAGTGACTATGACAAGTCCATGGTTAGGAAACTCTAACCATCTCTTAACTATAGAACTAGTCCGGTAGAGGCTTAATAGGGACAACTGGTTGTTTATATTCCACACATGTATTATGTTTCCGGTTAATACAATTATATCATGAAGAATAAACTATTATCATAAACATGAATATGCTAATAAAACATTTTATTATTGCCTCTAGGGCATATTCCCAACAATAGGACGTGCGCCACGGCTAAGTGCTTACCCGTGGCACAGACCGCACTGGTGTGCCACATATACTTAGCCGTGGCGCACGCCCTGTGTGGTGCGCCACGGCTACTTGGCTTACCTATAAGCCTTTTCCTGCTAGTGATCCTAAGGATGTCAAGGAATTGTTCAACCTGAGACACTCTAGTCTTAGAGTTACAGTTGAGAGGGTATTGCTGCTCTCAAGAACAGATTCAAGATCCTTGATCAGAAGCCGGTCCACCCTTTCTCCGCCCAAGTTAACCTGGTTTTTGCATGCTCCATTCTCCATAACCGGATCTTGGAGTGGGGTGTTGATATGTACTTCCCGGAGGAGGAAGATGTTACACCTGACACCGACGATGATGTTGGACATGGTAACGATGCTAACGACCAAAAAGCGTGGAAGAACTTGAGGCAGGAGTTGGCTGACGCAATGTGGGCCGCGGGAGGTGACACAAGGCACTGGTGGAAAACGGGGCTTTTGTCCCGGTTCCCCAGCCCCTTTAGTCCCGGTTGCGGAACCGGGACAGCGCAATCGGGACTAAAGCCCCGACCTTTAGTCCCGGTTCTGTTACGAACCGGGACCAAAGGGTCAAGACGTGGCAGCGCGCAGTGCCGCGCCTGTCGAGGACCTTTAGTCCCGGGTTCTAGCCACGAACCGGGACGAAAGGTTTATTCAGTTTTTTTTTGTTTTGCTGTTTTTCTTTATATTGTTTGTTTGTTTTACTGTTTTTCGTTTATTTTTTCATTTATTGTTTTTCTTTTTAGGATCCAATTCGACGATACTATGTATATACAAAACAACTAAAGAAGGAATTACACAAACATCGCCATAAGTTGTCGAATCTTTACATATAGTCTCATATAAGTTGTCCAACCCTATTAACATACACAAAACCCTAGTTGCCCGGTGAATAAAATTCTCCTTTTTTATCTATGACTTGATCTAAGAAGAATGCCGCCAGCTCCTCTTGAATTGCTCGCAAGCGGTCTTGTGGTAGGAGCATGTCCCGCATTCCTTCGATCTATATAATTTATGGAAGGGGTCAATTTCGATATATATATGAGAGAATCTCAACACAATTGATTGTAATAAAATAGTATTGTGAATATTGTTTACTTACTTCAAGATGTTCTAAGAGTCTGCTCCTCTGATAACACCTCTGGCGAATGAACTCGCAGACATACAATCCACATAAGTTATTTCCGGATCCCTGTCTCGGGCACTTTATAAGAACAAAGTTCAATCAAAATAATAATCAAGCATGATAATATTATTAAACTTCAATCAAATAGATGTCCGGGTCTAGCTAGAACTACTTACCGCCATGTCTTTAAATTCAAGCTCATCTGTCCATTCACCCGGAGCCCTGTTGGTGAACCGTTTCCAAACCCTGGAAGTCAATGAAAAAGAATAAATGACTTATTAATTACTACATACCAGGAAATGAACGAAAGTTGCCGATATAGTGCCATAATGATTGAAATTACCTCTGGATCATTCCCTTCATGTCCTCCCAGCTCTCTGGTTGATCACGTAGTGGGTCCATGACTTGTACTATTCCTTTGTCAGGAATAATGATAAATAACAGATAGTGGAACCTGCGCACGAATTACTCGTCAATTACACTTAATTAACATGGAGTATAGAAGGTGTATAGACACTAACACTCACCCAAAGTTGTAAGGAAATAGTATTTGTGTTTTAGTTTCTTGCTTCCTTAACGCAAGTACCAAGAGGTCCTCTGTTTCCTTTTCTTTATGTATAAGATTGTACTGATGAATGACATGTGGGTCAACGAACCCAATGTCATAGATTCCAGATAATCTGCATTCTCGAATCTTCAATCTGCATAATAGAGTGAGGATAATTACAAATATGTTTAACGAGCTGAGTTAGAGACTTAGTTACAGAAAAAAAATACTTACAGACAATAGGCACTGACGATAGATTTGTCGATGGCATCTTGTTGGAATAACTGAAACAGTTCTTCAAATTCAACCTGGACCTGGGCAGTTCCACGACCGTAATGCTCTTCTTTAACCTCCAGGTTGATCCAATTTTTCCCTTCCTTTGCTGCTTCCATGTACCACGCATTCAATCTTCGCATTTTTGTTGGAAGGTTCGGGACCTTCTCTGGTTTGACAAAGGCTCCCCGTGCTTGTATTTGTACTTCACCTCAGCAATGGGATACTCTATTAGCGAGCCCAAGTATTCAGCCATGGTCACACCAAGCTCATCGGCGGCTTTTTTGATTTGTTTCTAGTTAATTGTTTAGGCCGAGGGACATCGGAACACACCCTCAGCGGGGCGCACGATTGCTTCTCCTGTTGTCCGAGCTGAGGAACTCCTTGACCGTATGGACGGTCCTTCGGCTTCGGAATATTGCGTGCCCTCAGAACATGGGGCGGCACCTGAGCATCACGTGCCTTTATAATTGTTCGGTCGTAGTCCGGTAAAATCTGCTCAGCCGTTGGTCGCGTCAGGTTTCTCAGTGTTCTCTCAACTAAGACCGGATCTAGTGGGACCTTTTGTGACCGCTTCGGTGCTAACTGGCGGCTGACATCCTCTTTAACCCACACATCTAGCTCTTCTTTGGTCATTTCGTAAGGTAATTTCTCGATAGGCTTGGCGGGTTTCGCTTTCTTCTGATGACTTGTACCACTAGAACCCGAGGCAGAGGCGGCGCAGGCGGTGCTCTTCCGCTTTTGAACACGACTATGAGCCTGTGACGGCTGAGGCTGCGGAAGAGATGCCTGACACGGCGGAGACGGCTGACGCGGCGGAGGAGATGGCTGACGCTGCAGAGGAGATGGCTGTCGCGGCAGAGACGGCTGGGGTGGCGGAGACGGCTGACGCGGCGGAGACGGCTGAGGTGGCGGAGACGGCTGACGCGGCGGAGACGGTGACCTTGGCTTCCAATTTGGAAGCACAATGCGTTCCTTCCGCCATAGAACAGTAGTTTTTCTACCATACCTCAGTGCAGTCTCGCCTTCACCCGTAGGGTAGTCAAGCTGCAGATCCTCGTATCCTTTCATGACTTCATCCACTAAGACAATAGAATATCCATCTGGAATCGGCCGCGAATGGTAAGTACCATTAGTTACAGCAGCTAAGACTACGCCGACCGCCACCTTCACGGTTATGTTCATCAATGGAGCATGTAGCTCACAATTTTCCCTCTCCGTGATATCATCCACGGGGGTAGCGACGAGCCGAGATATCTGGCCGAAAGAGCTCCGTGGAAGCCACGCTGCTTTTCCGCTGAGATGGTGGGGGCCGCTATCTTGCTGAGAAGGATCTTCGTGCCGCTGAGCTTCCCGGGTGGTAAGTGAATCAAGGATCTGCTGCTGCCTAGTTAATCTATCTTCATCTGCTTCAGCCGATCTGCCTCCTCTGCCTTCTTCCTCCCTCGGCTTCTATAACTGTCAGCGTCATCTGGAAATCCATACTTCCACGGTACGGAGCCTTCTGTGAATCAAATAGTGGATTTAGTCAATATAGGGTTAGTTAATATACCGCGCCGGAGTTTGTAGTAATAATTGTCCGGTCACCATCATCACCGGATGCCTTCAGCTTCTATCTGCGCTCCCTCGCCGGAGTCGTTCAGAAAGCTCGAGGTGAACTCCAACTCATCTTCACCGCGGATAATATCTTGCAATATGTTCTCCTGATTTTCGTCTCTGTTGTGATCCATAGTTTCTGCAAGGACAATTGACCGGGTGGTTAATGAAAATTAACCCATTCTTATTCTTATTCTTATTCTTTTAATTCTATTCTTATTCTTATTCTACACTAATTATTAAAATAGCTAACATAATTGCTAACACTAATTATTAGTGTTAACACAATTGCTAACATTTCAAATAGCTAACATTTTAATTATTCAAAATAGCTAACATTATTTAAAATAGCTAACAATTGCTAACACTAATTAATACAAATTGCTACATTTCAAAATAGCTAACATTTTAATTATTCAAAATAGCTAACATTATTTAAAATAGCTAACAATTGCTAACACTAATTAATACAAATTGCTAACATTTTAAAATAGCTAACATTTTAATTATTCAAAATAGCTAACATTATTTAAAATAGCTAACAATTGCTAACACTAATTAATACAAATTGCTAACACAATTGCTAACACTAATTATTAAAATAGCTAACAATTGCTAAATGATGAACACATGACGTCATGGTGATGTCACCGATGAACTTGGGCACGGCTTGATCACGAAATCGTGCAATCGGCTTGAAATTGGGCACGGGCATGGGCTCTAGGAGCTAGAGGAGGCCGAGAAGAGTACGGGGTGGCGGTGGA